>QLSR01000086.1:3647157-3690468 GCA_031780015.1 Citrullus colocynthis
CCCCCCCCCCCCCCACAATTTTAACTAAAAGAACCAAGGAATTTATTAGGGAAAATAAATTTTTCCAAGATACAAATAACTGAAAATCTTCAATTGAGGTACCCATTGTCTAATTAAATAAAATAAAAAACTTTGCATAAGGTGTCTAGTAGTAAGAAAGGAATAAAAACAACTTCTGAATTCAAGTGACAAAACTCAAGTGCTAAAACATAAAACATGAAAACTCATGCGGAAGCATCATTCTAATTCCAATGGCATGGTCAAGGTTTTCTTTCGTCATTTGCCGCGGTGTCATTTCCCTTGAAAAACATAACATGAAAATGATGAGTACAAAATACTTAGTAAGTAACCCCAATACCAAGGTAAGGCTAAGCATTGATATCCAAAAAGTACAACATACTAGTGGGATAAATCAACTAATCCTGGATGACCATCTAGCGCGCAATTTAACCAAGCCTAACATGCATCTGGTGCCCCGAAGATTCACAAACATAGAAGGGAACCCATCAACACTTGATAATATAGTAGGAGACTCGTCAGTTTTTAGTAACATAGTAGGAAACCCTAGGCTTTCAATAACATAGTAGGAAACTTGTAGGCTTTCGGTAACTTAGTAGTGTTAGGAGGGTAAATCGTCACTTTTATCTCAAGATACAACATACTCATAATAAATTCACATCATAAATCATATCAAACATTTGCTAGTATCATCATGCTCATAAAGCAGTTCTAAACAGATCAGACATCTCAATTTCTCCCAAATTAAACAAATCATTCAAACTGTCTAAATCGCTTGGCTCAAGGGCGGTTTCAATAGTAAGATTACTTATCTAAAAATTAAGCTCAAATATATTATCAACAAAATAATTCCCAACAAAGCTTGAACACAAACCTACAAAACAAATTCCAAATTCAAATCCAACCCCAAAAGCCTACTTCCGCTTAATTATTTAAGCAAGTTACTCCAAGTAACTTACCCAAGTATGGTTTGACCCAGGTCCGCTTCCAAACTTCCCAAAAATACAATCTTAAATCAAACCCCTAAATTTAAGGATTAAAATCCTAAAATTTCAGCATTAGAACCCAATCTAAGTATCCCTGAGAAGCTTAATAATCTTGAATGCTTAAAAAGAACAAAAAAAACCATCCAAAGTTGACCTTTACTGCAGTTGAACATCAGCTCCAAAGGCTCTAAATCCTTTGTCTAGAAACAAAATATTGAGTATACTTAATGGGTATTCAAGAACTAACCAAAACTAATCCAACCACCCACAAAAATTTACCCAGAACCCAATCGGACACCTCACTGGCCAAACCTTCAAATTAAATTTACCAAAAATCTTCAAATTAAATTCAACCTCTAAATCTCCCAAAATAAATTCAATTTTTCATTAATTGAATTAAACTCAAATATTTCATCATGTTTATTTTAAATTGAATTATCTTTTCAACATAATTCAATTAAGCCTCAAACTTCAAATAATTACCCAAATAATTCACAATAATTAAATTTAAATTACCTAAAAATAACTTTCGTCCTCGAAAGTTCTTATCCTAGAATAGCTAAGGTTACTTCGATCTCATCTCATCCTCTCGTTCCTATGTCATTTCTTCGAACTAATGATTTTGCCAAAAGACGAAACTAACGCTATTTCACGATTGCACAAAGTCTTTACTTCCCTTGCCATAATTTGAACCAATTTCTCCTCTAACTCAGGTTCTCATTCAATTGCAAAGGTTAGTAATCTAGCACATGAGACGGATTTGTCATATACTTTCACAACATGGAAACATGGAAAACATTATGAACTACGAAGAGCAACAAGGGCAAACCAAAACGATAAGCTACAGGCCAACTCGCTTTCATAGGCGCCTGAAAAGCGCTTTAAAAATGCTTTCTATTCACTCAAATTAAGGGAGTTTATGTTAGATTTCACTTGTTTGCTAGTGGTTTTCAAGTTAAAATAAGGAAAATTAGAAGAGAAGACCAAAAGATCAAAACCGAGCTAGAATACAGTGAAAAAGAGAAGAAAAACCACAAGTTTGCCAAAATAGGGTAACACCGCGACGCTATTTCCCCAGAGTAGGTTTGCTGCAACACAACAACAGCACCACGGTGCTGTCTTTCCATATTTGGCAGCGCCACAAGGGCAGTTTCCTTAAATGAAAATATTGTATTTTTGGAATGTTTTTTGGGCGGCCAACTCTATAAATTGGAGAGTTTTCAGCAGCCCCAATCATCAATCTAAGCATGAAATAACATACCAAAAAAGCCTCAAAGAGTGAGTTAGCTGCAAGGAAGAAGAAAAGAGTTCAAGAGAGAGTCGTTGTGCCATTCGAGCTCTGACGTGAGAGCCAAGGAGATTGTGACGGTGCTGCCTCAATCAAAAGCCTCTTTTCAGTAGAGTTTCCCTTTCTTTACACTCTTTTTTTGTTTATATTGTTTTAACATATTGCTTTAAGCTATGAGTGGCTAAACTCTTTAGTTTTAGGGTTTTGATGAATTGTTTATGAGTTCATGTTGATATTATAGACTTTCATGGTTCTGTTGGAATGATTATGCTTTTCATTGTTATTGTGTTTAATTCTTGTGGATTGGCCAATTTCACATGTTAGGTTAGATGTATGTTTGAGAGATTGTATGTCTAACTAGATCTATAACAATGAATTGTTTTTAATCTATCATGAGAATACTTAGGTTAACGATGAAAGTTGCATAAAGACTAATCTTAATGCCATGTAATTTATATTGGTTTCAAGAGATTAGTAATCAATTGAGTTGCATGAGAAAATGTTGTTTTTTAGAGAAAATAACTTGGAATTAAGTTTCTAGACTTAGGCATATGAATTACAATAAAATCCATGAACCTAAATATTGCATGATGAAATAAACAAGGATTCATTACCTTAGAATTCTTGGACTCTTGTGTTTCTTACTTTATTTACTTTCCTTATTTAGTTTTTATTTTCCATAATTCACAACTTCAATTCCAATCCTCAAATAAAATTGATTCGATTCTATAATAGCTAAGTAACATAAACATTCACAATTGGATCCTCAATGGAACAATATTTGGACCTTACCGTCTTATATTATAACTTGACCCGCACACTTGCGGTTAACACTCAAAAGGTCCAATATACCTTGGACTCAACTTCCCCTTCCTACCGAATCTCAGAACTCCTTTCCACGGTGTGATAACTTTAAGAACACTCTATTGCCAACTTCAAACTCGAGATCTCTCCTCCTGTTATTAGCATAACTTTTCTGCCGATCCCAAGTTGCCTTAAAGTTCACATTAATCATTTCCACCTTCTCTGTCGCAATCTCTGGTCCCACCAACTTCCTTTCTCCAACCTCTCCCCAACATACTGGTGTTCTACACGGTTTACCATATAATGCTTCGTATGGAGCCATACCTATACTTGCCTGGTAGTTGTTATTGTAACCAAATTCCATTAAAGACAAATGTACATCCCAGCTGCCTTTGAACTGCACAGGCTCGAAGCATATCTTCTAAAGTCTGGATCGTCCTCTCTGATTGTCCATCAGTCTAAGGATGAAAGGCGGTACTGAACTGCAACTTGGTTCCTAAAGCATGTTGCAAACTTATCAAGAATTTAAAAGTAAAACTGGGATCCCTGTCCGATACAATCGCTACTGGAACTCTGTACTGACTTACAATCTTATCCACATACATCTGTGCCAACCTATCCAGTGTATAAGTTGCCTTGACTGGTAAGAAACGCGTTGTCTTAGTCAATCTGTCCACAATCACCCAAATTCTGTCAACTCCTACTAGAGTTCTTGGCAATCGAAAGAGGAAATTCATCATAACATGTTCCCATTTCCACTTAGGAATAGATAGTGGATTCAACAATCCTACTGGCTTCTGTTGTTCAGGCTTTACCTGCTGACAGACTAGACATCTTGCTATATACTCATCTATCTCCCTTTTCATACCTGGCCACCAGTAGAAACTCTGTAACGTTCTATACATTTTGGTACTACCAGGATGCATAGCATAAGCTGAGCTGTGTGCCTCCTCAAGAATCGCCTGTTTAACTTCCACATTCTTTGGCACATAAATCCTACCATGTTTCAACAATGCACCATCAGATCTAAGCTCGTAGTCCACTATTTGCTGAGCTTTTACTATTCTATTAGTTTTCTCATTACAGGATCCTCTTATTGCATTCTTATGACCTCATCCACTAGCTTGGTTCTCAGCTGAAAATGTGCCAACAACGTCCCCTTATTAGTCACTTTTAAACTAGCAGCACTGCTTCTGAATTCCTTGAGCAAAGTATCTCTTCTAGCGTTTAAAGAACTCGTACCATCCCTAGACTTCCTACTTAAGGCATCAGCCACAATATTCACTTTTTCTGGGTGGTATTCAATCGTGTAGTCATAAGCTTTGATCAACTCTAACCATCTCCTTTACCTCATGTTAAGCTCTTTCTAATCAAAGATATATTCCAGACTCTTGTGATCCGTATAAATATGACATTATTCTCCATACAAATAAGGCTGCCATAACTTCAATGATAAAACAACTGCAGCCAACTCCAGATCATGGTAGGGTAGTTACTCTCATGAGGTCTCAGCTGCCTAGAAGCATAAGCTATTACTTTACCATTCTGCATCAACACACAACCTAACCCCTGGCGAGAAGCATCACAGTAAACTTCAAACTCTTTACCCGATTCCAAAAGTGCCAGGATAAGTGCAGTCACCAATCTCCTCTTTAGTTCCTGAAAACTTTGCTCACATTTCTCATTCCATTCAAACTTAGTGTTTTTCTTAGTCAAACTAGTGAGTGGTAAAGCTATTTTGGAGAATCCTTGAACAAATCTCCTGTAGTATCTTTCTAAACCCAGGAAACTACGTACCTCTGTCACAGTCTTAGGCCGTTCCCACTTGACTATAGCCTTAGTCTATTAGGGATCTACACTAACTCCCGCAGCTGATACCACATGGCTTAAAAACACGACCTAATCCAACCAAACCTCACATTTACAGAACTTTGCATACAATTTCTTTTCTCTCAAAGTCTGCAAAACAGTCCTAAGATGTTCAGCATGTTTTCCTTTGTCTCTAGAATACACTAATATGTCATCAATGAACACAATGACAAACTGGTCCAAGTAAGCATGGAAAATCCTGTTCATCAGATCCATAAATACTGTTGTGCATTCGTTAAACCAAATGGCATCACCAGAAATTCGTAGTGTCCATACCTTGTTCTAAAAGCCATCTTAGGTATGTCTGATTCTCTAACTTTCAACTGATGACACCCTGACCTCAGGTCGAAAACACCAAAGCTCCTCTTAGTTGATCAAACAGGTTATCTATATGAGGCAAAGGGTATTTGTTATGTATTCTTACCTTATTTAGCTGGTAGTAATCAATACATAACCTCATGGTGCCATCTTTCTTCCTAACAAACAAAACTGGCGCACCCCATGGAGATACACTAGGTTTAATGTATCCTTGTTACTAACTCCTGAAGTTGCACCTTCAGCTCCTTCAATTCTACAGGTGCCATACGATATGGTGCTTGTGAAATAGGGGTTGTACCAGGTACTAAATCTATAATAAACTCCACCTCTCTATTAGGTGGCAAACCAAACAATTCCTCAGGGAACACATCTAGATACTTCTGTACCACTGGCACATCTTCAAGTTTCATCTTTTTTGTCTTCACTTCAGTCACATGTGCCAAGTACGCTTCACAGCCCTTCCTCAACAACTTCCTGGCCTTCACTGCCAAGATCACACAGGTATGAAGAACTCTTCTTCTTCCTTTAAAGATCATCTCAACCCCATCGAGCTTCACAAGCCTTACTTCCTTCTTAAAGCAATCAACATTAGCATGGTACTTCGACAGGAAGTCCATGCCAAGAATAATGTCAAAATCTTTCAGGTTCAGAGGCAACAGATCAACTAGTAGCACCACATTATCAATCACTAACTCGCAATCATAATAAGCATGCTCTATAGTTACAGATTCACAAACAGGAGTATATACTAACAGGGCATCAAGCAAAAGTCTTAAACTCTTATCCACATGCAAAGAAAATGCATGGTATACAAATGAATGTGTAGCTCCAGAATCAATTAACACATAAACATTCTTAGAACAAACAGTGAGCGTACCCGTCACCATATCTAGAGCCTCCTGTGCCTCCTGCTACGTTAGGGCATACACCTTCCCCTGCTGCCTAGGTCTACCTACCTGGCGTTTCTATCTGTCACCACTACTACCTTTACCAGTGATGAGCACTTTGAGTGTTAACCGCAAGTGTACTGGTCAAGTTATAATATAAGATGGTTAAGTCCGAATATCGTTCCACTGGAGATCCAATTGTGAAGGTTTAAGTTACTTAGCTATTCTAGAGTTGAATCAATTTTATTTGAGGATTGAATTTGAAAATTATGAGTTATGGAAAATATAAATCAAATAGGAAAGTATTAAAGTGAGAAACACAAGAGTCAAAGAGAGTTCTAGGGTAATGAATCCTTGTTTATTTCATCATGCAATATTATAGATTTCATGGATTTTATTGTCATTCATATGCCTAAGTCTAGAAACTTAATTCCAAGTTATTTTCTCTAAAAAACAACCATTTCTCATGCAACTCGATTGATTATTAATCTCTTAAAACCAATACAAAATTACATGGCATTAAAAATAGTCTTTAACAACTTTTATTGTCAACCTAACTACTCTCGTGATAGATTAACAACAATTCGATGTTATGGATCAAGTTAAACATACAATCTCTCAATCATACATCTAACCTAACATGTGAAGATGACCAATCCACAAGAATTAAACACAATAACAATGAAAAACATAATCATTCCAACAAAACCATGAAAGTCTACAAGATTAACATAATTTCAGAAACAAATCATCAAAACCCTAAAACTAAAGAGTTTAGCTACTCATAGCTTGAAGCAACATGTTTGAGCAAAATAAACAAAGAAAGTGTGTAAAGAAAGGGAAACTCTACTGAAAAGAGGCTTTTGATTGAGGTAGCACCGTCACGATCTCCTTGGCTCTCACGTCAGAATTCGAAGGGCACCACGACTATCTCGAACTCTTTTCCTATTCCTTGCAACTAACTCACTCTTTGAACTCTCACTCAATTCTCTCCTTTTTGTGCCTCTTTAGGTCTGCACTTCCTTGATTTGATTTTGATGTTTGTGGCTGCTGGAAACCCCCAAATTTATAGAGTTTGGCCGCCCAAAAATTTACCAAAAATAACAATTTTTCATTTAAGGAAAACTGGCGCCGCAGCGCTGGTCTATAGTGCCGCAGCGCTATTGAAAGATCTGGGACAGCACTGCGACGCTGTTGGAGAGCGCCGCGGCGCTAGGGCTGCGACCTGAGTGTTAGCTCTAGGGTTTTAGCGCCGCGGCAGCGCTGTTCAAGCGCCGCGGCGCTGCCCCAATTTTTACCATTTTGGGTTTTTCAGCTCTTTTTCGCGGTATTCTTGCTCGGTTTTGATCTTTTAGTCTTTTCTTCTAATTTTCCTCGTTTTAACCTGAAAACCACTAGCAAACAAGTGAAATCTAATATAAACTCCCTTAATTTGAGAGAATAGAAAGCACTTTTCAAGTGCTTATCAACCAGCTCCTATTTCCTGCCTCGGCTAATTTACTGTTTCTGACACTGTTCTCTGTTCTACCTCTTTTCCCGATCTTAGTTGAGGGAAATCCCTCTTGAAGTGTCCTGGCTGGCCACAATTGTAACAAACACCAGCCCCTCCTACGCGTTATCCTCAGTGGTGCTTACCACATGAACTACACAGTGGTTTTCTTGCTGCATTGGCTATGGATTCATTAGGATGGCCAAACTGTGAACCACCTGTAGGAGCTGAAGTCTGAGGAAACCTCCCCTAACTTTTCTACTAACCACCACCTCGAGAACCACCTATAAAGTATGACCCACTTGACTAAGCTTTAAACTTTCCCTTGCCAGAAACTCCTGGTGTAAAACTTCGTCGTTCACCTCGGTGAGACTGCTCTCGAGATGTACCGAATGCCTATCCAGCTCTGCTTCCTCCTCTGTCTGCCTTTCCTTCTGCCAGATTCTTCTCCACTCTCAAAGCAGGTTCAACTAACTTAGCAAAATTTGTCCATTCTGTACTCTTCGTCACCGGAGTACGGATCTCACTTCACAAGTCTTCCTCAAAACACTTGCACTTATCTGCTTCTTCAGCTATCAATGCCAAGGCATACTTGGCCAAGTTTGTGAATTTCTTCTCATATTCTGCTACAGACATACTTTCTTTAACTAACTTTAGAAATTTGTTTCTTTTTTCATCATAGTAAGAATTGGGATAATACTTATCTTGAAAAGCCTTCTTAAAATCTGCCCATGTCAAGGAACCTACATGTACACTTCTGTTTTCTATTAGTCGCCACCAATCCTCAGCCCCTTTCTGGAGCATATAGGTAACCCCATCAAGCTTCTTGTCTTTAAGGCAGTGCATGACCCTGAAACATTTCTCTACCTGATTTAGCCATACCTCGACCTCTGCAGGATCGGTAGTACCCTCAAACACCTGGGCACCTAAGGCTTTAAACCTTTCAATTCCATACTTTTTTCAAGATCCCCTTAAGCTGACTCCATGCTAGCTATCAGACTCTGAGTTATTCTATTGAAAATATGCTCTTCCATGTTCACATTCGCCTGAGGGTTACTAGACTCTCCCTCGAAGGTCTCCCTCATGTCACCGGTAGTGTGCGACGCCTTGGTGTCTGCTTGCCTACCTCGTCTGATCCTTTTGAGCATGTTTCCTATAACACATCATAACATTAATATATTACAGACCCAACATACTCCTAACTACTACGCATGACCTGACTTCCCAAAACCTTATGCTCTGATACCAACTTATCACACCCCCTCCCAGGTACCTTCTTACCCTAGGAGAAAGTGTGAGGACAGCAGACACCAACCCTCTTACGGCATCCACTGCCAGTCTTATACCTTGACCAAGACCTAATAAGCAGATATACACAATAATTGAATATCCAATTATAACCAGAAGCTATCATGATAATAGAGATTTACATTCAACCTTTAATTTACACAAGTTCACTAACTTCCGCCCTTAACCCTCTATATGAACAACACAGGTTTAAGATCAAATATTTACAATTCTCCAAATTCTAGACAATGATGGTGGGCCCAGACGAGTTACTGTGTAGGCTAAGAACCCCGGACTTGCTCGCTACCTGAAAAACAGAAAATAGGGAAAAATATGAGCTAGGTTGCCCAGTGAGTGACTTGTTTCATAAAATTCTTCTTTAATTCATAATTAAATCAAAACCGTAATCAAGTTATGAAAATAAAGAACCAATAATAAATCATTTCTGTATCCAAACAAATCATGCTCAGGTAACATTATCAAATCATATATGTATCATTTCTAAAGGAAACCATGTAAGTACAATACATTTCAATTACATTTTCCTTAGTTGAGGCGAAATGAAGCTTAATGCTACTTAACATCGAAAACATCCTCAGTTGGGGCGAAGTAATCTCGATATACCCAACGTCAAATATCTTTAGCTGTGTGGAGTAGTCTCAACACAACAGCATATATCATACCTTTTATTGCACATAGATATCATATCCTGGGTTACCCAAATACCTTCTCAAGTCCTTCAGTATCGAGTCCCATATACAAGATTTAGGCTACCCATATGCCTTCTCCGAGTCCTACAAGACTGAAGTAACGCATAGTAAAAGTGGACGTATAGGAAGTACTCAAGCACTTAAAGGGAAAGAAGTGAGACGCATAGACTTCTATTATAAGATATTTCTAAGTGTTGGAAAGTAGAAGGTGGTGAAGTAGGCATACGAACTAGAACATGTGTTGGACGCATGCTAATTTATCTAAAAGGAAATAGTAATATAAAGGAAAGTTTAAAAGAATAACCTTGGAAATAATCAAGGAATGACTAAGGATAGGAAGATGGTCGTGGACGCAGGATGGAAGTGAACGCAACAGGACCAACACATAGAGGAAGAGCTTGAGAAGGATTTGTTGTCGTTTACGTTTAGCAGTATTGTGTAAACACTGGATTGTAATATGGCGACTATACGCTGAAGGTGATCAGGAATGGTTGTTGTGGGCTGAAGTAGTCGCCCGTCGATGGGAGAAGAAACGTATTTGGCTTACCATGCTTTGGTGAGGTCGTTATGGTCCCTGTGCGTTGAGACAGTTATCTCTACGTGTCAAAGACGATAGTGTAGTTAGTTAAGAGTTAGACAAGTGAGTAGGGAAGCTCAAACCTTAGAGGAAACTCAAGGAACACATGAGGGCGCTGTATGGATTGAATGGTTGTCTATTTGAAAATAATGGACGAATAAGATAAGTTATAAAGGCCAAGTGGCTTCATATAAACTTGACACCTTAAAATAAAGATGTGTTAAAAAGGGCATGTTAAGTGTTTCATGCAGGGTAACACTTGGACTAATGCATGGTTAGTCAGACATACAGAGCGACATATGGCAATCAAGTGACAAAAGAGGAGTAGGATGGCAAGATCTCTATAAATAGAACCCTGATGCGCACTTTGAGTGTTAACTGCAAGTGTACTGGTCAAGTTATAATATAAGACGGTTAAGTCCGAATATCGTTCCACTGGAGATCCAATTGTGAAGGTTTAAGTTACTTAGCTATTCTAGAGTTGAATCAATTTTATTTGAGGATTGAATTTGAAAATTATGAGTTATGGAAAATATAAATCAAATAGGAAAGTATTAAAGTGAGAAACACAAGAGTCAAAGAGAGTTCTAGGGTAATGAATCCTTGTTTATTTCATCATGCAATATTATAGATTTCATGGATTTTATTGTCATTCATATGCCTAAGTCTAGAAACTTAATTCCAAGTTATTTTCTCTAAAAAACAACCATTTCTCATGCAACTCGATTGATTATTAATCTCTTAAAACCAATACAAAATTACATGGCATTAAAAATAGTTTTTAACAACTTTTATTGTCAACCTAACTACTCTCGTGATAGATTAACAACAATTCGATGTTATGGATCAAGTTAAACATACAATCTCTCAATCATACATCTAACCTAACATGTGAAGATGGCCAATCCACAAGAATTAAACACAATAACAATGAAAAACATAATCATTCCAACAAAACCATGAAAGTCTACAAGATTAACATAATTTCAGAAACAAATCATCAAAACCCTAAAACTAAAGAGTTTAGCCAATCATAGCTTGAAGCAACATGTTTGAGCAAAATAAACAAAGAAAGTGTGTAAAGAAAGGGAAACTCTACTGAAAAGAGGCTTTTGATTGAGGTAGCACCGTCACGATCTCCTTGGCTCTCACGTCAGAATTCGAAGGGCATCACGACTATCTCGAACTCTTTTCCTATTCCTTGCAACTAACTCACTCTTTAAACTCTCACTCAATTCTCTCCTTTTTGTGCCTCTTTAGGTCTGCACTTCCTTGATTTGATTTTGATGCTTAGGGCTGCTGGAAACCCCCAAATTTATAGAGTTTGGCCGCCCAAAAATTTACCAAAAATAACAATTTTTCATTTAAGGAAAACTGGCGCCGCGGCGCTGGTATATAGTGCCGCAGCGCTATTGAAAGATCTGGGACAGCACTGCGACGCTGTTGGAGAGCGCCGCAGCGCTAGGGCTGCGATTTGAAAAGCCAGCTCTCGGGTTTTAGCGCCACGGCAGCGCCATTCAAGCGCCGCGCGCTGCCCCAATTTCTGCCATTTTGGGTTTTTCAGTTCTTTTTCGCGGTATTCTTGCTCAGTTTTGATCTTTTAGTCTTTTCTTCTAATTTTCCTCATTTTAACCTGAAAACCACTAGCAAACAAGTGAAATCTAATATAAACTCCCTTAATTTGAGAGAATAGAAAGAACTTTTCAAGTGCTTATCAGACCCTGGGGGAAGAGTAACGACTGATGATTCTGAAGTAAAAATCCTTGAGAGAAGAAGGAGAACGAAGACAGGAAGAAGGAACCCCTTGCGTTGTAAAAGGAGGTCTGCGGCCAAGAAAGAAGACATTCTTGACAACTTAATCATCTGGTGTTAAAGAAGTTATCTTGCGTTGAAGAGGGGTCGACCTTGCGTTTGAAACGAATCCAACATTTAAGGTGAACGCGGTGTTCGAAAATAGACGATGCGTTCAAGTTGACCCTGCGTTCAAGAGAAATCGACGCATCCGGAAGAAATAAGAGGAGTTAGGTTGCACTTTGTAGTAGTCATCAACCTTGGGTTGAGGGGCAGGGTTGTGTTCAGCCAAACTGATAGAGGAATGTCAGTCTTGCGTTCTAGAGTTAGAACGCTGTGACCAACTAAGCTACTGAGAGAGAGAGTAGCTACTTAGTGGACTAAAAGCTGAAGCCTTGCGTTAAGGAGCTCGGGAAACGGGAATTTGGAAGGAAAAGAGGAAATTCCTTAAGATATTTGTGAGTGACTCTTTCCTTTCTTCGAAAATGAATTTTATTAAAAATGTTTTTACGTGATATGGTCTTGAGATGACTGTTTCTGTGAAAAGCATAATGCTTGAATATATTATTCAAAAGGCATGTTTTACTTGATTTCTTTATGGTAACGAAAGGCATGTTGCAAAATATATTTATCGAGGAACATCCTGTTTTCTGAAAAAGTTTTTGATGAACTATTTATGTAAATTGATGGAGAAAATGTTTTAGAGGAGGCTCAATGCTAATAAGGCATGTGAACTTCCCCGAGACCCAGCACTTGGGCAACCTGCCATATACCTATGTGCACATAGAGGTTGAGTTGGCTGGTGCGTCGAGTTTTGCTCCGCATCAAGCCAGGGATAATATCGACGTTGAGAGCGTTGAGTTTTTCTCCGCCTCAACTAAGGGAAAAAAATTGAAATGCCAAACAGTTTTCTGAATTATTTATTTTGATAACGACTCTATATGTTACAGAATGGATTCACGAGATTGACAAGGTTTTGTGGAAGAACTATTTTGCTTAATCCTTGTTTTGTGGATATTGTTTTCACATGCCTCTGTTCGAACTAAAGATAGTTTTTTTTTTTTTTTTTACAAAGCCAGTCACTCACGGAGCTTGTAGCTCACGTTTTCCTATTTTATTTTATTTTCCAGGTAGCAAGCGAGTTCGGGTTGCTTTGCCTACGCGAAAACCTCGTCTGGGCTGTTCTTGACGGAAATGGTTGGACAGTGAACCTTACAGAAGAGTCAAGGTTGCTGTCTTCACATCTCTTCTCGGGTTAAGAAAGGATAATCCGGGAGGGGATGTGACAACTGAGACCCTACCACATAAAGAAAACCATCATCGAGACTATACTCCATGAAGAAATGCTCAACCGAGGCTATATTTCATTTAAAAGTTCATTAATGAATGAGATTCACACCATTAGCGAGACTAGACCAGCGAAATCAAGCAACAACCAATTGTACCAACGAGACTTTAGACGAACGACAGCAGTGAGATTTGTGAGACAAAATTGACTAGCGAGACTTCTCTCGCTCTCGCTCCTTCATGTTCCAGTGTCGTTGTTCTTTCCCAGTGAGACCTGTCTCACACAGCTTCTGTCTTCGCTTCTAACTACTAAAAGTAGCATTTCTGGCCCAAATTATAACTTCTTTCCTTCTACAAACTTTTAAAGAAATGTGATTCCTAGCTTATCTCAGAATTTTAGAACATAAATCCTCTTCGTTCAACAGATATTCACAATTTAGTATGCCCTGCTCCAAATCACTAGAGAAATCCATATCAGTCAATTCCACCTAAATTTAAACATGTTTCTCTTTATATTCAACTCAACCATCCTTCACAAGAGTTGTTAATAATTGAGTTAACTTACTAACCTCAAATGTTCAGCTTCAAACTCGATCTCTTCCGCTTCCTATTCTCCAAATATCAAACCTTGCGCAGGTTTCTCTGGTTCTAGCCTAGTCTCAGTTTTGCTTCACTTTCCACCAAGATTTCTTCCAAAATTCTACTCCAATTTACCTTGGTTGTCTTCTACTTCTTCCCCTCGATACCAAGCTGAGGAATTGCAGCAGTTTGAGTTTGGAGAAATTTGATTGTCGGCAAAAAAAAATTGCAGGAAAAATAAAAGTTGAACTTCCTTTATCAATCGCGACCACCTACCCACCCAATTCCCACTTTCTTTCTCTTTTTTTTTTTTTTTTTTTACTTTTTCTTAATTACTAAGTTCAGTATGTTTCTTAATTAAATGCACCAAAAATAATAATGAAAAAATTCATAATAATATCCTTCCACCTCGATTCAAACGGTGACACTCTTCTTAAGTCTTATATATACCAAGTTTGATTTATCTCATAATGATTTAAAATTTAACTTACCACAAATAAACTCGACTTTCCTTCACTTTTCCCTTCGATCTACACAAGAGAAAGCAAATAAATCTACTACGATACCATATACTTAAATTTAGTCCTTACAAGTGAATGTACGGTTTACAGCTATTCTCTGAGACATGAGTCGATTGCACATTACTTCATCTAATCTCCTTATTATTTAGCTCTATTCTTTGCCCAGGACTAGCAAAATCTCTAAGTTTTGGGTGGTGAAAAACGTTTGAAAAGTGCTTTCTATTCTCTCAAATTAAGGGAGTTTATATTAGATTTCACTTGTTTGTTAGTGGTTTTCAGGTTAAAATGAGGAAAATTAGAAGAAAAGACCAAAAGATGAAAACCGAACGAGAATACAGTGAAAAAGAGAAGAAAAATCACAAGTTTGCCAAAACAGGGCAACCT
Organism: Citrullus colocynthis; assembly: GCA_031780015.1. NCBI lineage: Eukaryota > Viridiplantae > Streptophyta > Magnoliopsida > Cucurbitales > Cucurbitaceae > Citrullus > Citrullus colocynthis. Next base: position 3,661,953 of record QLSR01000086.1, read on the forward strand.
CGCGGTGCAATTTCCTGAGAGCAGGTTTGCCGCAACACAGCAGCAGCGCCGTTACACTGTCTTTCTATATTCTATAGTGTTGCGACACCAGTTTCCTTAAATGAAAAACATTGTATTTTTGGAAAGTTTTTTGGGCAGCCAACACTATAAATTAGGGGGTCAGCAACCCTAATTATCAATCTAAGCACGAAATAACACACCAAAAGAGCCTCAAAGAGTGAGTTAGCTGCAAGGAAGAGGAAAAGAGTTCAAGAGAGAGTCGTGGTGCCGTTCAAGTTCCGACGTGAGAGCAAGGAGATTGTGACTGTGCTACCTCAATCAAGAGTCTCTTTTCAGTAGAGTTTCCCTTTCTTTTCAGTTTCTCTTTCTTTACACTCTTTCTTTGTTTAGATTGTTTGAACATGTTGCTTTAAGCTATGAGTGGCTAAACTCTTTAGTTTTAGGGTTTTGATGAATTATTTATGAATTCATGTTGATATTGTAGACTTTCATGGTTTTGTTGTAATGATTATGCTTTTCATTGTTATTGTACTTAATTCTTGTGGATTGGCCATCTTCACATGTTAGGTTAGATGTATGGTTGAGAGATTGTATGTCTAACTAGATCTATAATAATGAATTGTTGTTAATCTATCATGAGAATAGTTAGGTTAACAATGAAAGTTGCTAAAGACTAATCTTAATGCCATGTAATTTGTACTGATTTCAAGAGATTAGTAATCAATTGAGTTGCATGAGAAAAGGTTGTTTTTTAGAGAAAATAACTTGAATTAAGTTTCTAGACTTTGGTATATGAATTACAATAAACTCCATGAACCCTAGAATATTGCATGATGAAATAAACAAGGATTCATTACCCTAGCTCTGACTCTTGTGTTTCTGACTTTATTTGCTTTCCTTATTTAATTTATATTTTCCATAATTCACAACTTCAATTCCTATAATAGCTAAGTACACAAACCTTCACAATTGGATCCTCAGTGGAACGATATTTGGACTTTACCGTCTTATATTATAACTTGACCCATATACTTGCGGTTAACACTTAAAGTGGCGAAATCAGCACAACTTTTAGGAACACTCTATCACCTACCTCAAACTTCAGGTCTTGTCATCTCACATCGGTGTAGCGTTTCTGTTTGCTTTAGGCTGTTTGCATCCTTGCCCTGATCTTCTAAATGGCCTCATTAGTAGTCTGCACCAACTCTTGGCCCATTAAATTTCGTTCACCAACCTCACCCCACTAAACAAAATACCTGCAATTCTTCCCATACAAGGCTCCGAATTGCACCACGCTGATAGTAGTCTGGTAACTGTTGTTATAAGCAAATTTCATGAGATGCAAATGGGAATCCCAACATCCTAGAAAAAAATACGCTAACCTGGTGAGTTTGTATATCTATGCCCACGTATTCATTGAATATATTGACTTGCCTGGAATAAAATACGCTAACCTGGTGAGTTTGTCTAATGATCCATATCCATGTATGGCTTTTCACTGTCCTTGGTAAACCCACAATCAAATCCATAGACACATTCTCCCACTTTCATTCTAGCACTTTCAAGGGCTGCAACAACCAGGCTGGCTTCTATCTTGGAGCTTTTACCTATTGGGACACTAAGCATTTGCTAACAAACTCATCTATTTCTCTTTTCATGTTGTGCCACCAGTAATAACGTTTTAAGTCTTGATACATCTTGGTAATACTAGGTGTATTGAGAATGGAGAACTATGAGCTTCTGTCAACGAGTCATTCTTGAGATCACTGTTTGCATGCACACATAGGCGCCCCTAATAAAAGAGACCATTATCTGAGGATACTGAGAACTCAATATCTTGCACTGCCTATACCGAGCGAAACTTTTCAATTAGGTATAGATCACCTTATTGTGCATAAATAATCCTTTGCCTAGAGGTCAGTTGCACTGACAATTAAGCCAACTATGATGTAACTTCTCTAACAACTACTGCAATCTTTGCGTGCTCAAAGTCTTTGCATAGGCGAGTCTGTTTGGTAATAAGAGCTGTTGAATCAACATGTATCCCAACCCTTTCTTGGAGGCATCACTGTAAACAACGAAACCTCCTGTCCCATCAAGAACTGTAACTACCGGTGAAGAAACAAGTCTCTACTTAAGGTCTTGGGAACTTTCCTCACAAGCATTACTTCAAACAAAAGGAGTATCCTTCCTAGTCAATAAAGTCAAAGGAGTGGCTGTGCGGGAGAAGTCTTTAACAAATCGATGACAGTAGCTTGATAAGCCTAGAAAACTTCTCACTTCGCTAACTGTGGTAGGCAAGACCAATTCGTCACTGCCTCGATCTTTGCAGGGTCTACCGAAACCCCACCCTTCGACACCACGTGTTTAAGAAAGGACACTTGATACCCTAAGTGAAGGTTAATCTTGGACAAAACTGTAGCTCGCTGCAACTGGTCAAACAAGTCATCAATCTTGGGAAGAGGATACTTGTTCTTAATGGTTACCTTGTTCAAGTCTATATAGTTAATGCAAAGATGTAATGAACCATCCTTCTTTTTCACAAATAATACTAGCCTATCTAACCTAACAATTAAGGACTAACAGTCCTGCTACTTCCAATGTCGCTAAGATCTATCTGAATTTTGGCTCTTTTGTTGAGCCTCTAGAGCTCTCTAATCTACCTTCTTTGTCACACCCCCTCCCAAGTTACCTTCTTAACCTAGGAAAGGTATGAGGACAGCAGACATCGACCATTTTACAATGTGTACAAACTAGTAGTAGGCCGAACGAGTTGTTGTGTAGGCTAAGCACCCGGTTTCGCTCGCTACCTGGAAAACAGAAAAACAATGGAAAACATAAGCTAGGTTGCCTAGTGAGTGACAAGTTCAGAAAACTATGCTTAGCTTTAAACCTAGCAAAAACATGCTTGATAAACAGTAATAAGACAATAAACATTTTATCATCGAAAATTATAAAGTTTTGCAAATGCTTGAAAGATTTTCCTTAATTGAGGTGTAGTAGAGCTCAATGCTACTCAACGTTGAAAACAATCTTAGTTGGGGTGGAGTAATCTCGACACACCCAACGTCGGATAACCTTAGCTGTATGGAGTAATCTCAATACAACAGCTTCGAATATACCTTTATGTGCACATAGGAATCTTATCTTGGACTGCTCGAGTACTTTCTCGAGTCATTTAGTACCAGGGTCCCATACTACAATATTAAGGCTGCCCATATGTCTTCTCCAAGTTCTTTGGCATTAGGGACCATATTACCATTTTAAGGCTGCCCATATGCCTTCTCCATATTCTTCAACATTGGGGACCATCTATTATCCTTTTGAAAGAAAAAAAAAAATAATAAAGCATGCTTTGATAATAGATAATTCATTCATAAACACAAGTTTAGCAAATCCTCAGAAATTCAAACTATTTAACAAACAACATGCTTCTCATCAATTTAGCACCATAAAAACATCATACTTTATTATCAAAATCATGTAAAAACATGCTCAGAGTCATTTCAAGAAACTCATACTGTATTATTGATAAGCGCTTGAAAAGTGCTTTCTATCCTCTCAAATTAAGGGAGTTTATATTAGATTTCACTTGTTTTCTAGTGGTTTTCAGGTTAAAATGAAGAAAATTAGAAGAAAAGGCCAAAAGGTCAAAACTGAGCAAGAATACGGCGAAAAAGAGAAGAAAATCACAAAGTTGCCATAATTGGGGCAGCGTCGCGGCGCTAAAACCCGAGCGGGTCTGCACAAAAATATGTCGCAGCGCCACGATGTTGTCTCCAAAATTTCAATAGCACCGCGGTGCCAGCTTACCATAAATGAAAAAAACTTATTTTTGGAAAGATTTTTTGGGCGAATTATTCTACAAGTTTGAGGGTTTCTAGAAGCCCTAAGAACAATTCAGAGCACGAAATTACAAACCTAAAGAGCCACAAGAAAGAGAGAATTAAGTGAGAGTTCATAGAAGAGCTCAAAGAGTGACTTAGTTGCAAGGAAGAGGAAAAGAGTTCGAGATAGTCGTGGTGCCATTTGAAATCCAACGTGAGAGCCAAGGAGATCGTGATGGTGCTATTTCAATCAAGAGCCTCTTTTCAGTAGAGTTTTCCTTTCTTTACACTCTTTCTTTGTTTATTTTGCTTAAACATGTTGTTTCAAGCTATGAGTGGCTAAACTCTTTAGTTTTAGGGTTTTAATGAATTGTTTATGAATTCATGTTGATGTTGTAGACTTTCATGGTTTTGTTGGAATGATTATGCTTTTCATTGTTATTGTGTTTAATTCTTGTGGATTGATCATCTTCACATGTTAGGTTAGATGTATGATTGAGAGATTGTATGTTTAACTTGATCCATAACAATGAATTGTTGTTAATCTATCACGAGAGTAGTTAGGTTGATAATAAAAGTTGCTAAAGACTATTTTTAATGCCATGTAATTTGTATTGGTTTCAAGAGATTAGTAATCAATCGAGTTGCATGAGAAAGGGTTGTTTTTGAGAGAAAATAACTTGGAATTAAGTTTCTAGACTTAGGCATACGAATTATGTCACACCCTCACCCAGATTACCCTACAACCTAGGTTCAGGAGTGAGACCACACATACATATCACGAGGAAACATTTAAATCATCAATAACGTAACAGCTCAGTCATACCAATCAGCGGAAACTATAATCACTTAATAGTACTAAGTGGACATTTCAACAGAAATTTCATTATCTAAAAGATTAAGTTTACAAACACCAACTCTCTCTCATGGACATGCGTATATACGAGAAGTAGGAATATAAAGAATATTTACAAGTCCCTTGGAGGTACACCAAAAGTTCTATGCCCAGACGAGGTTCTTTTCTAGTTAGGCGTTTGGATCGCGCTCGCTACCTGAGGCATCAACAACAAACATGCAAAACAAAGAGTGAGCCTAAGCCCAGTGAGTGGTTAACAAGCAAGAATATGTATCACGTATCCAAACAATACAAACAATAGTCACATACATATCCCTATTACGCTTTATTTACAATTACTCAACCCGTGCCTTCACTCAACGTCCCTCAGCATGTATGCCTTCACATCATGTCCCTCAACATTTAACATTCCCGTGCCTTCGTATATATATTCCCTCGGCACTAACATATCACTTTGCATGCTATCTCTTCCCTGTGCCTTCACCCTTAGTCCCTCGGCATCATCATTCATTGTCATTCATTCCCTTAACCTGTCCCGTATGCCGTCACCTTTGGTCCCTAGGCATACCATTCAAACTCTTATTATTTCAGCACCTTCACCTACGGTCTCTCAGTGCTAAGCCACACATCTCATACTGGACTTCCATATGCTTTCGCCTATGGTTCCTCAGCTATGGAGTCCATTTTTCTCCACTCAAGTGCCTTCACATCCTGTCCCTCAGCACTGAGTATATGATATCATCTTCCCACATGCCTTCACTTATAGTCCCTCGTCATTGGGCTCTCACACCTAACATAATCATCACTTCCTTTCAAACATTCACATAGTCACATGACATCTCAAAGAAACATGTATGCACACTACAAACACAAACATATAACATATCAATATCATAAATCACTACGCACAAGAAAATAGAAACCACTCACAAATTGTCCTTCGTCCCAAATGGGTTATACGCCTTCCCAACCTCTTCTTGGCCTTAGGAGTTAAACTTGGCCAATTCTTCACTGGTTTGTCTCTCTCTTGCGTTTAGAGCAAGCTGTCCAGCCGTCTCCACCAAGTTTTCTAAGACAGCTTGATATCTTCTTCTTTCCTTTCACTTCTTGCTATTCAAAATCATGTATTTTAATTAGAATCAAGACTTCTTTCCTTCTACAAACTTGTAGAGAAAGGAGTGTTCTGTCTTACCTCAAAATTTCATGGAGCTTCTCCTTCCCGTTTAACAGATATAACGACTTTCCTCCATACTGCCCAGATTTCTCAGCAAAGCTGCACCAGTAGCTTCTCTTTAGATTTTCGCATGATTTCAAGCTATATCAATCAAAGTACCCTTCATGAAAGTTGTTAAGAAATGAGTTAACTTGCTTACCTAAAAATTTCAGCTAAAGTCTCATCCTCGTTTGTGAGATATCCTCAAAATACCATGCCTCGCTCTAAACGTTCGACAGCAGGTAAGTGTTCTGCTCTCTCACTCTCCTTCAAAAATGGTGGAAACCCTCACTTTCTTCTCTGTTTCCCTCTTCTCTCACTCTCTTCGACCCTTCAGCTATGAAATAACACCGTTTTAATCCTCTGGCTTTGTTAAAATAATAATTAAATGGTCGGGTTTATCCTTTAACCCAGTTAACCGACTTACTTTGTCTAGAAGCTTCACGCCGGCCCAAGAATTTGCCCAAGTTCATTCACACATTGAAGTTCCAGACGCAGCGCCATAGACTTGACACAGGCGCCTCTCATGCATGCGTTACACCATTTCCTGATGCATGGTACTCTTTTCTCTTCAACGCATGATATCTCATTGCCAACTCTTGATCATTCCTTAGCGCAGCACAATACTTTCGTCACACTATGCTATTAGCGTCAGTCACCGCATCGCATAGTAGAAGATTTCTTCGACGCGTGGTCCACCATCACTAACGCACAAGCATACTTCTCCCGTCAACGCATGGCATCTCTTGGGAGTTTCTGTTGAACACTTAAACATATTTCATATTTTAACCAAGGCGCCTCTGTTAACCGCATGATTCGTCACACCCTTGTAAATTTTCCTCGGCGCCTAACTTTTACTGTCAACGCATGGTTCTCTTCGCTGGTCTCCAACGCATAGCTCCTTACCAATGCCTATCATTACACATACCCAAGTTTACTATCTTTCATAACTTAAGTATAGGTTAGGATGTGTTGCTTACAAATTACAATAAAATCCATGAAATCTATAATATTGCATGATGAAATAAACAAGGATTCATTATCCTAGAACTCTCTTTGACTCCTGTATTTCTCACTTTATTACTTTCCTTATTTGGTTTATATTTTCCATAATTCACAAATTCAATTCCAATCTTCAAATAAAATTGATTCAACTCTAGAATAGCTAAGTAACTTAAACCTTCACAATTGGATCTTCAGTGGAATGATATTTGGACTTCACCGTCTTATATTATAACTTGACCCGTACACTTGAGGTTAACACTCAAAGTGCGCATCAATTATACTCAATGCATGCTAGAAAACTCATGTTTTCAGAATAATCATACATACTAAACACATTGAGAGAGTAAATCATGATAAATAAAATTCTTTCACTCACAACTTATCTTGGGCTTTTAATGGATTATAAGCTTCTCCTAGCTCTTCTCGTCCTAAAATAATTTAATTCATTTTGTTAGATTCCTTAAGATTCCCTTCAATGTATGTCAAATAGACCTTTAGTATTGAAATTTAGCTTAGTAGCGAGACCAAGCAAAACTATCGAGACTTGTGTGACCAACGAGATTTGTGAGGCTACTGTGATGAGTGAGACTAATGAGATGAGCGAGACTAGCAAGACTAACTAGACTAGTGAGACGAGCGAGACAAGCGAGACTAGTGAGATTCTAGCGAGATATGTGAGACAAATGTAGCTAGCGACACTTAGTGAGACCAACGAGACTTGTCTTGCTCCACACCCACAATATCGCCATCTGCTTACTAGCGAGACTTGTCTTGCCCAAGCTTCATCGATCAGGCTCAAGGATACTATCTTCACTTCCAGCTGCCAAAAATAGTATTTGCAGCCCGAACTCAATTTTACTTCCTCTTACAAACTTTTAAATAATTGAGTTAAGTAACATACCTCCAAATTTTAGGGTCTACCTCCCCTTCTTCCGACAGATAACTCAAAATCCTTCCACCCTACACTAGACTACTCGAAACACTAAACCAGTCACTTCTACCTACAATTGCACCTATTTCCCTTCATATTTAACTCTGACATCCTTCCTAAAAGTTATTAACAAATGAGTTAACTTACTAACCTCAAAAGTTCAGCTCCAGATTCGATCTCTACAGCTTGATATTCTTCAAACATCACAACCTTTCCAGATTGTGCGAATTCCAGGCCAACGTCAATTCCTCTTTGAATTCCACCAAATTTCTCTTCAAAATTCAACTCCAATCAACCTAAATCTCCTCCTTGCTCCCTTTCAATGCCTAGCTAAAGAACCACAGATTTGTTTCGAGTTGGAGGAAGATGAAAGTTGGCAATGAAATGAAAAAGATGATTTCCCTCTTCATACTTATCCCATCGACTTGCATCCACTTTCTCTTTTTTTTTTTTTATTTATTTTTTTATATCTACAAGCTAAATTTTTAACTGATAACTTTTCCAGTTAATTAATAATAACAACAAATAATAATAATAATAATAATAATAATAATAATAATACCAATGATAATAATATTAATGATAATCATCATCCTTAATAGCATCATTTAACCTTGGTCTAACTGGTGACAATCCTCTTAAGTTTTTTACATTCTAATTAGCTTGTCAAAATAAATCCCAAGCTCAGTATATCTCATAAGGATTTAAGATTAGGCTTACCAAAAGTACTCTCGGCTAAATTCACAAGCCTACCTTCCACGGTTTCTCCTCCACACCTCTTTCGTCCTCGAAATTTAGTAGGCTGCCAGCTCCCCTGAAATAAATGTGGATACTTTTTAGTCATTTGCTCCTTGGTTTTCCAAGTAGCTTCTTCAACGTCGTGATTCCTCCAAAGTACCTCCAAAGTACCTTCACCAACGGAATCAATTTAGTTCTCAAAACTTGTTCTTTCTCATCTAACACTCGGGTTGGTTCTTCTGCATTACTTAAATCTTCTTTTAGCTCGATTGGTTGCACCTCAAGTACGTGAATAGGATCAGAAATATACTTCCTTAAAACCGAAATGTGAAACATGTTATGAATCTTGGATATCTCCATTAGCAAAGCCAATCTATAAGCTGTTGGTCCAACTCTTTCCATGATCTCGTAAAGTCCAATATACCTTGGACTCAACTTCCCTTTCCTACCAAACCTCACAACTCCATTCGACGGTGACAACTTCAGGAAAACTCTATCACCAACTTCAAATTCAAGATCTCTTCTTCTGTTATCAGCATAACTCTTCTATCGATCTTGAGCCATCTTAAGATTCGCCTTAATCATTTCCACCTTCTCTGCAGTAATCTGTACAATCTCTGGTCTAACGAGCTTCCTTTCTCCAAACTCTCCCCAACACAATGGAGTTCTGCATGACCTGCCATATAATGCTTTGTACGGACCATACCTATGCTCGACTGGTAGTTATTATTGTAAGCAAACTCCATCAAAGATAAATGCACATCCGAGCTACCTTTGAATTGCAAAGCATAAGCTCGAAGTAAACTTGAGATCTCTATCGATACAATAGTCACTAGGACTCCGTACTAACTTACTATCTTATCTACATACACCTGTGCTAGTCTATCCAATGTGCAGGTTGCCTTATTTAGTAAGAAACGTGTTTTCTTCGTCAGTCTATCAACAATTACCCAAACTTCGTCAACTCCAACTAAAGTATTTGGCAATCCAAATAGAAAATCCATTGTAATGTGCTCCCACTTCCACTTAGGAATAGGGAGTGGATTCAACAACCTTGCTAGCTTCTAACGTTCAGGCTTTACTTGTTGACAAATTAAACATCTAGTATACTCAGCTATCTCCCTCTTCATACCTAGCCACCAATAGAAATTATGTAACATCCTATACATCTTGGTACTACCAGGATGCATAGCATAAGCTGAGCTATGTGCCTCTTCAAAAATCACCTGCTTGACTTCAACATCCATTGGCACATAAATCCTAACATGTTTCAACAGTTCACCATCAGATCTTAACTCGAAATCTTACTCTTTGTTGGACCTTTACTTCCTCCACTAGCTTCTTAATCACAGGATCTTCTAACTGCTTCTTTACTACCTCATCAACTAACTTAGGACTTAACTGATAATGTGCTAACAATGCTCTATCATCAATCACTCTAAAACTAGTAGCACCATTCCTAAATTCCTTGAGCAAAGCAATCCTTACAGCATTTAGAGAACTTGTACTGCCCCTGGACATTCTACTTAAAGCATCAGCTACAACGTTCGCCTTTCTTGGGTGATACTCAAATACTACGATCATAATCTTTGATCAACTCTAACCACCTCATTTGTCCCATGTTAAGTTCCTTCTGATCAAAGATATACTTCAGACCCTTGGGATCTGTATAGATATGACACTTTTCTCCAAACAGGTAATGCCACCATAACTTTAATTCTAAAACAACTACAGCTAACTCCAGATCATGAGTAGGATAATTACTCTCATGAGGTGTCAACTCAACTGTTTAGAAGCATAGGCTATCACTTTCCCATTCTGCATCAACACATAGCCTAACCCCTGACTAGAAGCATCACAATAAACTTTAAATTCCTTACCCGACTCTGATAGTGCTAAGATAGGTGCAGTCACCAATCTTCTCTTTAGTTCCTGAAAAATTTGTTCACACTTCCCGTTCCCTTCAAACTTGGTATTCTTCTTAGTCAAACTAGTAAGTGGCAAAGCTATCTTCGAAAACCCCTCAACAAATCTCCTGTAGTATCCTGCTAAACCCAGGAAGCTACGAACCTTTATCACGGTCTTAGGTCGTTCCCACTTCACAATGGCCTCGATCTTTTGGGGATCTACACTAACTCTCGCAGCTGACACCACATGGCCTAAGAACACAACCTGTTCCAACCAAAACTCACACTTGCTGAACTTAGCTTATAACTTATTTTCTCTCAAGGTCTACAAAACGTTCCTAAGATGTTCAACATGCTTTTCTTTATCTCCAGAATACTTCAGTATGTCATCAATAAATACAATAACAAATTGGTCTAAATAAGGATGGAATATCCTGTTCATAAGATCCATTAATATTGCTACTGCATTCGTCAAACCAAATGCCATCACCAGGAATTCCTAATGCCTTATTCTAAAAATCGTCTTAGGTATGTTTGATTCTCTAACCTTTAGCTGATGATACCCCGACCTCAAGTCTATCTTTGCAAATACTAAAACTCCTCTAAGTTGGTCAAACAGATCATCTATACAAGGTAAAGGATATTTGTTACATATTGTTACCTTATTTAGCTAACGATAAGCAATACATAGCTCAAAGTCATTTCAAGAAACTCATACTTTATCATACTCAATGCATGCTAGAAAACTCATGTTTTCAGAATAATACTGCATACTAAATACATTAAGAGAGTAAATCATTATAAATAAAATTCTGTCACTCACAACTTGTCTCAGGCTCTTAATGAATTATAAGTTTCTCCTAACTCTTCTTGGCCTATAATAATTTAATTCCTTTTGTTAGATTCCTTAAGATTCCCTTCAATGTATGTCAAATAAACCTTTAGTATTGAAATTTAGCTCACTAGCGAGACTTACGTTACTGGCAAGATTTGTGAGGCTACTGTGACAAGCGAGACCAGCGAGACTGGCAAGACTAGCGAGCCTAGCAAGACTAGCGAGATCTGTGAGACAAATGTAGCTAGCGAGACTTAGCGAGATAGGGAGACTATGGAGAATAGGGAGACTTGTCTTGCTCCACACCAGCAACACTGCCATCAGCTACTAGTGTGACTTGTCTCGCCCAAGCTTCACCCATCAGCCTCAAGGATACTATCTTTAGTTCCAGCTGCCAAACACAGTATTTCCAGCTCAAATTAGATTTTACTTCCTGTTACACACTTGTAGATAATTTGGGTAACTAACTTACCTCCAAATTTCAGGGTCTAACTTCTCTTCGTCTGATAGATAACTCAAAATCCTTCCACCTTGCTCCAGACTACCCAAAAACACCAAACCAATCAATTCTACCTACAACATCACCTATTTCTCTCCATATTTAACTCATACATCCTTCACAAAAGTTATTAAGAAATGAGTTAACTAACCTCAAATATTTGGTTCAAGATTCAATCTCTACAGCGATATCCTTCAAACATCACAACCTGTTCAGATTGCCCGAATTCAAGACCAATTTCAATCCCTCTTTGAATTCCACCCAGTTTCTCTTCAAAATTCCACTCCGATCAACCTAAATCTCCTCCTTCTTATCCTTTTCAATGCCTAGCTGAAGAACCATAGATTTATTTCGGTTTAGAGGACGATGAAAGTTGGCAATGAAATGAAAAACATGATCTCTGAGGGACGGAATTTGTTGCCCAATTCCGTGCCAAATAAATTTTCCTAACTTACCCACAGCAGTAGTGGCAAACCAGGTCAAACACAGGGAGCCCTCGAATTCCTCAGTTAAAAAGTTTTCAATTCAAGGAAACCAAAAAGGGGGTTTTGAGAAATTACGTGAAGTAAAAAGAGTAAAAATTCAATGGAAGAAGTTCTAGCTTGAGTTACACAGGATTTTCTTTGTTCGATGTTCTTATCATTGGTTCGTCATTACTAAATTCATTGAAGCTAGCACCTAATCAATTCAACTGGAAATGCCATAATTGAATTGCTCTAGTTGACAAGTTAGAATTAAGCAAATCGATGAAAAGCAAGCAGGATTTGACTAAACCTAACCGCATTAAGTTCAAGGGAGAATTAGGCGGGACATGCAACTAGATCAACCTAGATTGAATGTCTTATCGATTTAATTCTAGGTTGATTAGAACAATGCGCATCACCATCTTGATTTGCAACCTAACCTATTGCTTCTTATGATTGACATACAACAAATTGTTACGAATTGTAATACAACCAAAAGCAATAATCAAAATAGACACCAGCATTACAAATTGATCATAAATCTTGAAAACTCGGAATTAAATCATGCATACACTTGAATTAAGTTCAAAACCTCAAAAGAACATCAATTCCAATGGAAAATCCCTAATACCCAAGCTAGAAAACGTTTCCTTAGCCTCGATACATGCTTGTGCTCATCCAATAATTGTTAAAGAAACTCTCCTCAAGATGAAAAGAAGGAAAAATGTAGTGAAATACTCTAAAAACAGACTTGGGACTCAAGTTGCTCTCTCTTCCGAATGGTTGGCGGCTAGGGCTAATTTATGCCAAAATTGGATTGGCCGCGACACTAACACTAATTTGTCCTCGTGAACTTTCCAAAGTGCCGCGACGCTTGTTGCATTTTATTAGTAGAGCGTCTCGGAAAAAATGCCGCAACGCCGTGGCTTCAAGGGTATTTTTGTCCTTTTGGAGTTCTATCTCCCGGTTGATGCCGTGGAACTCCGCTTTGGCCCGTTTTAGCCCGATTTTGGTGCTAACACCCCATTCTACCTGTTAAGTGCTTAAAACCTACAAAATAACACAATAGACATGTTAAAGAGTACAATGATCCCAAGTTAAGCTGAGGAAGATAGCACATTTTAGGTGCTATCAATTTCCCTCTTCATACTTATACCACTGACTTGCATCCACTTTCTCTTTTCCTTTTTATTTTTATTTTTACATTTTAATTGTTGGGTTTTCTGTCCTAAAACTCGTAGATTGTAAATGTAATAATTTGACTGTAATTAAATCATTAATAAAGAGTTATTAATGTGTTACTTCAATAAGCGTTATTGATTGTTTTTGTTTGTTTTGTCTTAATAACCCTAAATTCAATAAACTAACATCCTAGGCTGTTTTATGAGTCTTGAACTGTATGTGGGGACACATGAAGATCAATGTTCAAGATACAGTCTAAAGGGTCAATAATATAGGGATAAGGTTGGGTACCTTATCCTAATGACACTATGGATACGACCCACTTTGTATTTGATACAAACACAATGATCTAAAGCGTTCGTGTAGGTGACATGCGAGTAGGGTATCCTATGCAATGAGTTTGCATAAGATTGGACCACGAAATAGTAATAACTAGATGTAACTCCGTTAACTAGTTAGGTTTCTATTTCAATAGGATGACCTAGGCAACTTAGTCTTAATCCTAAGTATATTATGAACTCCTATCCACGAGGGATTGTCCTTTGATTTGTATAGGTGAGAGTGGTCATTTGCCGACTCAATATGCCTACCATCTTGGGGACAAGATCGAGTAGGGAGCTGGGGACATAATTATCCAAGATGGAATTCACTCATTCCCATTTTTACGGTAAGTAGATAAGTGTTCCCTTAAGTGGTGTCTGCAGGACTTGAACAAAGGGCCTTACCTTCTCACTAGCTCGAGAGGGGTTTTGGTTTAATGGTGGGACCACAAACAGGTTGTTTATTAGAGAAGCATTAGTACTTAAGGATTTAGAAGTAACCTAGGGGTAAAATGGTAATTTGACCCAGCTGGTGTTACGAACACTTGTGAAGGACAAATTTGCTAATATTGGTCTATATCTATGGACACAGAAACATATCTACGGTGAAAAGAATGCAGTTGTGGGTCTTTAGTGGAGCATACCCACATTTAATGAATATTGATTAATGTGGTTAATGAGTTTAGCGGATTAATATCATATCATTGGAGTTTCTAATCTGTAGGTTCAAAAGGTTGATTGACGAAATTCGTCGCCCAATTCTGTGCCAAATAAATTTACATAACTTACCCATAGTAGTAGTGGCAAGTCAGGTCGAACAGAAAGAGCTCTCGAATTTCACAGTTGGAAAGTTTAGAATTCAAGGTGACCAAAGCGGGTTTTGATAAATAGTTGATTGCAAGAAAAAAAAAAGTAAATTTCATAAAAATAAATTGCGCGAAGTAAAAAGAGTAAAAATTCAATGGAAGAAGCTCTAGCTTGAGTTACGCGGGATTTCCTTTGTTCGATGTTCTTATCATTGGTTCGTCATTACTAAGTTCAATGAAGCTAGCACCTAATCAATTCAACTGGAAAGGCCATAATTGAATTGTCCTAGTCGACAAGTTAGATTTAAGCAAATTGATGAAAAACATGCAAAATTTGACTAAACCTAACCACATTAAGTTGAAGGAAAAATTAGGCAGGACATGCAACTGCAGAGGCCTAGATTGAATGTCCTATTGATTTAATCCTAGGTGGATTAGAACAATGCACATCACAATCTAGATTTGCAAGCTAACCTAACCAACTACTTCTTATTACTGACATACAACAAATTATCACGAATTGTAATACAATCAAAGCAATGATCAAAATAAACACCAGCGTTACAAATTGATCGTAATTATTAAAAACTTGAAATTAGATCATGCATACACTTCAATTAAGTTCAAAACTTCAAAAGAACATCAATTATAAGGGAAAAACTATAATACCCAAGCTAGAAAATGTTACCTTAGCCAATTGGGTTCAAGTTCGTAGGGATGAAAAGAACATCAATTTACAAGGGAAAAACTCTTATACCCAAGCTAGAAAATGTTACCTTAGCCAATTGGGTTCAAGTTCGTAGGGATGAAAAGAAAAAAATATGAGAGAATGGAGCGAAAAGTAGGCTGGTCGGGCTTTTTTCTTAACCTAGAAGCCAAAGATTCCCTTTTATAAAATCTGTCGCAGCATCGTGGGGCAGATGCAAAATCTGCTGCATTAGAATTTCAAAGTGTTGACCCCTGCTACCTGTCGTGGTGTCGTGGCTTTAGGGGCATTTTGGTCATTTTGAAGTTCTATTTCTTGGTTGATGCCATGGAACCTTGTTTTGGTCCGTTTTAGCTCGATTTTGTTGCTAACGCTCCGTTCTATCTGTTAAGTGCTCGAGACCTACAAAATAACATAATAGACACATTAAATAGCACAACGATCCCAAGTTAAGCTGAGGAAGATAGCACATTTTAGGTACTATCAAAGGTCCCCTTGCTAGCTCACTACGAACCAACAAGGATCAACTACGTTGAAAGAAAAATTTGGAATGTTCAAATTTATGAGGGAAAATATTAATTGTATTGGATACAATTAATTGCATGATTTATTATAAATTTTATTTGAATGTGATTCAAATTATAACTTTATAATATAGAGAATTAATTTATTTGAATATGATTAAAGTAATTAATTATTTATCTGAATAAAATCCATATAAATAAATAGAGGGAGAATTAATTAATTCATTTAAATTGGATTCAAATATTTAATTATTTAATTTGGATGAGACTTAAATTAAAGTTTCTAGAGAAAATAAATAGAGAAAGAATTAATTAATTTATTTGAATTGGATTCAAATAGTTAATTATTTAATTTGGATGAGATCCAAATGAAAGATTCCATGAAAGATAAATATTTAAATAAGATTTAGATATTTTAAACCATTTAATATGAGATATTATTTGGGTAGGTATTTATTAATATTGGATATTATTAAATACTTAATTTAAAATCTCTGCAGAGGGGTTATCTTAATAGGATTAGGAGTAACCCATAGAGTTCTATAAATAGGGCACTTGGGAGCCTTCATAAGACACACTCTCAAAAAATATAATCTCTATGATTCCTCTAAAAATCTTCCTCTACTAATTCTCCCAATTTTCTTAGAAAAATTCTAAGAAAATTATTCTTCCCATTCTTTCAAAGAAGCAGTTCTCACAAACCGGATCCTTGCCAGAGTCATAGGGAGGAAGATCTCTTAGAAAAGGAAGACTACAATGAGAAGACTATCGTTCGAGAATTATAGATTGGTAAAGGTATGATGCTTAACCTTTTCTTTACTTTTTTGTATTTTTAATTCTTTCAATAAATCAAAGAACGCGATCACACGCTTCCATCAGGATTCAATTCTCTTCAATTGGTATCAGAGCCAATCTTTGATTCTTGATTTAAATTAAAAATCTTTTATGGTGGGTGTTTTAATTGTTCATATATGAGATATGTGAAGGTTTGCAAAATTGATTGTTTAGGCATATTTGGGCATTAGATTTTAAAGTTTTGATTAGATCAATTGTAAAACTCTCAAGGGTTAGAGTTTGTTTGTAATCTTTTTGATCTAAAAGTGCTATAAATTCTTGAAAAAACGTTAGTTTTCCCGAAATATTGAAATCTGGAAAATCTGAAATTTTTTCAAATCTGAAAATTCTGCTGTGTGTCATCTTTTCTGCGTCATCAAAGCATCTGGCAGATTTCATCAAAGCATGTGTGGCTGAAAATATCAAATGATTAAATTTAAGTGTTTCAAACCCTAAATTTTGATGGCCAAAGAAGAAATTGAAGACCAAGATATGTCTTGGAAAGTCAAATTATTGTAATTTTAATTTTTTTTCTTTAATTTCTAGGATATGTCAAATATGTCGGTCAATTTCGCTTTATTTAATTAATTATGCTTGTGATGTATGTTTTAAATTAAATTGAATGTTGCATAAAGTATGTCATTTAGATTAAAATCCCACCATAGGTTAAGTATGTCCTTTATAATATATGGTTTTAATGCATGATAATAGTTTCATTAGTTATTTAATGTATGTTGATATATTAAATATATGAAATTGGAAAAGGATGATGTATGACATTAATTAAATAACTATAAATAATTATATTTATTAATGTTTTGTTAATGTGTGATTGATTTATTTAATATAAGTGTTATATTTTAAATGAAAATCAATTTGCATTGAGCATGATACATCCATATATTAATATAAATGTTATATTATGTGAGGAAATACATGTAATATGGTTGGTTAATTAATTAGAATTTGATAGTTAATTAATTAAACCATAGAAAGCATGTTATAGGGCTAATCATTAAAATTCATAATAGTTATAAAATTTATGATTAGTAACCGTCAACTATAATTAAGAATTGCATGCACAAGATCTTAGGAAATTGGTTTTAAATTGTTTAAAATTAATTTAGACCTAAGATCACATTAACTCTAATGAAATTAGAATTTTGTCTTACTTTGTTTTAAAATATGACTAAGTAGGACTAGAACTTTAGGTTATAAGGGAACTCTACCACTTCAGTTCTATCAAGTTTGAGGGTATTTAAGTTGATGGTTTACGGAACAAATCCTAACTGGGAACTGAATTGGAACCTGAGTTGAATTAACCTATGGCCTATTAGTATGCATTGTAACTAGGTTAATTAAATGATTTAATTCACCTAAAACATCAGTGTAAAGACCTTTTATAAGAGTTATAATAGGATAGACTTAGATAGATTGACTTAGCCAAATTTATCTAAGTTAAATAACCCTAAGATAAGGTAGGACATTTTAGTGGGAGGAAAATTACAAAATGAGATGTTTATATCAAGTTTTGCTCCTACGTCCTTGATTATGTACACAGTGAGATCCATACTCTGCTTCGTTTCTCCTTGGGAGCGACCTCCCTTCGGAAAGTGTTTGTATGGTTCAATAAAAAGGTGAATGGGAAAATGTCTACAATAAGTGGGAGTGGGACGCGTGTCAACGTTTCCCTCGGTCTCCAACCCTAATTCGCACCGTAAGATTCTTATGATGCACCTGCGTGTCGTCCTGGAGCGACCATCCCTTCAGAGGGCCTGATAATAGGTTTGGAAACACCACGAACACCTGAAAAGGATAGGTTCACTTAGGTTAATTATCAACAGTTGTCTTTCCTAACAGTAGCTTGTTGGTGCATACCTCTATGATCTAAAAGTGGGAGGGTTACACTTATAGGGATGAGTTAAGAGTTAACGAATCATTGACCAAATAACGGTGGCTAATTTCTATAGGAATATGAATTATTCTGGCATTAGAATTAGCTGAGAATTGTCTCATTTCAAAGGAGGAATGGTTAATCACCCTTCAGTGGTTGTTGCTTTAAACCTCTGAAGCATCGTTAAAAAAACTAAATCAATAGTTTAATTAGGGTTTCTTTGATTGCATGTCTTCCTCAATCGTCGCACTGCTTAAAAATGAAAAACTAACCGATGAAAACTACGCCAACATGGAAATCTAACCTGAATACAATTCTGGTTATAGATGATTTACGGTTTGTCTTAACGGAGGAGTGTCCTCCTATCCCCGTTCGTAATGCATCCCAATCTATTAGGAATGCATATGACCGTTGGACAAAGGCTAATGACAAAGCCCAAGTCTATATCTTGGCAAGTTTTTCTGATGTACTCAACAAGAAACATGAAACCATGATGAATGCACGACAGATCATGGAGTCCCTCCAGGAAATGTTTGGACAACTGTCCTCACAGATCCAGCACGAGGTTCTCAAGTACGTTTATAATGCACGTATGAAGGAAGGCCAATTGGTGAGAGAACATGTTCTCAACCTGATGGTCCAATTCAACGTTGCTGAAATGAGTAGTGCGGTCATTGACGAGCAAAGTCAGGTGTGTTTTATTCTAGAATCTCTTCCGAACAGCTTTCTCCAATTCCGCAGCAATGCGATTATGAATAAAATTGGGTACACCATGACAACCCTCCTAAATGAGTTACAGACTTATCAGTCTTTTATAAAAAATAAGGGACTGATCGATGGAGAAGCAAATTGTTGCCCATTTCAAGAAGTTCCACAAGGGTTCATCCTCTAAGACTAAGTCTGTTCCCTCATCTTCTAATTCTATGAAGATCCAGAAAAAAAAAAAAGGAGGAAAGGGGAAGGCTCTTGTTGCTAGGAAAAACAAGGGTTAAGATCAACTAGAGCAAAAGCAGTTTTAAATCATGAGATGTCTAAAACTGCTAGTACTCAAACCAAAAGGCAAAGAATTTCTCCTAGTAAAAATAGTACTTATCTTTGGCATTTGAGATTAGGTCACATAAATCTCGATAGGATCAAGAGATTGGTAAAGTATGAACTTCTAAATGAGTTAGAAGATAATGCATTACCTCCACGTGAATCTTGTCTTGAAGGTAAAATGACTAAAAGACCTTTTAGTGGAAAAGGTTATAGATCCCGGCTATTCACGCATGAAGATCGTCGCCAAAGAACCTTTAGAACTCATACATTCGGATCTCTGTGGTCTAGTGAATGTAAAAGCTCGAGGAGGGTATGAATACTTCATCTCTTTAATAGATGATTATTCCAGGTATGGTTACTTATACCTAATGGAACAAAAGTCTGAAGCACTTGAAAAGTTCAAGGAGTATAAGGTAGAAGTTGAAAACGTGTTAAGTAAAACAATTAAAACACTTCGATCTGATCGAGGTGGAGAGGACATGGATTTGAGATTCCAGGAATGTGTGGTAGAACATAAATCCAATTCCAACTCTCAGCACCTGGTACACCTCAGCAGAACAGTGTATCATGAAAGAGAAATAGAACCTTATTAGACATGGTTCATTCTATGATGAGCTATGCTCAATTGCCTAGCTCGTTTTGGGGGTATGCAGTAGGGACTGCAGTTGATGTCTTGAACAATGTTTCCTCGAAGAGTGTTTCTGAAACGTCTTTCGAGTTTTGGAGGGGACGTAAACCTAGTTTGCACTACTTCAGAATCTAAGGTTGTCTTGCACACGTGCTAGTGACAAATCCGAAGAAATTGGAACCTCGTTCAAAATTATACCAATTTGTTAGTTACCCTAGGAAACGAGAAATGGTCTCTTCTTCGACCCACAAGAAAACAAAGTGTTTGTATCGATGAATGCTACATTCTTGGAAGAAGACCACATGAGAGATCATAAACCACGAAGCAAAATGGTATTAAATGAAGCTACTGAAGAATCAAAAGAGTTGTTGATGAGACTGGTACTTCATCAAGAGTTAATGAAAGATCCAATACTTCTGGTCAGTCTCGTCCTTTTCTATCGTTGGGAATGCCTCGACGCAGTGGGAGGATCGTATCACAACCTAATCGTTACTTGGGTTTAACTGAAACTCAGGTCGTCATGCTAGACGATGGTGTTGAGGATCCATTGTCCTACAAACAGACAATGAATGATGTAGACAAGAACCAATGGATCAAAGCCATGAATCTTGAATGGAGTTTATGTACTTCAATTCAGTATAGGAACTTGTAGATCCACCTGAAGGGGTTAAACCCATAGGGTGTAAATGGATCTATAAACGAAAGAGAAATGTAGCTGGAAAGGTACAGACCTTTAAAGCTAGACTTGTAGCAAAGGGTTACACCCAAAGAAAACGGGTTGACTATGAGGAAACTTTTTTCCCTGTTGCTATGCTTAAGTCTATAAGAATTCTCTTATCCATAGCCTTATATTATGACTATAAAATTTGGCAAATGGATGTCAAGACTGCTTTTTTGAATAGCAATCTTGAAGAGAGTATCTTGATGTCTCAGCCCCGAGGGGTTCATAGCCCAAGGTTAGGAGCAAAAAGTTTGCAAGCTAAATCGATCCATTTATAGGTTGAAACAAGCATCCAGATCTTGGAATATTAGGTTTGATACTGCGATCAAATCTTTTGGTTTTGAACAAAATGTTGATGAGCCTTGTGTATACAAGAAAATCATCAAAAGTAAAGTAGCTTTCTTAGTACTTTATGTGGACGGCATCTTACTCATTGGGAATGATGTAGGATATCTTACTAATGTTAAAAATTGGCTAGCAGCCCAATTCCAAATGAAAGATTTGGGAGAGGCATAATATGTACTTGGGATCCAAATCATTAGGGATTGCAAGAACAGAACGCTGGTCCTGTCTCAAGCAACTTATATCGACAAAATGTTGACTCAATATTCGATGCAGAACTCTAAGAAGGGTTTATTACCTTTCAGGTACGGAGTTCATTTGTCTAAGGAATAGTGTCCAAAGACACCTAAGAAATTAAGGATATAATGTATTCCCTATGCCTCGACTGTGGGCAACTTAATGTATGCTATGCTCTGTACTAGGCCAGACATTTGTTATGCAGTGGGAATAGTCAGTAGGTACCAGTCCAATCCAGGGTTAGACCACTGGACTGCAGTTAAGAACATCATCAAGTATATTAGGAGAACGAGGGACTACAAGCTGGTGTATGGAGCTAAAAATTTGATCCTTACGTGATACACCAACTCTGATTTTCAAATTGACAAGGATTCTAGGAAATTCATGTTAGGATCAATGTTTACCATAAATGAAGGAGCTGTAGTATGGACTAGCATCAAGCAAGGGTGCATTGCTAACTCTACTATGGAGGCCTAAGTATGTAGCCGCTTGTGAAGCAGCGAAGGAAGTAGTCTGGCTCAGAAAGTTCCTAAATGATTTTGAAATTGTTCCAAACATGGAATTGTCAATCACGTTATACTGTGACAACAATGGGACAGTAGCCAACTCTAAAGAGTCTCGCGACCACAAACGAGAAAAGCATATTGAGAGGAAGTATCACCTTATATGGGAAATTGTGCAACAAGGAGATATGATTGTCACAAAAATCGCTTCGAAGCATAACATGGCTGATCCATTTACGAATCCTCTCTCGGCTAAAGTGCTTGAGGGTCATCTAGAAAGTCTAGGTCTGCGAGATATATACATTGTCTAATCTAGGGCAAGTGGGAGATGTGTAAAGGGTATATGGATACCCTAGTTTATTGTATTTACATACTTAGCATTCTCACTTCTTTTTATATACAACCCACTAGAGTTTTATTTCAAGTGGGAGTTTGTTGGGTTTTATGCTCTAAAACTCGGAGATTGTAAATGTAATAATTTGACAGTAATTAAATCATTAATAAAGAGTTATTGATGTGCTACTTCAATAAGCATTCTTGATTGTTTTTGTTTGTTTTGTCTTAATAACCCTAAATCAAATAAACTAACATCCTAGGCTGTTTTATGAGTCTTGAACTGTATGTGGAGACATATGGAGATCAATGTTCAAGATATAGTCTAAAGGGTCAATAGTATAGGGATAAGGCAGGGTACCTTATCTTGGTGACACTATGAATATCACCCACTTTGTATTTGATACAAACGCAATGATCTAACGCATTCGTGTAGGTGATTTGCTAGTGGGGGTATCCTATATAATGAGTTTGCATAAGACTGGACCACGAAATAGTAATCACTAGATGTAGCTCCGTTAACTAGTTAGGTTTCTATTTCAATAGGATGACCAAGAAAACTTAGTCTTAATCTTGAGTATATTATGAACTCTTGTCTACAAAGGATTGTCCTTTGATTTGTATGGGTGAGAATGGCCATTTGCCGACTCAATATGTCTACCATCTTGGGGACAAAACCTAGTGGGGAGCTAGGGACATAATTATATAAGATGGAATTCACTCATTCCCATTTTTAGGGTAAGTAGATAAGTGTTCCCTTAAGTGGTGTCTACCGGACTTGAACAAAGAGCCCTACCCTCTCATTGGCCCGAGAAAGATTTCTATTTAATGGTTGGACCATAAACAGGTTGTTCAGTAAAGGAGCACTTGTACTTAAGGATTTAGAAGTAACCTAGGGGTAAAACAGTAATTTACCCAGCTGGTGTTACGAACACTAGAGAATGACAAATTTGCTATTATTGGTCTGTATCCATGGACACAGAAATATATCTACAATGAAAAGAGTGCAATTGTGGATCTTTAGTGGAGCATATCCACAGTTAACAAATATTGATTAATGTGGTTAATGAGTTTAGCCAATTAATCTCATATCGTTGGAGTTTCTGATTTGTAGGTCTATAAGGCTCTATGGACCAACAAAGATCAATTATGTTGAATGAAAAATTTGGAATGTTCAAATTTATGAGAAAAATATTAATTATATTGGATACAATTAATTGTGTGATTTATTACAAATTTTATTTGAATGTGATTCAAATTATAACTTTATAATATGGAGAATTAATTTATTTGAATATGATTCAAATAATTAATTATTTAATTTGGATGAGATCCAAATTAAAGATTCAGCAGAAAATAAATAGAGGGAGAATTAATTAATTGATTTGAATTGGATTCAAATAATTAATTATTTGATTTGGATGAGATCTAAATGAAAAATTTTGCCAAAGATAAATATTTAAATAAGATTTAGATATTTTAAATCATTTAATATGAGATATTATTTGGGTAGATATTTATTAATATTAGATATTATTAAATATTTAATTTAGAATCTCTAGAGTTATCCTAATAGGATTAGGAGTAATCCATAGAGTTCTATAAATAGGGCCCTTGGGAGCCTTCATAGAACACACTCTCTAAAAAATAATCTCTACGATTACTCTAAAAATCTTTCTCTACTAATTCTCTCAATTTTCTTAGAAAAATTCTAAGAAAATTCTTCTTCCTACTCTTTCCAAAAAGCGGTTCTCACAAACCGGATCCTTGCCAGAGTCATAACGAGGAAGATCTCTTGGTAAAGGAAGACTACAAGGAGAAGACTATCGGTTCAGGAATTATAGATTGGTAAAGGTATGATGCTTAACCTTTTCTTTACGTTTTTGTATTTTTAATTCTTTCAATAAATCAAAGAACTGGATCATATGCTTCCGCCGAGATTCGATTCCCTTTATTTATATCCACAAACTTAATTTGAACTTTTAACTTTTCCATTTCATTAATAATAACAAAATATTAATAATAATAGTAATAATACCAATGATAATAATATTAATGATAATCATCATCTTTAATAGCATCATTTAACCTTGGTCCAGTTGGTGACAAGCCTCTTATGTCTTATACATTCTAATTAGCTTTTCAAAATAAATCACAAGCTCGATATGTCTCATAAGGATTTAAGATTAGGCTTACCAAAAGTACTCTTGGCTAACTTCACAATCATACCTTCCATGGGTTCTCCTGTACACCTCTTTCAAGTCCACAACAATAATACAACACTTAAGTTAAGTGTTTAAAAATGAAAGTAGGGTTTACATTCCTTTTCTGACCTAAAGAGGATCCCACTCCTAAAGACTTTAGCTGCTTTGTAACACCCATATCCTAGATATATATATATATACATCTATATTTACACCTAGGAGTGAGTGTTAAAGCTATTCTTTCTTCTACTCTTAACTGTTATGAACACATTTATACATCATAACCTGCTTAAAAGTGACTTAACTTTACAATAGTTATGCAAGGATCTACTGATAATATAGCATCATGAGAAATACTTAAGAGACCATGTATAGAAACTACAAGTTTGCCTGATGATTCTCACTATGCCACTCAAATAAAAGTAATATCTACATAGGGATGAGATTTACAAGTTCCCAAGTACAAAATCCTAAATAAGCTCAGACGAGTCTTGATGGTAGGCTAAGCACCCCGAACACGCTCGCTACCTGGAAAGAAAATATCAAGAAACAAGAATTTTATAAGCTACAATGCTCAGTGAGTGACTATCTAAAATATAACTCAATAAGACATAACTACAAACACAAGTGTAAACTACTTAGTCTTGCACTGTAAACTTGCAACTATAATAATTACACAACTAAGTTTCTTTTCATTAAACCTTAGTTGAGGCGGAGCGAACTCAACGCACCCAACGTCAATAAACCTTGGCTGTATGGAGTAATCTCAACACATCAGCGTCATATGCCTTTTAATAAGCTTATATGTTTGACTGAACTCGGGCTGCCCATATACCTTTTCATGTCCTTTGGTATTAGGGTCCCAGGTCATATTCGATCACCTTCTCCATATCTTTTGGTGAGAGATTCATTGAAATACTAGGGCTGCCCATATGCCTTCTCATGTCCTTCAGCATTGGGTCCTAAGTCAATCTTCCTAGTGTTCTGATATGTGCGTCACATTAATCATAAATTAACATAAATCATGATACCTCAACGTTTTCAGAGCATTCAGCTAACAGTAACTTAGGAGCATTAACTAGTACATCTCAAGCTCCAGCTCACATATAAGACATGCACTTGTTTCATGCATAAGAGTATACTTCAGTCATGACTCATAGATATTACTAAGTATATAGAAAATAATAATCAACTGACTTATCACAACTATAATGTCACTCACAACTTATTCCAAGCTCCGAGCGGGTTATACGCTTCCTCTAGCTCCTCTTGGCCTGTAAACATACCTTTTTGTGTTACATATTACTAATATTCCTCTTTACATCTACTACATGTACTTAAGCATCTCAACATGTATTTCATCGCCAATCCTTCTCTTGTTAGCAACTTCCATATGAGCGATATTCACAAACATCAGCGATATTAATAATAAGACTGACTTATAACCATGCGATACTAACGAGACTAGGCTTAGCGAGACTAGCGAGATCACCTCAAGAAGCGACACCCAGCGATACTTCAGCAAGAGTTGTGCGACGCAACGCCCCTTTGCGTTACTAGCGACACCTGTTTCGCTGCTCACTATCCTGTTCTTTAGCGATATTACGCCTTAACGATCCCAGACGACCACTATTTTCTTCTTTCCCTTCCGATTTGTTCTTCAACCTGCTAAACATTTGAATTCCAGCCAAATTCAGAACTTCTTCCCTTCTTCAAACTTGTAAAGAAGTGAGCTTTCTAACTTACCTCAAAATTTCAAACCATAACTCTTCTTCGTTTGAGAGCTATCCTCAAATATCTCCAGCTACTTTGAACCATCTAATAGTTCAATTCTGATTACTTCCTCCTAGAATTTAACTTATTTCTGTTCAAATTCAGCTTAAACATTCTACATGAAAATTGCTAAGAATTGGGTTAACTTACGATCCTTAAACTTTCAACCCTAGCTTCAACTTCCTTAGCTCACTCTTCTTCAAATACCGAATGATGTCCAGATTTATCATCAACAGTCAAGCTCCTGGTTCTAGCTTCAATTTCTCCATGAAAATGATTCGAATTCTACTTAAATTCGATATAACCACCTTCTTCGACCTCTCCTTGTTGTTCGTCTGCGAAATGGGATCAATTCTGAGTTCGAAATATGTCTAAAGTGTGTATTTATTCGATGTACTTACTTACATACAAATATAGACCACTGACTCACCAGCACCATCATCCCCTTCCTACTTAGATTGGCCAACGCAACCTTCCGCGCATGAGTTCAGCAACATAGTCTCAATTCTGTGTTTAAATTGCTCAACGCCCCATTGCTGAATAGCTGACTAACGCATGGTCCTCTCGACCACTCTTCTATGCTCGAACCTTCAACGCATTGTCGCATTCAACGCATAGTGACCTTCAACGCCTAGTGGCCTTCGACGCATAGTAGCCTTCGCATCCGCATTCATACCGAGCTCCTTTCTTCTACGCATAGCTACCAATGATCTTCTTGTCAAGCCTCAGACACACCTCAATGCATAGTTCCACCAACGCGTGGCCAACACTTAGCCACTTTTGTTGCCAACTTTCTCTATTCAAAGCCCGTCTCATAGTCTCTTCTTAACTTGCCAACTTCCGACGCCAAGTAGGGGCTTACATGCTTGGCCCTTGATTGTCTGACTTGCTAAGTATTGGGCTTCTGCTCGAGTGGTTGGTTTAAAGGCTTGCACTAAACCTCACAACCCATCCTTCTGGCCCTGGACGAATCTCATTGTGCTTTCTACTTCCATGGCAACCATGGTAGGGGAAAAATGGGACAAATGCTTGACCTCTTGATCGTGCTCCTCTACTAAGATGCTGCCCTACTCTAAGCCTAGAAACTTCTTCTCCTTAAGATGTCTCAGGTTAGCAAAGAAGTATTTCCTCGTAGAAGCGCTCCTTGAATTGCTCCTACGTCATCGGTTTAGCACTGACACCTATCATCCTTTCAACTGGTTGTCATTAGAACTGAGCTTTGTCTATCAGCACAAAAATGACACACTACACCTTCTAATCCTCTAAGCACTTTATATATCTGGAAATTGTCTCTGTGGAGGACAACCATAACTCTGCTTTAGTTGGTTCCTTTAGTGACCCATCGAGGGTGCAAGGGTTGTACTTCCTGAAGTCCACAGATGTTTTGCTTCCAAAGATAGACTCTGCAAGTTTTAACTCTATACTTGAACTTGTGACACTTGAACTTACTAAGGTGTTACTTACTGAGACTGAACATGTTGGGTTGTCTGCTTTGCCATCATGTCCTTCATTCTCCCCATTATAGCTGTTGTGACAACCTCTCCTATTGCTGCAAACACTGCAGCATACTTAGGCGAAGTGACTAGTGGACTGGCATCGAAGGAGGAACTGGTGTTGAGGAGGCACTGGTGCATTGCAGCTTTGACTTCTTTTTTATTCACTAGTTCTCCCGAACCGAAAGGGTTCTATAGCTGCAGGGGCTCTTCAGATGTAGGTAGGTCTTAATTTTGGAGATTTTGAACTTGAGGGTTTTGTAACCTTCCTCTCTTATTTTTACCTCCTCTTCCATGACGTGTCCTTTATCTCCATGAGCCATCTCCTATCATCGGCACAAAACAACTATATGAAACAACACATGTCAGTTACAACCATGAAACAGGCGAAGTCTTGAGCATATAATTCTAAAGACTTTTCTTATAGGACATACCTGGCAATAACAAAGAATCCGTTAACTGGCTAAAGGAGCACTCTAGACTTACATAGTAAGTCAGTCTACAAAACTGAAAGAATTGTTTTTGGTGCCATTTTATTCCTAAAGAGAATGGATAAAAAAAATTATAATATTGAAGCCTACTCTTATTACTATGATGACGTAGTAATAGTGGTAAGTTCAGGTTGATTCGCAGGGAAGTGTTAGTAGGAGTTTTTTTTGCAAAACTAATTAACTAATTAGCGCGATAAATGGGGGGGGGGGGG
>QLSR01000086.1:3696781-3710457 GCA_031780015.1 Citrullus colocynthis
AAAAAACAAAAAAAAAAAAAAAAAAAAAAAAAAAAAAAAAACCACCGAAGTCAACCCTTACTATAGTTGGACAGCGGTTCCAAAGGCTCTAAATCCTCAGTCTAGAAACAAAATATTATGGGTATCAAAGTATCGAAACCAATACTTAGTGAGTATTTAAGAACCAACCAAAATCAATTGAAGCACCAAAAAAAATTTACCCAAAACACAATTGGACACCTTACTGACCGAACCAGCAATTATTGGCGTTGACAATCGGCGGTAAAGTCGATGGCAAACAGACTTGAAATAGAAACTGTTGGCAAAGTCGACGGCGAATGAACCTGAAGCAGAAACTGATGATGCGTTGTAGATCTAGAACCACGCACAACGGTGCATGCAGATGGACAACCGAGACGGTGCTCGGACTGAGGACGAATGGATGGGGCACAACGACGTGACGATAAAGGCGGTGATGCGGCAAATGGTGGCTGAAAGGGACGCTGACTGGAAAAAGAGAGGGAGAGAGAGAGAAGGAGCGGGAGATAGATAGATATATTATTACTTTTCCTTCACCTCTTTCTTTTCCAAATAAAACAAAATGAAATTCGTTAACCGTTTTCTTTAATATATAAATATATATTCACTCTTCCATCACACCAACTCAAATGTCTCACATTATTTATTTAAACTAATTTAACTAACTCCCAAAATAAAATCCTACTTTCAATCCCAATTTCTCTTAAATTAACCACATTCTTCAATCTCTTTCACTTCCAAATCTTCAGATAAAATTTAACTTCTAAATCTCCCAAAATAAATTCAATTTTTCTTTAATTGAATTCAACTCAAATCTTTCATCACGTTCATTTTAAATTGAATTGTCTTTTCAACATAATTCAGTTAAGCCTCAAACTTCAAATAATTACCCAAATAATTTGCGATAATTAAATTTAAACTACCTGAAAATCCGGGACGTCATATTCTCCCCTCCTTAAGAAACTTTCGTTTTAGAAAGTTCTAATCTTGGAACAGCCCAGGGTATTTTGATCTCATTTCATCCTTTCGTTCCCATGTCGCTTCTTCGAACTGGATTCTGCCAAAGGACTTTCACTAGTACTATCTCACAATTGCGCAAAATCTTTACTTTCCCTTGCCAGAATTTGAACCAACTTCTCGTCATAACTCAGGTTCTCATTCAATTGCAAAGGTTCATAATCTACCACATGAGACGGATCTGTCATATACTTCTTCAACATGGAAACATGGAAGAAATTATGAACAACAGATAGCGACGGTGGCAAGGCGAACGATAAGCTATAGGGCCAACTTGCTCTAATATTTCAAATGGTCTAACGAACCAACGACTCGCTTGCCCTTCCTCTAGAACCTCATAATACCTTTTATAGGTGCCAGTTTTAGGAACACCTTATCACCTACCTCAAACTTTTGATCTCGTCGTCTCACATAGGCTTAACTTTTTTATTTGCTCTAGGTTGTATGCATCCTTACCTTGATCTTCTGAATGGCCTCATTAGTAGTTTGTACCAACTCTGGCCCCAATAATTTTTATTTGCAAACCTCACCCCAATAAACAAGTGATAGCACCATAAAAGTGTTATTTTCCCTAGCTTAATTTAGGCTCATTCGGGAATTTTATGTGTTTAGTTCTATGATTTTGTAGGTTTTAAGTATTGAGAGGTAGAATTGACGCTCGGAGTCAAATCAAGATGAAAACAAATCAAAACTGACTCTGAAGCATCAACAATGAAGAGAGAGAAGAAAAATAACCAAAATGCCCCTAGAGAGTGTCGCTGCCTTGTGCCCTATGATGTCAACTCGAGAGAAAAATTTTGCACAATGTCGCAAGGCTGTAGAAGAGCATCTTGACGCTCCAAATATTGATAAAATGGCAAGGCGCATGCACGCGCGTGTGTAGCATACAGTGTTACTACGACTTCTGTAGGGAGCATAGTGACGCTATCTTGGAGCATAGTTGCGCTCCCTTTTTTATAAATGTGATTTTAGCCGATTTTAAGGCATCTCTCTCCGGGCTTTTAGCCCCCAACACCATTTGCTCTTCTTCTCATCTCCTTCCCTCTGTATTTCTCCATTTTTAGGTGTGTTGGATGATTGTAAAGCTTATCTTGGACCGATCTTGTAGCTAAGGTGAGTTGCTAGCTTAGATCTAGGTGAAACCTATGGATCAATTGTGAGGATTTTTGTAACGACTTGACCCTTTTATAACTAACAGGACGCTACGCTATGCATGACCATTTTGTAAATACGTTGGAACCTAAGAGACACGACATTACATGCTTTAACTAAACTCGACCAAGTTTGTAAAACGACTTAAATTCTGATAGTTCATTAAATCAAACATAGAGGAATAAAAAATGCTTTAGCGGGGTACCCCTTAAACAATTAGGCAAAACCTCAAGAAGAACAAAATCGAACATGAAAGTACCAAAACAAATAAACAACGGTTAAATGAATAACGAATACCGCTACCCTACATGTCCAATATGCTATACCCTAGGCTAAGGTGCGAATGCGACGACGACGATCCCATGGTACGGTCACGAATTTCCTTGGTCATACGCCTGGCCACCCTGTGCTTTACCTGGAAAAAAAAAACATAGGAAAGGGTGAGTAGTCATACTTAGTAAGAGAGCCACTACTGAGTTTAGTTGTTATCCATTTGACGTGTGCGCCCATGTACCCGGCATAGGCATAGGCATAGGCATAAGCATAGGAAGTGATCCAAGGGTATGCAGTGATCACATTTGTAAACATAAACATAAGTGGTGATCCCGAAGGACACCTATCGTAGGCACAGTACGTTTAGGGGTACAGGGCACGACATATAGGATAACCTGCAGTAACATGTCATGGCATAACTAGTTCGTCATAGATTCATAATATCACAGGCACGTAAGCATAACCACATCGCATTCAAGCTACATGACTTGGCATAACAGAAACAGTTTAAGCAATAATCAACTGAGGTAATAGTCACACAGCGACACAATAAATATTTAGTAACATAACTGGGCATTAGGCATCACTAGAGCCCGGTAGTAAGTCCCTTACCTACGAGAGCGAGATTGCGGCGAGAATGAGACTGCAAGACAGCGAGACAGCGAGACCGTGATACTCAGCGAGACAGCGAGATAGCGAGACTGAGCGAGACAGCGAGACTGTGTGTGATAAGTCGCGACTTCTCTACACTGCGACAATGTGCTATGAAGACCGTGATGACGCGATGAGGGCTGAGACGATGCGGTGCGATGAGGGCTAAGACAATATGACGATGAGGACTGTGATGATGGTGGCTGGTGACGGCTGTGATGAAGGGGTGAGGAAGACAGCTGACGAAAAGGTGATCGAGAGAGAGAGATTTGACTTTTCCTTTTTCCCCTCCTTTTGTTTTACCTATCACACAACCCAAGGTCAATAAATAACCTACCAAAAAAATCTTTCCCAAACCAATTCCCCTTTCCTTTTAATGACCAAAAACTCAATCTCCCTTTCAATGCTCCCCTTCGCCTAATTATTTATTTAATTATTATTATTGATATTATTATATTTATTTATTTATTACTTATTTATTTATTTATTTATTTATTATTACTATTTTTTTTCCACCTTTCTACTTCCTCCAAATGCCTTAATGAAAGAATGATGCGCAATAAAGAGGGAAGGAGGGTATATTTACCTGAAATTTCGAGCGGTTACACTCTTCCCTCCTTGAGAAAACTTTCGTCCCCGAAAGTTCTAATCCTGACAAAGATCAAGATACTTCGATCTCATTTCATCCTCCCGCTCCCACGTTGCTTCCTTGAAACCATGGTTCTGCCATAATACCATCACTAGTGCTATTTCCTTATTGCGCAAGGTTTTCACATGTAATTTGTGTTGGTTTCAAGAAATTAGTAATCCATTAAGTTTCATGAGTAAAGGTTGTTTTCTAGAGAAAATAACTTGGAATTATGTTTCTAGACTTAAGCATATGAATTGCAATAAATTCCATGAACCATAGAATATAGCATGATGAAGTAAACAAGGATTCATTACCCTAGAACTCTCTTTGACTCTTGTGTTTCTTATTTATTTGCTTTCCTTTTTAGTCTTTCTAAATCATAACTCAAGATTGTATCCTCAAATAAAATTGATTCAATTCTAGAATAGCTAAGTAACTTAACCCTTCACAATTGGATCCTTAGTGGAACGATATTCCGAACTTAACTGTCTCATATTATAACTTGACCTGTACACTTGTGGTAAACACGGAAAAAGTGTGCATCAGTGGACGGCATTGAAGGTAAGAAACATGTGAAAATTTGGTTGTGTTATTTAGGGCGTTGAAGACTTATAGAGTCGCCGAGCCTACTTCTTAGGGTTGATATGAGCATAATGGTGTTCGGCGAGTGAGGTAGGATGCTTCCTTGTGGGTTGGCTTGAAGTCATGGACAAAGAAACAATGGTGCATCCTAGAGTGAGCTTGGAGCGTCCATCATGTAAGTCATAGGCTGCGTACAACTCATGTAGCCGTCAGAAGAAAGGAAGAACCTCTAAAAGACTTGTCAATCATGCATAGAGAGTGGAGGTTTTGGGGGATGCGTCGATGACCTCTCTTTAAAAGGATAATTATGACATTAATATTAATTATGTATGGTTAGGTGTCAAATTAAGGTTGATTGTGGCATTGGTAAGCAGGAGGTGTCAAGCTATGGTTTTGCATGAAGTTTCAATGAGGAATATAAATAGTAGGTTAGATGTTGAAGGAAGGTTTGCGTAATTTACTCATGCTATCTAAGAAATTCTTCAACCAAAATTCTCCTATTTGAGTCTAGTATTAGAGAGAGATCTGCTAGAAGGAAATTTGTTGGGAAAGAAATTAAAAATCGTCGGAGAATCAAGGTGGTTCAAGCTGTCAAGCAATCTGAAGCAGGGTGGAAAAATTGAGTGATATCTAGAGGAAGAAAAGGAATTAGACACTCAAATTTTAATGTAAGCTAGTTAAGAGGATTATCTACAAGTTTGTAAGAGGAAACAAAGTTTAATTTTGGTAGCTTGAAGTGAAGATAGTGAGTTAGAGATTATTTGGTGTATTTGAGCCAAGGTTGAAGAAGGAAGGCATGCACAAGAGGTATGCCAGTGGTCGAAGGTAAGTTTCCTTCGAGGTTATTTTGGGTGTTTTGGACGCCCAACAGGCGTGCTGACATGTAGTTGGCTGTGCAGGTGTGCAGGTTGTTGGGCGAGAGTACGCGTACGATGAGGGCATCAGGTAAGGCGGCATAACATGCAGGCATCGGCAAACAGGTGATCGACGTCCTAGTCGAGGAACACGCACACGTGCCCTGTGTCACAATCGCTTACTTTCGAATACGGGACGGGAGATTGTGCGACACTACTCTAATCCTATGAGCAAGTCAGCCGTACAAAAATCGCAGGTCGAGGGAAAACTTGGGGTATGACGTAGCCTCTACTCGTGTTTTGAGAGAAAATGGTTTTATAAAACGAGAGAGTGGGAAAGCTTTGAAAACATCATTAAATAAAGCATTGAGGACTGACAATTGCAAGAAAGCTTGTTTGCAAAGAGTACGACAATACTTGGTCGGAGAGTCAACTAGCGGGGTTCCCTTATAGTACATTCTAAGCAAAAACTAGTCTGCCAGCCTTGCATATCAAAACTAGCGAAACGTCACTCCAAAGGAAAACAACATGAAAATGAAAACAATTTCCTAAGCTACTTACAAGGCATAAATATAAGATGGTTGAGGGTGGTTTGGGCATGTGGCCATAGGCAAATACTCCCTGGACAAGCATGCTCAAGACACTCTCCCCCACTTAAACAATTGACGTCTTTGTCGACTGGCAGAGCTTGAACTCTTCGATCTTCGGCTTCCACGCTTCCAAATCTTCAAGACGTTCCCAACTTGTTTCTTCTGCGGGGAGATTATTCCACTGACAAGGAACTCGAGGACTCTTCGAACAGGTTTTCCAACTTTTCTGACTCTGTCTGCAAGGATCTCCTCAACTTCCTTCTTGTATGTGTGCTTGAGGTCGATATCTGGCCAAACAGTGACATTGCGGCTACCATCATTGGGGTCGGGGTGATAGGGTTTGAGGTTGCTTACATGAATTACTGGGTGAATTTTCATCCATGTGGGCAACGCCACCCTATACGAAGCGTTCCCGACCTTCTTCAAGACTTCTACTAGACCTTCATACTTTCTGACGAGGCGTTGGTCCTTCCGGCTTCGGAATCAAATCTGTTCAAGTCTCAGCTTGATCAGAACCTAATCCCCTACTTGAAACTCAAGGGGGTGCCAGTTCTTGTCTGCCCACTTCTTCATGTGCTTGGAGGCTTTCTCCAAGTAGGCTCGTGCAATCTCAATGGTCTGTTTCCACTCCTTTGTAAAGTTGTGAGCTTGGGGGTTCTTTCCAGCGTACGGATGATCAATAATGTGGGGCAACAAGGGTTGTCTTCTGCTTACAACTTCAAAGGGACTCTTCCCTATTGATGAGCTTGTTTGACAATTGAAGCAGAACTGGGCCATATCTAACAACTGCACCCAATTCTTTTGTCGGGCATCGACAAAGCGACGCAAATACTCTTCGAGCAGGCAGTTAAAATTTTCTGTCTGGCCATATGTTTTGGGGTGGTAACTTGAGGATATATTCAGGCTTGTCCCTAAAAGGGAAAATAGTTCGGTCCAGAAGGTGCCTATGAACCTGCCATCCCTATTGTTGACAATACTGGCTGGAATTCCCCATAGCTTCACCACGTGTTTGAAGAACAATTGGGTTGTCATTTCGGCAGAGCATAGTTTTGGGGTAGCTATGAAGGTGGCATACTTCGAAAACCGATCAATGATAACTAAGATGGCTTCGTGCTCGCCCACCTTTGGCAGATGGGTGATGAAATCTATGGACACACTCTCCCATGGTCTAGATGGAACTGGCAGAGGTTCAAGGAGCCTAGCAATTTTTGCTCTTTCACCTTGTCCTGTTGACAGATGAGGCAAGTCTTGGTGTACGTATGACATCGTCTGGCATACTGCGCCAGAAGTAGCCCTTTCTCAGTAGTGCATAGGTTCTTTGTCATCCTGGATGGCCTGCCCACAAGGTGTCATGACACTCGTGTAACAACTTCTTCCTCAAGTCTCCTGCTCTGGGGACATACAACCGATTCCCTTTTGTCAACAGCAAGTCCCCATTAACCCAGAATTGTCTAGTCTTGCCAGCTTTGGCTAATGCTATGACCACCTGAACGGAAGGGTCTTTTTGCAAAAATTCTTTGATGATCTCCCGAATCGATCCATTGGCCTTGCTTGATTGAATATGGCCCAACACGCACATGGCCGCATGCTCGCCCTTTTGGCTAAGGGCATCGGCGGCTTGGTTGCTTTCCCTGTTTTGTATTCGAAACTGAAGTCAAATTCGGCTAGAAACTCTTGCCATCGCGCCTGCTTTGATGTTAATTTTGGCTGGCTGAAAAAGTGGCAGATCGCAGTATTGTTGGTCTTAACTACGAAGCATGATCCCAGCAAGTATTGTCTCCAGACTCTTAGGCAGTGGACCACGGCTAGCATTTCTCTCTCAGAGACAGTGTATATTCTTTCTGCGCTATTGAGCTGTCAGCTTTCGTAAGCTATCGGGTGACCTCCTTGGAGAAAAACTCCTCCGAGGGCATAATCTGAAGCATCTGTCTCCACCTCAAATGGTTTTGTGACGTCGACCAGACCGAGAACAAGGCCCCTCGTCATAGTCACTTTAAGCTCTTCGAAGGCCGACTGACATTCGGCCAACCAATGCCAAGTGGTGTCTTTCTTCAACAGCTCAGTCAGGGGGGTAGCTCTTCTTGAAAATCCTTTGACGAAATGGCGATAGTAATTTGCTAGTCCCAAGAAAGAGCGTAACTCGGACACAAAGACAGGAACTCTCCACTCCTGGATGGCTTTCAACTTGTCACTGTCCATCCGGATCTTCCCATATTTGATCACATGGCCCAAGACGTTAATACGCTTTTGGGCAAAAGCATATTTCTCTTTCTTCACATAGAATTGATTCTGCTGTAGTTTATCAAAGACTAATTGAAGGTGAACTTTGTGTTCTTCCAGAGTGGGACTATACACCACAATGTCATCGAGGTAGACCACTACAAATTGATCGAGATATATGTGGAATACTTGGTTCATCAGTGTACAAAACGTGGCTGGCGCGTTGGTGAGTCCAAAGGGCATCACAAGGAATTCGAAGGCCCCATATCTAGTCACACAGGTGGTCTTTGGTTCGTCCCCTTGGCGATGCGAACCTGGTAGTACCCCGACCTGCAGTCAAGTTTCGTGAAGTATCGGGCTCCGTTCAACTGGTCAAACAGATCAGTGATGATCGGTAAGGGGTACTTGTTTCGAACTATTACTTTGTTTAGAGCCCTATAATCGATACACAGTCGTAGCGTTCCGTCTTTCTTCTTCTGGAACAGAACTGGGGCCTCATATGGTGCTTTTGCAAGGCAAATAAATCCCGCATTCAGCAACTCATCCAACTGCTTTCTGAGCTCAGTTAGTTCGGGGGGGCATCCTGTATGCATTCTTCGCTGGAGGTTTGGCTCCGAGGATAAGTTCAATCTCGTGATCAATCCCACGTCGCGAGGGTAAAGACTTTGGTAAACTTTGTGGCATAACATCAACATACTCGTTCAGAATTTCTTAGATCTCTAGAGGGACGAACTCGGTTCTGGCGATCTCGTCGATAATCAGGATAGTCACTAGGCTGCTTTATATTCGTTGAGACCACTGTGGGGTTACTGCTGGTGACAATTAGGCACTTGGCCAAGGGCATGGGGATGAATTTGTGTTCCAAGAGGAACTCCATTCCGAGCACAACGTCAAAGTCGTCCATGCGTACCATGACCAGATCGACATTCCTAGTCCACCCGGCTAGCTGTAATACCCTCTTGGACACTCCGACAATTGGCAGGGCTTCCAAATTAACTGCTTTCATCTTACTCGTGTCTTTCTCAATTTTGAGTTTTAAGCGCCGGGCTTCCTATTCAGAAATGAAGTTGTGGGTTGCACCAGAGTCTACCATGGTGCCTCTAGCAGGTTTGGAGTTGATGATCGCATCAACAAACATAAGTCTCTTTTCTACTGTATCTTTCTGGCGGGAAGTTTTCTTCTTAATTGTGGATAAGAACTTTAGTGCGCTCATGTAGTCTAATAGTCTCTCGGCAGCAGCCAGGTCCTGTACTTTCTGTTCGTAGAGTTTAGTCCTGGCCAATGGCTTTAAGCCCTCGACAAAACAAAACACCTTATCCTTCCCAGACATATCTCGGATGTCTAACATAACAACGAAGAACTGTTTCACGTACTCACGGACAGTTCCCGTGTGTTTGAGTTCCCCTAGCTTCCTCCTCGCTATGAACTCCACGTTTTCGGGGAAGAACTAAGCCCTCAACTCCTTCTTAAAATCTCCCCACGTATCAATGGTGCATCGACCATCTTGGACATCATTAACTTTGGATGTCCACCACAATTTTGCATCATCGGACAGGTGCATGGAGGCCAATGTGACCTTGACTCCTCTGACACGGTTCCACTTGCTTTAAAGTACTGATCCATGTCAAAGATGAAGTTCTCCAGTTCCTTAGCGTGGCGATTCCCACTAAAGGCTTTGGGTTCTGGGATATTGAACTTATTGGGCATAGCAAGCATTTGGTTTGGGGGTTTAGTTCCCCACAGCTCGCATCGTTAAGTTGACCTGAGTCTTCATCTCGACCATCTCAGCCCTAATGACTTCCATTGTTGCTTTGAATCATTGGTTAAGTCATTAAACAGCTTTAACATGACCTTGTGGGAGCTATCGAGCTCTTCGACACGTTCTTCCATATGTGCAGCAGAGCTTGTGGAGCTATCTCCACGTTCAAAACTACCAAGACGTGTAGTTTTGTGTTCCAAGCGTCAACTCTGTGATTGGTAGCGTGTCTACTCGAGCATTTAGCGCATCAATTTCTCTGACCTTCTCATCCAACCCTTCTAGCTGGGCTTGGATGAATCTCACATCGTCGGGAACTTCCTTTAGATATAGTCATTGCTCTTCTATCTCGGTAAGTCGCTCAAACTGCGACTTGTTCAGTTGCTTTACAGTCGACATGCTAGCGGTACTTGACAGCCAAGGAGCTAACTAGACTCTGATATCACTTGTCACAATCGCTTACTTTCGAATACGGGACGGGCGATTGTGCGGCACTGCTCTAACCCGGCGAGCAAGTCAGCCATACAAAAATTGCGAGTCGCAGGAAAACTTGGTGTATGACGTAGCCTCTACTTGCGTTTTGAGAGAAAATGGTTTTATAAAACGAGAGAGAGGGAAAGATTTGAAAACATCATTAAATAAAGCATTGAGGACTGACAATTGCAAGAAAGCTTGTTTGCAAAGAGTACGACAATACTTGGTCGGGGAGTCAACTAGTGGGGTTCTCCTATAGTACATTCTAAGCAAAAACTAGTTTGCCGGCCTTGCATATCAAAACTGGCGAAACGTCACTCGAAAGGAAAACAACATGAAAATGAAAATAACTTCCTAAGCTACTTACAAGGCATAAATATAAGTTGGTTGAGGGTGGTTTGGGCATGCAGCCATAGGCAAACACTCCCTGGACAAGCATGCTCAAGACACCCTGCCTCTTTAGACGTTATTTCGCCAGTGCATGATCTACCACACATGTGGGGCTAAGCAAGCTATGTAGGTGACTAAGGAACACACCTAGGAACAGTTTACTATACTTAGCATTTTTATCAAGTTTTTGGATATTGGTGTTGGGTTTTCTATCCTAAACTCGAGGTTTGTAAACTTTGTACATATTCTCAATGAAGTTGTTATTGAGATTTATTCCATAAAAATGTTATTGAATATATGAATTTCTTCTATCATAACTCTAAATCCAATAAACTAAGAACCACTGGCTATGTTATCAATACTTAGACTTTATGTGTGGACATAAAAGTGGATCAAGTTTAAGCGATAGCCAAAACAGTCTATAGTATAGGGATAAGGTTGGATACCTTATCCTGGGGACTCTATGGATGCGGCCCATTTTTTATTTGATACAAACGACGTGATCCTATATTTTTCATGTAGAGATATGTGAGTAGGGGCATCCTATGGAATGAGTTTGCAAAAGATTGAACCATGAAATAATCACTTTTACTTTATAACACCATTTACTGTTAAAACTAATTATTTCAACCTGATAACCTAGGCAACTCAATCTTACTCCTGAGCTAACTATGAACTCCTAATTTTTTTGAGATTATCCTTTAATCTGCATGGGTGAGAGTGGCTCAAGTTCGCCGACTCAATAAGCCCCCCATTTTAGAGATAAGACCCAACAAATAGCTGAAGGCATAGTTCTACAAGATGGAATTCACAACCTACCTTATTTAAGGTTAGTAGAGAAGTTGTGTTCCCTTAAGTACTGACTCTGGGTCTTGAGTAAGAGGGCCTCAGTTTATTGGTTGGACCACAAACCAATGGATAAGGGGGCGGAGTGGAGGAAAAGAGAGCCAACGATCAGTAGGACTTAAGGAACAAGCTGTAATTACAGTAATTTTGACCCAACTATAATTACGGACAACTTGTGAAGGATCGACTTACTAATCATGGTTATATCAAGTGGATAGAAATATATATACAATGAGGAGAGTGCAGCTACTGGGCTATAATGGAGTGTCCCGGTAGTTCACGAATGTTAATTAACTTGGTTAAAGAATTTAACCGGTTAATTTCGGATCGTTGGAGCTCATGATCTGTATGTTCCTTAGGTCCCCTAGTTAGCTCATTCCTTAAAATAGTATGATGAAAAAATTTAAAGATATTCAAATTTAGTTAAGGAGCAAATTGTAATTATGAATTGGACTAAATTGGAGAGTTGGGAATATTTAAATGTAATTTAAATATCAATCGGATGAATAAAAATTCATCGGGTCGGAAATTGACGAGACATTATTAATTTACTATAATTTATTAAACTGTTTAATTAATTATTATTTAAATTAATTATATATTTAATATTTAATTAATTTTTTAAATTAATTAAAAATAGAAAATTGGAATTATCCAATTTTGTATGGAAAGGGGGAGGTGGTGTTTTTTAAACTCATGTCATCTCCTTATCTTACACCTCTTAATTGAATGTCTTAATAATCTTAATGATGTCAATTCCGTAGCTAATGAGATTGACTGAAGTTTTTCTTCATATAGGAAAAAACTTGATGGAAATAGGGTGGAGTTTCTAGTTGAATTTTGCTAAAAATTCAAGAATATCAAAACTCTCCAAAAACTCTCGTTTCTCTCAAATTTGCTCCAAATTGATTAAGACTTGGATCCAACAATCTGTTCTATGGCCAGAGAATAATGAGGAAGACTCTAGTGGTAGTCCATAAGGTGTTCGTGATAAAAAACTTGGAGTAGATTGCTTCAATTTTGAGCTACAACAAGTAAGGTTCTAAACTCTATTTACTAGTTCTTAGAACATGCATGTTTAATTCTCAAAATTAATGGAATTAGAGTGTTTTAGATCCCAATTGCTTCCACTTTGCTATTCTTAACTCCTTCAGTTGGTGAGTCATTTTGAGTTGAAACTCCATATTTAAGGTTCAATTGACTTAAGCTATGGATTAAGAGGATTTTAAGGAAACTTAATTAAGAGAGTTAATTAACTTTCAGGCCAAGAAGAGCTAAGGGAGATTTATAACCCATTAGGAGCCGGAGACAAGTTGTGAATGACAATTTTACTTAAATTAAGTTTTACTTACTCAATGCTTTCAATATGCTTAAGGATTTTATGAGGCATGATTTATAATCTATTTTTCTCACTAGTTATATTGATCTAGCATGAATTTCCAAGCATGTGATTAGAGCATGATTTATTCTTGAGATTTGAGTTTGAAAGTATGGTTTATTCATGAATTTCATGAACTCTTATTTGTTATCGATTTATTTTTAAAAGCATGCTAGTTCCTAAAATATTTTAAAAGGGACCCAATGTCGAAGGACATTGAGAAGGCACATGGGCAGCCCTAATTTTATTATGGAACTCAACACTGAAAGACATTAAGAAGGTGATTGAGTATCCAGTGAGACCCTAATACTGAAGGACATGAAAGGTACATGGGCGGCGCAAGACTAGATATTCCTATGTGCACATAGAGAGAGAGGTTCGATATTGTCGTGTTGAGATTACTCCACATCATCTAAGGTTATTTCAGTGTTAGGTGTTTTGAGCTTTGTTCCACCTCAACCAAGGTTGTTTCGACATTGAGTAGTGTTGAGTCTCACTCCACCTCAACTAAGGTTATCTTGAGCTCCAAAGTATATGTTTTATGAGATTTTATGATAAGCTACTTGGATGATTTACTATGTATTTATTCTGAATTAGGAATGCGAAGGCCTTCAAAAGGAGACTCGGGAAAGAGCTATGTTATTGACCAACCCTTTCGTAGTCACTTCGAATCAATAGGCCTCTCCTTTTTTTCTCATTTTGTTTGAGGCGGGCCAAATAGAGAATGAAATGAAGAAATAGGGGAAGAAGCGAAGCCGCTTTACCGAGTTTACGAGGGGAAGGAGCAAAGCAACTTGACCAATAGGGAGAGGGTTCTAAACCTTTTTTTTTTTTTTTTTACATT
>QLSR01000087.1:564-17394 GCA_031780015.1 Citrullus colocynthis
AAAAAAAAAAAAAAAAAACTCATATCTTCATATTACTGTTGTACCATATGTGTAAATGTATATTAGTTAATTATTAAAATTGACGGCGAACCAAAAATAAGGATAAAATAGGACTATGTGCTAAGCACACGTGTTGTTGCTAAATTTATGGTTGAAACAAGAATTTATTAAATCTCCAAAACAAATCTCAATTCTTAATATATACTCTGAGTAATTGGAGTATAGAGGAAAATTTTGATGTTTCAATTGGAAAAATGACAAACTAAAAAATTAATATGAATTTTACCAAAATAGTTGGAGAGCACATGAGCTATATTTTTCAAATTTCTAGTTTGCCCTTAATGGGCTCTATGATAAATAGAGTAAGTGATTAACATTTATGCATAGAGAGAATTGTAAAATCATGAGTTATTAGATTTCAAACGTACCGATTCTATATATATTTAAAAAAAAAATTAAATAAATGACACCCTAGATCCTAAATATTTTTCAATGTAATATTTCTTCCTAAATATCTATTTCGTATCTATCTTTTCTTTCAAATTTAGTTTTATCTAACTATTTTCCGGTTTCTTTTAACTTTTTTATACAAGATTTTTTATCTAAATCTTTCTTTTTTTCCATTTGTTTATACATATTGCTATCAAACTATTTTCGTCTTTTTTTCCAATTCATTTGGTACAATAATAATATAAAGCTTTGAGATTTAACTAATCTATATTTACACTTACGTAGTGTAATTGTAACGTGAAGTTATGAGATTTTAATCATAATTTTCTCGTGATTCTTTATCATAACAAAATATTGTATCTTTCTAATTTTTCTCCACCAATATCAATATGTTCTGCTAATTAACAAATATACAGTTATACAGAAATATGAAACTATGAGATTTAACCAATCTATATTTACACGTACAGTGTAATTGTAATGTGAAATTATTAGGTCTGAACCATAATTTTTCATGATTCATGATTATAACAAAATTTTGTAACTTCCTAGTTTTTCTATATCACTATCTATTTAAATCTATCTATTCAGTTTTGTCTTGATTTGTTTATACATTATCTTACTAACTTAGGTTTTATCTTGCTTTTTTTTTTATTTATTTATTTGTTTATATATTTTTTAGGTGAATTTAAAATTAATTATATCAAATTATTGAGTTTTGTTTTTCATTAATTTTGTATTTTGGTGTCAAACTTGATATAATTAAGATGATACTTAATTTAAATATATTTGATAAAGGAGTAGGAGTGCTTGAATTTAAGGTATAAAAGATTTGGAATTAGTAAATTTTGAAATT
Organism: Citrullus colocynthis; assembly: GCA_031780015.1. Classification (NCBI taxonomy): domain Eukaryota; kingdom Viridiplantae; phylum Streptophyta; class Magnoliopsida; order Cucurbitales; family Cucurbitaceae; genus Citrullus; species Citrullus colocynthis. The sequence goes on from QLSR01000087.1 coordinate 1,871, forward strand.
GGGAGGGAATAACACTAATTATCAATTCTTTTTTTTAGAAACCCAATCAATTTTAGGAAAAGTATCTTAAATGACAAAATTGTTAAAAATATTTACAATTAATAGCAAAACTATCTGTGTCTATCGTGAGAGATAGTAGTCTATTGCGAGAGATAATAGTCTATCGCAATCTATCCTAGATAGATAGTGAAATTTTGCTATATTTATAAATATTTTGATTCTTTATGCTATATTTGAAAAGAGTTCATTATTTTAATAGAATTTAAATTAACAAAAATAAAATAATAATAATAATAAATGTAACCTTATCCCCATTTTGTTTTAGAATAAATTTCTTCTCTTTAAAATGTGCTCGAATCAAACTATTTTTCCAGCCATCTATCTTTTATTTATTTATTTTTTTAAATCTGTATTTGCTTGTTTACCTAAATACTGGTGGAAAAGATCTCCCACCTCTATGACATGAATAAACAGAAAAATAATAGAGAAATAACACTACAAATACAAAAATTTACATGAAAAATTCCAAACTCGAAAAAAAGACCACGACTCACAAGAAAGAAATCTACTATGTGAAAAATTGTTACAATCACACATAATAATTATCCCTCCCGATCCCAATTACAATAACACTCTCTTGAAGCTTTTGACTACTCACACTTTTTTCCCACTCTCAAACTAGAGAATACAAAAAAAATTTAATTAGAGTTAGCGTATCAAGTTTAAAGTGTTTCTAACTAGGACGACTTGAAACCAAAGGCATAGACTCCTTTTATAGTTGTAAGAGTCCATCACTTTCTTCAACTTTCAAATGTGGGACAAAGTGCACTTCTAATATTTTGCCAAAACCCAACAAATTCCACATTTGAAGAACCCACAACTTCTACAACATCCATTGTCTTTACCGACAATCATAATTCTCAAATCAGAGAACTATAACCTACTCCACAATAAAGAGTAGACCACTTGGAATACCACCTTTCAAGAATTTCCTTTTTCATCACATGTCGATAAACCCTGCTGAAATTTATGGTGCAACTTTCACCTACTTTGCTCACCTGAAAGTCCTTTAGCCATCGATATAACTTCCACCATACACCTGGCCGCCAAATCAATGTTCGTGTGCAAACTTGTGGAACCGCTAACATCACATCCTTTATCATGGTAAAGCAAAAATACCACAAGGATGAATTTCATCTTATTTAGAGGAAGCCATCGTCCCCCTTGATAAGAAAGACACTGTCAGCTTCAGATCTAGAGCCCTTTGACGAACTTGCTCTGTCTTTTATGTGTTCAGATTGTTCGTATTCCCAGCATCCTATCTTCTACTCAAAGACTCTCTTCTTTGAACCTATGCTGGAATCACTCCGAAACTGCACCATATCACCACTTAACTTGCACTTGTGTAACCTCGTTTGTATTAACACTTCCTTGACTTGCACTTGCCACAAGCTGAAGTACATCCTTCCATCAAATTACTCCACATCAAACTTTATTGGACTCATAAAGCTTGACACACGTCTACTTCACTTCCTAGCAAAATAGCAAATAGTGACAACCCAGACTATTCACAATACCGCAACCCATTTTGAATTTTTTTTTTTTTCTGATGTGGAAGGTCAAACAATACGAAAAATAATGAAATTAAAAGAAAGAAAAAAACCTAAAAACACAAGAATTTACGTGAAAAACTCCAAACTTGGAGAAAAACTACGGTCTACCAGAAAGAAATCCACTGTGTAAAAAATTGTTACAATCACACATAATAATTCTCCCTCCCGATCCCAATTACAATAACACTTTCTCAAACCTTTTGACTACTCACACCTTTTTCCCACTCTCAAACTAGATAATACAAAAGGAATTTATTCACTACTCACACCTTTTTCCCACTCTCAAACTAGCTAATACAACAGGAATTTATTCAGAGTTAGCACACCAAACTTAAAATGTTTCTAATTGAGACGACCTAAAACCAAAGGCATAGACTCCTTTTATAGTTGTAGGAGTCCACTTTCTTCAATTTTTCGAATGTGAGACAAACTGCACTTCTAATATTTTGCCAAAATTCAATAAATACGGCGTATTTGTGTCAGTTTAAATACAGTGCATTTGTTAGTGACTTTGTTATCAATTTTTCGTGCATAGATATTTTGGACATTTGCTAGTTAGTAATTTTTATTAAAAAAAATATTTTGCTATTCATACAATTTAAAAAACTTTTTATTATTTTTTTGAAATGAAACTTTAAAATTTAATTTTGTCTAACCCTATAAAAAGTCAGGATAATAAGTCAGGATATGAAGCTGCAGCCTAAGGGCATTTGCAATAATCCAGATTGATTTCGAGTAATGGGCCGCCTTAGTTGGGATAGGCCCATTTACTGAGTCATAGAACCCTTCGGTCTATTTTATTGATATTTGTTACAAAATATATCATAAATCATAATATAGGATTTTATCATTTACACAATAAAAAACCATTTTATCTTCTTCAAATATATCTTATAAATCTGCAAGCAGACTACAAATGTGTAACCAATCATATATATATATTTTTTTAATATGAAAACCCAATTGTTTGTAATATAAGAATTAACTATCTTTAAACAAATGATTTTGTTAAATGTATACGTTATTGTTAACATTACTATTGTATTGTCAAAACGAGCATAGCTCAACTAAGATACCCGTGTATTAGTAATTATAAAGTATATGATTCGAATCCCCTACCTCAATTAGACTAGAAAAATACATTATAATTAATCTGCAACAATGACTATATATGTTTATTAGTTTTATACACCTAAACTATTAGTATTGGTTTATTAACAAAAATATCAAATAAATAGCAAATTTTCTACAATTTTCATAATGCATACTCATATAACGTTTTTCTTTTTGAGAAAATACAAACTACAAGAGGATGTATTCATTCTCCATTCTTTAAAAGATATATATTTTCATTCAAAAAATATACAGTCAACTTTGATTTATTTAATATCACATAAATTTTAAAAATTAATCCATACAAATACTTAAACTAAAGAATATTTTATTATAAGAATATATAAAAATTAATCATAAGCAACATTTTTAAAAAGTTACAAATGTTGCATCGAATAATATTTGGACAAAATATACAAAATTTAAAAATTTAAAACTACATGTACACTGCACTACACGTAGTAAATCACTAATATATTCAAATGTTTCTTCTACCATTTCATCATCTCATCTCATTAAATAACAAATGAGAATTTGTTGCTAAATTAATGTATATCTCTAAAAAAAAATAAAAAAAAAAGCTGTGGTTTAAGTAAATTATTTTACGTTTTAGACTAACTTTGGAAGTTATTCGTTATTTTTATAAGTCATGTCCATGTAAGCTTGCACTTAGACTATATTTATTCTCATATTTATCACTCATGCACATTTGGTCGATCAAGAAGTTGTCACGATTGCAAACGGACTTCAAGTTGTATTCCGTAGGTGCAACTGACGTTCGTAGTAGAATTAAACTGTGTCACAACTATATGACTGTTGATTGAGAAGGAAGAGGTATTTACTCCGATCAAATCGATGGCAGAAGATATTATATCTATACAAACGTGTCATAAGATTTAGTTTAGACATCCAACCAATAAACTAGTATTTTAATATTAAATTCAATTATCGAAAATCTAAAAACTTTTTACCCTTCGGTCGGGCTGACCATAAATTTTTACAACGTGGACTCATAAGAAAATCGACGTAACTCCTAATTTTTACAAATAAAGCTTTAAAATTTAGTATTTATTAGATCGATCATTTAACTATATAATAATACATTATTATCCATTATGGGGAGCTGTGGGCCAACGCCCACCTAATATCGGAAAGGAGAGATTTCTAGCGTTAGATTGACGCATACACAAACCCACCGTCATAATTCAATTATTATTATTAGCATAATTCCAATTATTCCTTTTTGTTTTTTTTGTTTTTTTTTTTTTTAAATTTTATTTAATTCAACTATTGTTGCATCAAAATTGGCTTTGAAATTTTTATATATTCGTCCTGTGAAATGTAATTTTACAGTTTGTATCCAATAGAATCTTGTATTTTGACTCTATGTTTAATAAAACTGTGAAATAGTTTTAAATAAAACTATTTGAAACAAAATTGATACATTTATTTTACTAAAAACATAAATTTAAACGATTTTTTTTCTTTTTATATACTTTTCATTTTTGTTTCACATACGGCCGTTAGATTTCTGGAACGAAAGTATATTAATTAATTTATAAAATTGTCAGTGTCTATCACTAATAGACAATGACATTTTGTTATATTTGTAAATATTTTAATTCATTTTGCTATATTTAGACTTATTCATATTTTTTAAATAAGTAAAGTATTATAATTACCGAAAGAAAACTGTGGAATACGTATCAACCAATTATATGATTCGATTTTTAAGAAATTTATATGAGATTGCAAAATTTTGAGAATGTAAACTAAAATAATGGTAACTATCTCTTCAGGGGGAAAAATAATATTAAACAGAAACCATTAATTAAAGTTGACAAATAAAATAAAAGTTCAAAACTCCAAGGTTACATTGAAAAGTTGTTATCGTTTTTTTTCTCAAAAAAAAGAAAAAAAAAGAAAAAAGAAACTTGAACCTGTTTTGAAACTTTGTTACCTATGGTTTAGATTTGTGGTGCAACAAAAAACGGAAAAATCAAAAACTCAAATCAATCCAATTCGATTTATTGATTGTGTTTGGTTTTTTCATATGAAATTGGACATATTGATTTGTATTAGGAGAAAACAAAAAGTATTGGTTCAAATTTGATTTTGATTGGAAAAACCAATCAAAACCAAACCAAACCAATGGTATATATACCATTGAAAATAAACTCTAACATTAGGTATTTTTAAGTGTTTTAATTATTATGATACATGTATATTTATTATTTAGAAATGGGACCCATTATTATTTAGTGTGTGTTTTTCTATTTACAAAGTGAAAAGAAATAAAAATTTCTAATTTTAAGTTAAAATTAACAAAATTGAAAATAAAAATAAACATTTGGAAGGAAAAAAATGTTAGAAATTGAGAACCAAAACAATAATAAATCGAACCAAATAAAAACTAATCCATTGGCTTTGTTCTTCATTGGACATCGGTTCAGTTCTCTTCTTTATAAAATCGATTGGTTTGGTTTGGTTCTTGGTTGACCCCAAAACCGAAAAAATCGAACCAACTATCACTCGTAGTTTAGACATTCTGATTCATCCAAAACATTTGTTTCATTGTGTAAAGACATGAAATGCCTAATGTTATAAAAATTTTAATTACAAATTTAGGGTGTGTTAAGTGTTTAATTTAAAAAATATGTCATTTTGGAAAAAAAAATTATAGTGTTTAGCAACCATATAAAAATCGATTTTGAAGTGTATTTTAAACAATTTTGATCAAACGAGTTTAAATAAAAATTGGTTTTCTGAAAAACACTTTTTTCTTAGGTCAATCCAAATGGGCCATTGGTCTCTTCGGATTTCATATTCAAATTATTCAACTCTCAATTTTATGCAACTTTTTTTTTTTTTTTGAAAAGAGCTTAATAAGTCACTGGATTATTAATTTTGTCTCTAACAAATCTCTAAAATATTAAAAAAAATCAAAATTTGTTCTTTAGTGAGTTCATAATTTTTTTTTTTGAAACGTAGCTAAAGCCAAAAATTTATTAAAAACAAAATTAAAAATTTATGAACTTGTTAAATCAAAATTAAATGTTAAAAAATCTATTATGTTCAATAATATATGAACAAAAAGTTTTAGATAGTTCAAAGATTTATTAAATATAAGTAAGGACTAAGTAAATAAAATTGAAAATTTTTGGACAAGTAATTAAATATGTATAAAAGATGTTTTCAAATATAGTAAAATGAATCAAATTATTTACAAATATAGAATAATATCGCTGTATAGACATTAATAGACTAATATCACCTACCACTAATAGATATATATTACTATCTATCTAATGTCTATTAATGTCTATAACTATTCATCTAATATGATATTTTGCTATATTTAAAAATATTTTTAACGTGTTGATTTAATAAGGAATAAAAGAATTTGGGAAGAAAGAAAAATAGGTGGAAAATATATATACATATAACCGAGTGTTTATTGAGGCAGAAAGATACAAATAATTGGTTCGTGCATCAGAACCTTCTTACCTTCAAAGCTTCCTTTCAAGTCTTTATAATCTAGAGAGAGGAAAGCGTCTTCTCTCCCATTTCTCTCTCCTCCTTTCGTCTAAACCCTATTCGTGACCTCTCAATCCTCCTTCCAATGGCGAACAGTAATCTTCCCCGAAGAATCATCAAGGTAACTTCACCGATCTCCTTTCTTTTTCCCCGATCCCTCTGTCTTCTTTATTTATTCTTTTGGTTAAGAAATGGTCTCGTTTCGTTGTTTGGATTTCGAGTATTCTTTTAGATTTATGTGTTACCACAATTGGGTTCTTGTTGCTACTGGAATTGATTTCCCCCCCTTCCTTCTTTGTGATCAATTGCAGGAAACTCAGCGTCTCCTGAGTGAACCGGGTGAGTTTTGGATTCTTTTCGAGGGTGGGGGTTAATTTGATTCCTGATCCTGTTACTGGGAGTTATTTGTTATTTGGGTCTTGGTTGTTGTTGATGGCGTTTATGGTCTGGATTACTTCGATGGATAATTATGAAGTCGAAGTTTATTTTGATTTATTTGATCTCGATCTTTGATATGTTGTGTGATTTTAGCCCCTGGGATTAGTGCCTCGCCATCAGAAGATAACATGCGATATTTTAACGTCATGATTCTTGGCCCGACTCAGTCACCCTATGAAGGTAAATTACTTGACAGTATGTTGTGGTTGTGGGAGCGTCAAATTTTTTTGACATATGAATGGCTATAGAATCAACTATGTGTTTAAGTGTAGTTTCGCCTAAGTTTTATTGGTTTTGATCTTTGAAAATGACATTCATGGCGAAGATCAACCAGGGGATTAACTTTACTCCATGAAAAAGATATCTTATCTTCCTTTCTAACTTTGGTTTTGTGTCTACTGCATTAATGAAATTTTAATGCTCTATGGTAATTTTAATAGTAATTTTGGGAAATACCTTTCTCATTCGTTTATGCTCTATGGTGCAATAGTAGAATTTTACTCTTTTTGGATGCTAAACTCGGGAACATGCTGCTTACACTTCACTTAACGTGGAATAAATTTTAATTTAGAGACATAATCTGATTATCATTCCACTGTTTTTATTGACTAATGTTATATGCATTCCTTCACTTTGGGTTCCTTTTTCCCCGACCCTTTGTCAAATCTATTGTCGTTAGTCCATTTCTGTATGTTTTTTGTGCATATTTGTCCTGACTTCAAAGTACTTTGCAGGAGGAGTTTTCAAGTTGGAACTATTTTTACCAGAAGAATATCCTATGGCTGCTCCCAAGGTGATTTGTTATTCTTTCCTTCTGAGCTTATTAGATAAATTCTACTTTCATTTCTTCCACTCACTAATATTCTTAAAAGAAAATAGTAAGTTTTTTCCATCAAAAGCAAAAAGGTATTAACAGATGTATCCGGTAAAAACCATAGGGGCTTAATTGGGGAGCTCCAAATACTGTTGAAGATCATCTGAGAACTTCTTACCCCAAATGTGCTGATAAAATATCTTGTATTTATTGAGCTACTTATATTTTCTTGTATTTACTCATTGAATTATGATTTCACTTATGCATCATCTGGGTGGTAAAACGAAATGTTCATCAGATATTGAATTTGCCATCATTACAATATTCTTTTCCCTTTCATTTCTTCTCCCCTCTCTCAAAGGTTTTCCATCTTGCACTTAATATAACATAAAAAGATCAGAAGTCATAATTTACTTTACTTACACATAGTTTTTTCTATTTCTTGAATTGTGATATTTACATATACAATATGACTTAATTCTGGTTGATCTACGAAACTGATGGGAGGAAATTGATACTACCTGAAGGGAATTTTTCGTAGGGAGATATCATGGTTGGAGACGGAGAATAGCTTATTCTATTGAAAGATTAAGAGGAAATAGCTGGTTCTTGCTAGAGGTCCGGTTGTGTGGAATGAAATTAAAAAAGAAAAAAAAGTTCATGAAAAATGGTTTAGGGCCTTTAGGCAATTGTCGAGGAACTTCTTCTTTTCCTCGTTTTGCATGGAAAACCAACTTTCATAAAGAAGATGAAAGAACAAAATACAAGGAGAGGCCCACAAAAATAAGGGCCTGAACGAAACAGGGGAAGCATCCCTCAGAACTTTTACAATATCGAACCCAGCATCCCCCAAACATGTAATTCAATTAGGCTATTGTTTTTCTTTTTCTGTTCCTGTAGAATAAATCAAACTAATTCTTTATTTTTGGAGTTTCTGTTATTAATTCTTGTAAAATGTAACGTGGTGCCGCAAATATGCTTGAAAGTACTTCATTTTCTTAGCTTATGTATGGAAACTATTTCTATCTGACTGGACTGTCATGGAAGGGAATAAGCTGTTCAAGGATCTAATGATTTGCTCCATACTGACAATAGTTCAGTTATCATTCGTTACTCTTTATTTATTGTAGTGCATGTAGTCAAGTATTCAGTAGAGTGGGGCTGTACATCTGGTTTGGTTTTATCTTATTTTTTGTCAAACCTGTTGATAGAGGGGGCTTATGCCTGAAACAATCGACACTCATTACTCAGAAGCTAACTAATTTAACTTGAGTGGTTAATCTTGGTCTATGTCTTTTGCATACAATTCTTTTAAATGGAAAATTGATTCACTCAGAAAATAGATGTAAAAGAAGTGAAATGTCTTAACAACCTCAAACAATCTTTTCTCAAAGAGTTTTATTTAATGCTCCTTGATGTCTGATAACTGCAGATTCTGTATCTAGGTACACTAGGTAGTCCTATTGGAACTTATTGAAGCCTGTTTTGATTGCCTCCACCACCATCTTTTCCCCTTCCTCTGTTTTCTTTTCCATTTTACACTTACAGTGATTATCTTTTGTGGTGCAGGTTCGATTTCTCACAAAGATTTATCATCCAAATATTGACAAGGTATGTGTCTACTCGTGGAGTTCTTTTTGCCACCCCTTCCAACAGGCTGCATTTGGTTATTGATGGTTTGATTTTCTGTAATTCAGCTTGGAAGGATATGCCTTGATATTCTGAAAGACAAATGGAGTCCAGCTCTACAGATACGAACTGTACTTTTGAGGTATTACAATGTTAGATGTGATTTTTCAGTGACTGCCTATCACACATTTAATTAATTCGAGGAAATACAGATTTGAGAATTTGACCACCATGCATTTTATGTAGCACATTGGTTTATTGAGCTGAGATTATTGTTCTTGTGATGCAAGTGCGATCATTTCTTTGGGAAAATTTATCTTTCTAAAATAATTCCAATAATTGTACAAAAGTTAAAGAAACTCAATTGCTATTTCATCTCTTGTTCTACGTCCCCTTTCTGTGTAATTTTTTGACCAGCAGTTACCTTTTCTATCACTTTCTGTCAGTATTCAAGCACTTCTTAGTGCTCCAAACCCAGATGATCCACTTTCCGAGAACATTGCCAAACATTGGAAAACAAATGAGGCAGAAGCTGTTGAAACGGGTGAGTTAGTTTAAATCGTTGCTTTCAGCAAGCCTTTTTTTTTTAGGCCTTTTTGTATTTTTTATTTTTTTTAAATCTTAATCAAACTTCTATAGTCTTTAGTTTAAGCCTTCTGTCAATCTGGGTCCTATGTTGTTAATAGTTCCAATTGTATTTAATTAAAGCTTGTTCTTGACGTCTTTCTCTAGTTGAGGGTTTGTGAATGAGGTAAGATGAGATGTCATGAGGTGATATTTGATTTCATCGACTGTGGGGGACTTGCGTATTATTTGGGTTGAAAGCTAATGAATTGAATTGAGTTGGGTTTTAAGGCAGGGTTTAGATCTTATATTTCATATAGAAAACAGGGTTGAAAGCTAATGAATTGAATTGAGTTGGGTTTTAAGGCAGGATTTAGATCTTATATTTCATATAAGAAACAGAAAAGGATATTAGGGGAAAAGGGTGGGAGGGGCACCATCGGTTTTGAGCGGGAGGGATATTTGTCAAATTTGCATATAAATTGTCATCAGAATTTTGTTTGGTAAATTTTAACTGAAGAATGAAGAATAAAGAATATGATAGTATCAACATGAACTTAGTTCAATGGTAATTAACATACATATAGTCTCTGACTTGACAGTTGACATTTGACTGACATCATTTTTCTTATTGGATCTTCTCAGCAAAGGAATGGACTCGATTATACGCTAGTGGTGCCTAAAGAGAAAGTGCAGAAGCCTTTTGCTCATCGGTTTTTAATAACATCAATCTAATGTCTCTGTGGTACCATTTGCTGTGGATTTTAATGAAAATTTGGAAGAATTTATAGTGTCAAAAATTGTCTCTAAAATTGTAACTTGTCTCTAAAATTTCATCTCTTTTGGCAGGAGTATGTGCCCCCATACTTTGTATGATTATGATTAGATGGATTACATTCTTCTCTAAGTTCTATTATCTACCATCTTTTATACCCTTAGGAGACCTCCACAGCGTTTTTGCTTCTCATTTCGAGAATTATAAAACTGGAAGAATCAACTGCAAGGCGAGCAATGAAATATAATAATTTTTTTATAATATTTTCTAGTGAATACCAATTAAGTATTCTGAATCGATGATTATTCTTTAGTTTTGCTGTTTTGAGTCACCACAGGATATATTTAGGTAAATAACTAAAAAGATTGGGAAAATTGTGAAAAAAGATGGATATTGATGATACGTATTTAGTCATTTACAAATGGAATGCCTAGTAAAATTAAAATTTGACTAAATTTACTGGTGAAATAAAAATGTGGTTAAAATTTGAATTTGTCATGGACTAGACTTTAAATTTAAAAGATTATTTAAATTTTGAAAATTTAAAATTCATCAGACTTGTTAAGCCTAAAATTGAAAATTGAAAAATTCATTAAATAATTGGAGATTCATTTCTCACTCTGACTAAATACATACAAGATACAAAATTCAAAGTTTAGGATTAGCTTAAAATTAATTAATAGAAGGATACAAAATTCAAAGTTTAGGATTAGCCTAAAATTAATTAATAGAAGGAAAACAAGGAATTGAGCATGTAGACGTTACGGCCATCATTTATTAGTTTCTTCAATCCTGACCTTAACGAGTTCAATTTCTTTAGAAGAAACTTCAAAATTTAAAAATTCTATCAAAGCTAATTATATAATTTTATTTTAGCTGAAAAAAAAAAAAAAACCTGTGAACGACATATATGTTTTAATTACTCCAGCAACTGTCCCAACAAACTTATTAGACATAAAGATGTGTAACTTAGAAATTAAAATATAAAGTCAAAAGGCAGTTCTTTGTTAGAAACAAAAAATCTGAAAGCGTCATCGCCCATAAATTTGAGCCAAAGTGGGTATTAAAGTCTATTTGACTCATTTCACCAATCTCTTATTTCTCTTTTTCCCCTTGGGTGATGCCATTTCATTGCAAGAAGGTACCCGAAAAGGGGGAAAACAAGAAATAAGAGGCCTCTTTGATGAGAGGCCTGCCTCTTTTATGAACGCTATTTTTCTTCTCTTTGCGAATGACAGAACTACCTTTCTTGAGATTGATGGTAAGAAATAACCACCAGTTGTAATAACAAATTCTTAGAACTGTACATTGCAGGAACCTATAAGAATAAATCTTATTTAAGTAAGATCGTTTCACAATGAATAATTTGAGGAGTTGTATGACTTTCTTTACTCTCTTTTCCATTCCGTTACCAGCCCTCAGAATAAAGGCTTATATGGGATCCCACTACGAGGAAAAGGGAAAACAAGATAAGGGTCCTTGAGTGTGTGAGAGAGAGGGATTCCACTAAGGGGAAAAGGAAAACAAGATAAGGGTTCTTGAGAGAGAGAGAGAGAGGGATCCCACCAATGAGGAAAAGGAGAACAAGATAAGGGTTCTTGAGAGAGAGAGTCTATTGTTTAAAAAATGGGAGGGTTTTACTATAACTAATACAGAATTTCATAAAGAGGTTACCAAAATAATAAGATAAAATACAATAAAAGTTGGCCAACCCTTGAACATGTACACATAAATTTCAGGACTATGTTAAATCAAATAAATGTCTGTGCTGCTTCCAACAGGGTTGTAAAAATCTCAACCAATTCTAAACAAAATGAGTGAGTATTGCTCTACCTCAACTATGCTACCAATTTCGGCCCTTGGGCTGTCAAATCTTGAGACAATGTGTCGAAGTTCAAACTTCTAGTGACATCGAAGAAATGTGCAACTGCTTCTTCCGGTGTACCAACAAGGACGCCATGTCCGAGGTTTAGAATGTGTCCTCTTGGTCCTGCACATCTCACAACTCTACAAAGAAAACCATGTGTGTTTAAAGCAGAGATAACAAGGTTAAGAAGCCAAATCACATGAAACCCCTTATCCACAATGGAAAACAAGAACGAGAGATGCTTCTAGTGTGTCTATTGTAAATATGCTACTTCTGCCACTATTTTATATGAAGCAAGCACTTGAATAGGATTCTAGGATAGGGACTCCATTCTAAGCCGGTTACCATTACTTTGTCATACAGCTTGTACGGTTCTTCCTTAAAGTGAGGTAGAGAAAGTTACACAGAAAGGCAAATAACAAGAACCGGATTCTCCTGGCAGTTAAACAGTAGGCCCAACTCTCTAAAACTTATCAGTCATGAACAAAGATGAGTACAAACCTTCGAATTTCTTCAGTCAGAGCAGGAAGAGTAGAAAACAGATAAGCAGGGTCAACATTTCCCTGTACACTGATATCAGTTCCTAATCTGTTCCTTCCATCAGCCATGTCTACTGTCCAGTCAAGCCCAATAACATCGACTCCTGTTCCCTTCATACGCTCTAGAAGGCCACCATTTCCGTTGATGTAGAGAACAAGCGGTGTTTCAGGGCACCTGCCCCTTACTGTACTCACAATCTGCCAAAAGAGACTCCAGATGATGACTAGGTATAAGAGATCATGATTGGCAAGTTACTGATATTGCTGCTTCATCTATTTTATCCTGATATTTTAGGATTCATCATTTTAAGTTAAGTAAGACAACTTACCTTCTGAATATACGGCTTTGACCAGGATTCCCACATATCAGGTGGCAACTGTCCACCCCATGAGTCAAATATTTGTATGCAATGAGCCCCATGTTCTATTTGGTAAATAATATATTCTGATATTGCCTGTGTCAAATGAGAAAGGAGAGTCTTCAACACATGTGGTGCTGTGTGGCACATTCTCTTAATCGTCGTATATGTTCGTGTTGTACCCCCTTCCACAATATATGTTGCAATTGTCCAAGGAGCCCCTACAAAACCCAAGACAGCAGCACTGCCTTCAACCTATACAAAATAAACAACCCAAAAAAGTGACTTCAAAATTATTTACCATCAAACACTTCGACATACAGAATATTTTCTTTTTCCTTATAAGCATGAAACTGTGACAAAAGCTACCTCTTTGCGTAACAGTTTAAGTGACTCTCCCACAAAGTTAACTTTCTCCAGGTCAATGGGATGGAGATCTTTTAATCCCTCCTCGGAGCGAATAGGTGAGTGAATAACAGGTCCTCTTACGTCTTCTATGTCGAAAGGAATGCCGAATGCAGGTAGGGGGGTTAGGATGTCGGAGAAAATTATAACTCCATCAGGATGGAAGGCCTGCCAAGGCTGCAATGAAATTTCCACAATGAGATCGGTTGTTTCTGATCTCTGTCTGAAAGATGGATATTTCTCTGCAAGTTTTCTGTAAACTGCCATATACCTTCCTGCCTGGCGCATCATCCATGCTGGTGGGCGACTAACAGGATCTCCTCTTGCCGCCTTCACCAATAGTGGAGGATCTGATCAAAATATTCACTGAAAAGTGAAAATAAGCACCGCCCATAATTCAGAATTCAAATTCAAGGAAATAACTACAGTGTTAAACACAAGCATAACTATGCTAGAGATATAATAACAATAAAAGCGATCCTTTTGTCACTGTCATTTCCTTTCAAGATCCTGTGACGAAAAATTTCAAGAGTTAAATATTCCTAAAGGATTAGAAACTGTCATGTCTTAACAACCAGTAAGGTATCCTAAAGCAATTATGTTAATCTTTTATCACATGGGAGTGGAGAAGCATGTGAAACACAAGCTAACAGACATATGAGGACAAGGCTGCTAGGGTAGAGTAAGTCTATCATTTTGGAGACGAGGGAACTTTCTCCACCTCTAATAGTTGAACGGTAATTTTCTCAATCAGCTGAAGGTAATTCTTTTACATGTTAGAGTTGGCTGGCCTCTAAAGGAAAACCAAGGACAACACTAATAAATCTTCCTCATAACAATGAAATAGATCGGTAAACATCTGAACCTCATGGGAACAAATGGAAGTACCAACTTAAGTACAACTAATCAGATTAACATTCAAACCAGAAAGCTTTCTCAAAGTTTTTAATCACGTTAAAGTGGTCACTGGCCTAGGCAATCTGAATCCACAAACGAGAAAAGAAGAATGTCATCAAGAAATTGAAGGTAATTTAAACAAACATCATCTCTACCATTTGAAAAGCTCTCCAAATGAAAAGTTCCAAAGGGATTAGCCATTCACCTATTCAATGGCATCGACAGTGGATGTACCGTCAATGGGTACCATCGGGTTGGGTGATTTTTAATGGCACAGCCCCAAAGGGAGTAATTAAACGGAAGTCTAGCCTTTTACTCAGCTTACCTATGAACATGGGCATGGTGCTAAGAGCCTAAGAATTTGCTTTTAAAATAGTTTTAAATCACTAAGACCCGATTTGGCATGATTTGCAACGCTTGTACAGTGCTAGTCCTCCAACAACTCCCCCATTATAACAGCACCCTCCCTCTAACAATCTGTTCATAGCTCTAATTGAGATTTCCTATAAGCAAATACCAAAAATTCATTCCAAATTTCCTTGCAGTTAAGTCAACAGAAATTCAGCCTCCTACTGAAACACCAATTCAAGAGTTCTAACATTTGACACAAATTATGAATCTCCATTATACTAAATTACCACATCTCTCAATGCCAAAATCGAGAGTAACCCAATTCAAAATTAACAGAAACTAAAACGGAAAAGAAGGTCATAGACAAAATAAAGCATACCATATAAGGAAGAGGAACAAACAACAGAGATAGATTTATTGGAGACCCGTCTCCTGGAAACAAGCAAGTTAACGGAATTGGTGGATTTCAGGGCCGAGTGGAGTAAGAAGCTCGAAGATTTCCATCCCAGAGAAGTGCACGCACTGCCAAAAAAAAAAAAAAAAAAAAAAAAAAAAAAAAAAAAAAAAAAAAAAAAAAAAAAAAAAAAAAAAAAAAAAAAAAAAAAAAAAAAAAAAAAAAAAAA
>QLSR01000087.1:29345-41771 GCA_031780015.1 Citrullus colocynthis
TGTGGAAATGGCAGCAAGATGTTTCCTTTTAGTTTATGCTGTCATAGAAAAATTGTTTGTTTTAACATCATCTCTGGCACACGGTTTTATAAGTCATTTTGAATGCCTTTTTTTTTGGGGATATATTGTTATCATGTATTTGGTGGATGATTTGAAGATCCAAGTTATTGAATAATTTATTGATACTAATTCGTTTGGTGTTGTCATCTATTCTCTACAAACTATATGTTGGCAACACGTTTTTTTTTTCTATTTTTCTTATTAATTTTTTTTCAAAATTAGTATGACAAATGACTTTGAGAATTATAAAATGAAAGTGGATTATTTCAAGAACAAATTGTAAGAGATAAAAGTCCATGGTCTAATAGCTCCTTTCTACGTAAATCAACACCACCATATTCAAGGAATTAACCGAACTGATGTTTACCGTATGTAAAATATTGAGTATAGAAGTAAAAAAAAGAAAAAGAAAAGAAAAGAAAAGAAGTACCAACCAAGTATGACTGTGGATATTTTAATGGCTTATATTCGTTTAAACATTATTATATTTCAAATAACATCAATATTTTATCAATATTTTTATTGACATTTACATTTGACAATAATATTTAAATATTTAGTTATTTAAAATGGAGGTGCGCTTAGCCTATAAAAAGGAAATCTATTACATCAAGCACAAAGTTTACAAATTGTAAGTATATAATAAAGAAATTTGACATTCGTGAGGTAGGAATGAAATATAAATATTTAACTTAGTTTAAAAAGAAATTTTATAAATTGTTTCAGAGAGAGAATGTTGCACGTGCCACTTTATTTTATTTATCCTATCTACAATCATAGATCTTCTACCTCAAATCAAATTGAACCTATAGAATTACCATTAAAAATTCAAAAGCATAGTCAAATTTTTAAAGTCTAAAATCTAAATGATACTGATATATTTCATGGATTAATTAAACTATGTAATATGTACAAAAACAACGTAATATTTGAAGTTCATCTTCTTAAATATGGGCCTGAAACAGCCTTCTTTTTTGGGCCGAAAGTGAAAAAGGCCGAGGGCCCATTAACGGAAAACTCCCCGATCGGCAGAAGCTCCGAGGGATCTTCTCTCTTCTGCAACGAGTTCGTTTTCGGGAAGCCGAAGTGGAAACAACAATGGAAGCAAAAAGGCGATCGAAGATGAGGATCGCCATAATCCACCCAGACCTTGGTATAGGTAACAGCATCAGTTTTCTCTATTGATTTAATTGCTCAATTTCGATCAACTCCTCTCTTTTTTATGATCTGTTGTTTAATTCTTTGTGTTGGTTAGAATTTTGATTTGTCGAAGATGATAAAGTATTTATACAGTGATGGATTGCCTGTAAGCGCATTAGGAGATTTTATCGATTTGGACGCTTCGAGAACCGGCGGATTGCTCCGGCACATTATGTGAATTTGATTTTTGTTTGTTTTGATTCGTGTTGTTTCTGTTTTCTCCTTAGATATATGGAATGCTGACCTGATGAACTTAATAATTTTGAATTGCTGATGTTTTTTTTTATGCGTCCGATTCTTCAGATGGTAAACTTGTTGGCAATACATTTGAAAAATTGATGACAATTTTTAGCATGTTATTGTTTTCTTCTCCATTTCTTATTAATGGTTAACATGTTAATCTTCGAGTCACAGAGAATACATTGAAAGGATTAAACTTAACTTGACCAAAAATTTAAAATTTAGCTTTAGTGGTGATTTAACTTGCATTTCGATGGAATATCGTCAAAGGGAAGCTATAATCAGTCATATCATATTCTTTTAGTTGTCTTCTCCCTGTCTGTTTCTGTACTCTAATAGGTGAAAACAATGAAGGGTATCAGTTTCCCAAAGATCATCCGGACAACAGAAGAAAATTAAGGATGGATTTCTTAATTCTTAGGCATGCAACTTAGGCAATAAATTTTCTGAGAATAATTCTGAGATTCAATCCGAGGTTTTTATTTTTGATTTCTTAATACTTTTTATAGCTTTGTGTTCAACTTTCATCTTTTAAAGATCTTTAAAATTAGAAGCAAAGGATGACAAAATTTCCTCCATTCTATTTTTCTTGTTTTTCTAATTTTGTATCCATGAATATATTTTCTAATCTTCAGAGTCCACTGTCATAGATAGCTATTAACAGAGTATGGTGTATACAGGGGGAGCTGAGAGATTGATTGTGGATGCTGCTGTTGAACTTGCTTTGCATGGACATGATGTCCATATTTTTACATCGCACCACGACAAAAATCGGTGCTTTGAGGAGACCCTTGCTGGTGTGCTTTACTGTTTTTTCTTTAATGGATTTGCTATCGGGAATAATATATATCTTTCCATTGACGAAAAGAGTTTTATATTGTTCAAAAAATGTGAAATAGAAAGAACTAATTCTTGTATCTTTGAACTCAGTATGTCATCTAACAGTATCTTCTAAACTATATCATAGTCTCAATTTGAGTGATGCAGAATGAGGCATTTGTGTAGGATGGGGCTATGATAAAGGAATAATATATTCTATATATAATATATCAACTCTTTTGCTGTGTAAAAGAGAAACTTCTATGCTGAGAAATTTTGACGTCCCTATTTTGCTTTAGTGATTGCTTCTTGTAATTTTCTTCAAATTTCTGCTGTAGTATTTCTCAGCTTTTCACTTTAATGCTTTCATTTGTAATTTCTCCCAGGAACGTTTCCAGTTACTGTGTATGGTGATTTCCTACCTCGCCACATCTTTTACCGCCTCCATGCAGTTTGTGCATATCTACGGTGTATTTTTGTCACTCTTTGCATGCTGTTCATGTGGCCATCGTTTGATGTCATACTAGCAGATCAGGTTTCTGTTGTTGTTCCAATACTTAAACTAAAAAGGTCATCAAAGGTATGGACCTTTTCCCAAAGTTGTCTAGATGTCTCTTTGTCATGGTTGACCAATGAAGCTGCATGCTTATCCAGGTTGTATTTTATTGTCATTTTCCGGATCTCTTACTGGCCAAGCACACGACCATTTTGAGGAGGCTGTACAGAAAACCCATAGACTTCATTGAAGAATTGACAACCGGTATAGTTTCTGACAATTCATCTACTTCTTTCAATTCTTACCTTTATTCAATATTATGTTCATCCTACTCCTCTTCGATATTTGCATTTATCACTTTTCATAACCACAGGCATGGCAGATTTGATATTGGTTAATAGCAAATTTACGGCGTCCACTTTTGCCAAGACATTCAAACATCTTAATGCACAAGGAATTCGACCTGCTGTTCTTTATCCAGCTGTCAATGTAGATCAGTTTGATGAGCCCCATTCTTCTAAGTAACGGACATGTTTGTATATCTCTTGTTCCTTTGAGTTGAAAAACTTTTCATTGTGATCTGCAGTATGTGAACATAGTTTTTTTTTTCTTTTATAAAAAGTTATTGTTATCATTGTCATTGTCATTGCCATTATTATTTTTTTATTTTTTAATGTTCTCTGTTATATTCTTTTCAATTCTTATAAATTCATTTGCATCAGGTTGAGTTTTCTTTCTATCAACCGTTTTGAAAGGAAGAAAAACATTGAATTAGCTATCTCAGCCTTTGCTAAGCTTGGCACACTTGAAGGAGGCACTCTTCAAGATTACAATGTAGCTGATGTTTCCTTGGTCATTGCTGGCAAGTCTGGACGTTTCTCCTAGTACTATCATGTATTGTGGGAGTGAAATAAAATCCTGTTGTTTTGTTGATGGTGCATGGTGGATCATTCATCGACCATAAATAGTTGGCATTAGTGTTGTCTCCTATCGCAAATGGGGGTGTGAATCACTATTGAAAAGTTATTATTATTGGCAATAGCGTTGTCTCCTATCAAGATAGAATGGGGTGTAGATCCTATTGAAAAGTTATTATACCAAGAGGATGTTTTAAATTTTAATGTTCTGTAGAAGTCATTAGAAGTGAGTGATTTGCTTGCATAGTTAAGAGGACTTTATACAAGCTTGAAAATGATTTCTTTTCAAGAAACTTCAGTTATACATTCATTTTGTTTAGTGTAATAGAATAGGATGGGATCTGCTTGGAGATTTTACCAAATAGTTCAATACCTCAGCTCTTCTAAACATAAAGCCTCAGATGTAGAATTGGGCTAGCTAGTTCAAGCTTGATGCAGTCTAAACCACACATCATATTACTCAATGATTCTATTTACTGAAGATCTCCTGCAGAGTAATTTTGTCATCGTACAACTTTTTAAAACATCATTCTTTTCACATTTTATTGCAGGTGGCTTTGATCAACGGCTAAGAGAGAATGTTGAATACTTGGAGGAGCTCAGGAATTTAGCTGAAAGAGAAGGTGTATACGAACGTGTTACCTTCATCACATCCTGCTCAACACTTGAAAGAAACGGCCTCCTTTCCCAATGTCTGTGTGTCCTCTACACCCCAAAGGTTTGTGCATCCCCCATTACACGCTCCAAGAGAGATCCTATCTTTTGTTCTTACAATAATATGAATTAATGCAGGACGAACACTTCGGCATTGTTCCTTTGGAAGCCATGGCAGCTTACAAGCCTGTTATTGCATGCAACAGTGGGGGTCCAGTCGAGACCATAAAACATGGCGCTACCGGATTTCTTTGTTCGCCTAATCCTCGAGAGTTCTCTCTGGCAATGGCGAAACTCATTCAGGATCCTGCCATGGCAGCAAGAATGGGTAGGGAAGCCCGACAACACATCATCGAATCTTTCTCTACAAAGATATTTGGTCAGCAACTGAATCAATACCTTGTCGATGTCGCTCGACTTAAGAGAGACTGAAACTTCAGATCAATTTAGTATCAAGTTGATTTGCCATTAGGTACTGCACAACTCTTTGAACCCTAACCTATGGAAATTTTGTAAATTGGTAAAGTCAGATACGCCATTTACACATTACTGCTTTGTTTTATGTATATTTTTTGTTCACTGTTTGGTCTCAGTTGAAGATGTGTATTAACCTCATTTGAGTATGACTTGTTTAGGTTAAGAACTCATTTATCAATGTGATAATAGTTTTTAAGAACTGAAAGCTTTGGCCCGGACTTATATTAGCTTGAGAATTTTGGTTGAAACAATTTCTATTTGCAGAAAATTTTATGGGAATTTGAATTTCCTGTGCAGTTTATGAGTATCTTTTTATTTTTTATTTTTTATTTTTTTGATTTTGATTTTTATTTTTTAAAAAAATTCAATATTTTGTGTGGTGGAATCATTGATTTTTGGAATGATAATTGTTGCCTTTCTCGATATTGCCCATGCAAGACTGGTCTTTTTCATATACTAATTTAATATTGCAGGTGTTTTTAGAAAGTTTAAAATGTAACTTGATTATAATTTAAAAGTACAACATATGTATTAAGAGAGGTTAAATTAAATTGATTGGGGAGAATAACTTTGGATTATATTTTAGTCCATAAATATATTATTATAATAATATAAATAAAACATAGCAAAAGGGAATTACCTAAACCTTCAAATTATTATTATTTTTTATTAACAATATTTGATTACCTACACAATTTCAAACTTTTATTTTATTTATTTGAAAATTTTTAATTAATATTAATTAGTAAAAGATACATGTATTTTTTAAATTAGTACATATATTTTCTTAATTTCAAACTTTAGTTTAAATAATATATATATATATATATATATTTTTAAATTTTTTAAAACCTTCATATTAATTATTTTGAATTTAATGAGTTTATGAACAATTTTACATTGTTTTTTTTTTTTGTTACCATTAATAGGNCATTAATTTTATATTTTATCAACTCCTTACATTGTAGCCAAAGTGAACTTGGCTTAGTGGTATAGACATGTCCTCCATACCTAGAGGTCAAAAGTTTAATTCTTGTTGTACTAAAAAAAACAAAAAAACTCCTTACACACTGTGGGCCTAAAAGTTTATATCTCTTTAGACTTCGTAACTCCTCACTCCTCATCTTAAACACCCTCCATTTTATCCCGCTCATCGTCTTTTCATTGCTTTCAATCAAGACAGATCGGAACGACAATCACTACGGCCTTACCTTTTAAGTATTTTTTTTTTCCTGAAATTACTGTTGAGGCATCTTTACCTTATGTGGTTGATAGATGTAGATTTATCTTTTTTTCTATTTATATTTTAGAAAAAGGTTTCTTTTTGGTTAANCAAAATTGATGAAATTAAAAATTTAGGATCTAAAATGGATGTAAATTGATGAAATTGAAAATTTAGAATCTAAACATCATCTCAAATTTAGATGAAAATCATTGTCTTTCAATATTTGTATGACATTCCGACTTAATTTTCCAACTCATTCATCATCCTTTCAATCAAGATATAAAATTGATGAATGCTAACGGGATAGGTATGTTACACCCGAACCAAAAATGGTGAATTTTGGAGGTGTAAACGGGTTGGGTTGGGTCGACGATGTTTTTTTGACCAACCGGAAAATTCGGGTTGGTCAGATTGGCAACCCAAAAGACTCAAATAAAGTCTTCAACCCACCCCTTAAAACTCGAGTTGGATTGTCGAGTTATAACTTTTTTTTTTTGTTAATTAAAAATATCAACACATGACTAATAAACTAAAATTTCATAAATTCCAAATGTTAAATAGCAAATATCTGTAATATTTATTACAAAATTTAAACAAAGACAAATATCATAACAATTTCAAAAGAAAAATATTATTAATTCACAAATTAATCCATACAAAGTATCAAACTTTAAAGAAGGAGAAATATTATTACTTCACAAATTAATCCATACAAAGTATCAAACTTTAAAGAAGGAGAAATATATATATATATATAGAATTCGGATTGGGATGAGTCAACCCAAATTTGTTTTAGCAACCCTCGACCCAACCCAACCTAACAAAAATAGAAAATGTTGAACCCAACCGAAACTTCAACATTTTGGATTGTCCAGGTTGTCAGGTCATTTACACACCCAAGTGAATTTGCCTTTATTTATTACCATCTTTTCCATTTTTTTAATGTAAATTCTAATATTTTACTGCTAATTAACAATTAGGTCATTATTTAAAAAAATTCCAAAGATGGGTATGATGCAAAATTGTCTCAACAAAATATACAAACCTAAAATTGTTTAAATCATTATTAAACAAACCTAAAATTAAATTTTAAATATTCGTTCCTATCACATGCATTTAGGATGTGTTTGGCCCAAGGAGTTGAAAAGTCCACTCCTTGTTTGGCCTAAGAAATTGGTGGGTCTCACTACAAAAAAAAACATTAATTTTATATTTTATCAACTCCTTACATTGTAGCCAAAGTGAGCTTGGCTTAGTGGTATAGACATGTCCTCCATACCTAGAGGTCAAAAGTTTAATTCTTGTTGTACTAAAAAAAACAAAAAAACTCCTTACACACTGTGGGCCTAAAAGTTTATATCTCTTTAGTCTTCGTAACTCCTCACTCCTCATCTTAAACACCCTCCATTTTATCCCGCTCATCGTCTTTTCATTGCTTTCAATCAAGACAGATCGGAACGACAATCACTACTGCCTTACCTTTTAAGTATTTTTTTTTTCCTGAAATTACTGTTGAGGCATCTTTACCTTATGTGGTTGATAGATGTAGATTTATCTTTTTTTCTATTTATATTTTAGAAAAAGGTTTCTTTTTGGTTAATTATACCTTTTAATTGTATATATCTTTTAGATTTTTAATTTTCTTTTTTCTCATATCATGTATTTAATTTAATTAAGTTGATTTTACGAAGGGTACGAATGACCAAAAGGATCTTTGCAAGAAACAGTGCAAAATGTTGTGAAATCATGATGGGAGCGACTTCTCTCAATGTGGATATGTCGACGTTTTTACTGACGCAAAATTTTTGGTCGGCATAAATTTTGCCAACGCCGACGTTTTATTGCGTTGGTAAAAGTGAAAATTCTTGTAGGGTGGAGATCATCAATAAAGTCAGATTACCGGATTTTAATACCATTAACCACGACAAATTTAAGTTTTTTTTTTTTGTCAATGGTAAGTTTTTTTTTTTTTCCTTATATATATTCTAACTTTTGACATTTTGGTAATAGTATATATATAGTCAAGTTAAATATTCAAATATAACATAATAACTGCCCTAATAAGAGATCTTTTCAAATATTTTTAATATGAGCCAAATTATTTATAAATAATCAATATAGTAAAATATTGCTGTCAATTAGTTAATGTCTATCACTAGACATTAATTAAAGAGTGAAACTTTGCTATGCTTTAAAATATTTTTAGCAGTTTTGCTATTTAAAAACAATTGCTCTTAATAATTAAGGATTTTTTTTAAAGAAAAAGAATAACTATGTAGAAAATTCAAATAAAACCCAAAGACTTAATACATATAGTTTGAGTTGGATTAAATATTAATTTGAATTAAATTGGATCATGCTATATTCAAAAGAGTTAATATTACAAGTATTTTGAAGTTGGGCTACACCCTACTCTTGGAATTCAATGGCTCCACACAATTTGTCTTGTGATAATTTATTTATTTATTATTTATTTTTTCTTTGTATGATTGGGTTGAGTTGGATTGTCGAAAATAAGTGCAATCGAGCTAGTAGACAAACATTCTTCAAACTATTTTCTATTATTAGTCTCTACCTAAAAATTAGTGTGTTTGAAATTTAGCGTGTAAATGCTTTTTAAACAAAATATATTTTTCTATAACTACTTTTGAAAAAATTAACAATGTAAAGTGTATGTAATGTAGTATAGTTTCTTAAGTGATTTAAGTGTCATTTAAAAGAAAGGAACTTTCCTAAACTTGGATGAATTTAATTAAAAGTTGTTTTTGAATAATTTCTCTCTCAAAAAGTTTCTTAAAAATATCTTCTAAATTTATCCAAGTTTTTAGAGAGTTATTTACTTATTTATTTACAAATTTCTTTTAAATAAAATAAAAACATATATATTTCATCTTCTAAAATCATTTAAGAGAAACTTTACTAAATACATACATACTTCTAAGAAGAAATGTCTTTAATTTGTTTAAAAAAAAAACAATTTTTTTCCATTTTTTAGAAGTTATTCCAAATATACTATAATTCTCAATAGAATTGAGATAAACTTAACTTACTATTTATGAGATAGGTATTTGTTTGATGGAATGATTTTTGCATACTTATTAATGAACTTTGATATCCAACCTTCTTCCCTTATATATATATGTTGGATTATTTTGTATTCTCATTAATCTGATCCTATAATAATAACTCATAATCTATTTGGTAGGCAATCTCAAAACAAAAATTTTAAAATATTAATTTGTAAACTTATTTTATGTTAAAAAAATGGTATAGTCATTGTTCTATAATATCACATATATATATATATATATATATATAATACATAGTATATTAAATATTTTAATTTAACAAAAATGAATTTATAACATGAAATAATATATTTGTTAATGTTTTTATCTTTTTTAGTATAAGCATTTTAAAATTTCAAATTCAAAATCTTAATATACTTTTTTTTAACAGATTACTTTATTTCTCTAAAGCAAATCTCAATAAATGTATTTGGAATATTTTACTGTACAAATTCTTGTATAGAACTCTATCCAACATGAAATTAACCCTAAGGAATGTAATTGTTTATTTAACTAATTATTAAATTTAGGTTAAATTATACAAAATATTCATGAACTTTATACTTAGTGTTAAAAATATCCTTGAACTTTCAAAAGTTTAAAAAATATCCTTAAACTTCAAAGATGAGTTTAAAAATACCCTTACGGTTGGTTTTGGATGAAAACTGTTAGTGTTTTGTGTAAAAAAATATCAACTTTCAAAAGCTTATACCCTTGTTTTTAGTTTTGGATGGAAACTGTTGGTGTTTTGTGTAAAAAATATCCTCAAACTTTCAAAAGCTTCAAAATACCCTTATAGTTAAAAAAAAAAAAAAATACAAAAATACTGTTACTGTTATATGAAGATAAATTGTTAATACCATCTTACTTCTCTATTTTCCATCTTTTTTCTCCCCTCCCCTCTTCAATACACCCCCTTCCTCTCCTTTTTGTTAACTATTTGTCATTTGTTTATCTAAAATAAATAAATAAATAAATAAATAAATAAAATTGCACACTTCAGTTAAGGTATAAGGACTATAACAAGAAGAAAGAGAATACATGAAGCACCAAGGAATTTTAGGATTTAAATGTTTTAACAAAATTGTACATTAGTAGTTGAGTATGTGTTAATAGCACCAACTACATTTTTTTATTTGACTATTTATTGTCTATGAGGATAACTATATAATTTGTTTTAAAATTGGTTCTTTTCAAATTTAAGAAAACTTTAAACAAAATTGATCACCATGTTAATGGTAGGGGTATTTTAATTTTTTTTTTCTTTTTAAATTTCAAAGTTATTTTTGCAATGAGGTATTAATAATTTTTGTTAATATACTAACGATGAATGTATTTTTGAATTTATTTTAAGTTAAGGGTATTTTTGAAATTTTCAAAAATTTAGGAGTATTTTTTAAACAAAACTTTAACAGTTTCCTTCCAAAACCAATGACAATGAAATTTTTTTAACCTCTTTCTGAAAGTTAAAAGTATTTTTGCAACTTTTAAAAGTTTAGGGATATTTTTAATGCAAAGTTCAAATTTCAAGGCCATTTTCTATAATTTAGCCTTAAATTTATTACTAATTATCATCAAAATTGCTATTAAACTCATCTTTCTCTACTTAACTATCATATTCAAGACAGACTAACCAAAATAGTTCAGTTTATTTTTCTTTTTGTTTTTTACATATATCTTGTCTTTAATTAATTATTCTAATTGGATTGCTTGAAGGATTGTTTTCAAATACAATAAAATAAATAAAATTATTTACAAATATAGAAAAATTTCATTGTCTATCAGCGATAGATCGCGATAGACTTTTATCACTTAAGCGATAGACTGTGATAGACTTCTTTTGCTCGAACTATCGCCGATAAATAGTGAAACTTTTCTATAGTTTGTAAATAGTTTGATATTTTTTCTAATTATAATAATTTCCTTTGTTTAAAAGCATTTTTACAAGGTCATACACGTTAAAGTTTAAATTTGGTGTATAACTGATATTTCACATGGCAAAAATGTCGCACATGTTAAAGTTTTTAGGAAGAGCTTTGGTCATTTTGTGCAATTTTTTTTAGAAAAATGTGCATTTAGAGAAATGAATGTATTAAGTTTACTTTTGCATAAAGCTTCCCAGATTGAAATTTATGATATTATATTTTATTTTTAATAATTTACATTTTCAATGAAAAGAAAACTTAAAATATAATAATATTTTTCTTATAAATTTGTAACTATTATTTTATGAATGAAGAATTTATTTTGTACAATAAATATTTGGTTAGATTTGTATAATTCATTTTATTAAAAAAATTTACAAATGAGGGAAAAAAATATATTGAAATCATCACTAATTTACATTTATCATATTTGTAATTGCTCTTAAAAACATGAAACTTATAACAAATGCAAATAATTTTTGGGGTGAGGTTGATTTGGTACATATATGTTTATGAATTTATTATTATTATTATTTTCGATTTTAACAAAATTCATCTATTTTTTCTCATCAATAAAATTACCATTAAATAGATTAAGGAGCATAAAAAAAAAAAGCCAAAGGGACTAAAAGAGGTTCTGAGTTCAATCCATGGTGACAATCAACCTAGGATTTAATATCGGGTTTCATTCACACTCAAATGTCGTAGGGTTCGATGGGTTATCACTTAAGATTAATCAAGGTGCGTGTAAGCTGTCCCAGACACTCACTATTATAGAAAAAAAAACTTGAGAGTAAGGATATAATATATTTGAAAAATTAAAGCTAAAATATTGTTTAGCAAAAACATCTGGGAGAGAATAAGAGGAGTTTTTAAAATTAATATTGTTAATTTTAAAATATTTTAAATAAAAGAATCTGAGCTAATAATAGATTCTATAATACACTTATCAATTAATAAATTAGGTAATTTTATTCAATAATTTATCATTATCAATTGATGTCTAAGGGGCTTGGAATAAGATGTTATATATATATAATCAATGGGTAACTTTAATTAAATATACTATACTAAAATTAATTAAAAAAAATTAACACTTCGACTAAATTATTTAATTAAATAGATTAGTTAGTTAATTAATTTAATAGTATTAATGCATAATTTTAGTAGAGTAGTTGAACAAATAATTAATTTCATTTATTTAATATATTTTATCAATAACAATAATGAGTCAAAGTAAATATATAGATCAAACCGTCAATATTTGTTGACCTACTACAATGTCATAATTAATTATAATTTATATTAATATTCAAACATTATTAACAATAAACTAATACAGACA
>QLSR01000087.1:44708-83725 GCA_031780015.1 Citrullus colocynthis
AAAAAAAAAAAAAAACTATAAGAAAAGCGTAGTTTTGAAATAATTTAAGATTTTTTTTTTTTTTCCTTATTGGAATGTAACTCTGACATAGTCGCATTCTCTCACTTTCATCCATTTTTTATTGGGCAAAAACTAAAAGAAACTAAAAATTTAAAAATAGGAATACATCTCTTGAACAAACGCATTCCAACGAAGATAAAAAGTGTCATATTTTCCTAAATAGTTACAAAATTACATTTTTTTTAATTTTTTTTTTTTTTTGCAAAAACAACATTTTCCATCCAATTAAGCCCAAATTTTCACATAGATTGCAACCCCATAAAACTATCCTACATTCTTCAAAAGAACTTTTTAAACAAGGAGTTTATCAGTTCTTTTTAGGTTAGTTTAACAAATATAATATTAATGATTAAAAAAATCCCTTTGATAGATCTGACCATGGGGCTTCATTGTACAATATAGATCAACTTAATTTTTAAGGGTTGGTTTTGTTTGGATTCAAATATAACAAGAGTTGTTCGAGTTAGAGAGGATTTTCTTCGGTCGAATGATTAAGTTAGGTGAAGGTTAAGCTATGACCACAAAACTCGACCCGAAACTGAATCGAAAAATCGAGTACTTGATAATAGTTGATGTAGTGATTTTGGAAATTAAATTTGTCCAATATTTGATATATAATGTAGGAAGAGAAGGACTGTCAGGAGAAGAAGTAGTAAGGATTGGAAGCTTCAATGCATTGCTGAAGAATTCTCTACCAGATGAGTTGCATTATTTCAAAGTAGAGGAAGAAACACATGAATCAGCTCATAATGACTTTAAGACTTGTTTTCCAAGAGGGTTTGCATGGGAAGTTATTCAAGTTTATTCACCTCCTCCCCTCATTGCTTACAAATTTAGGCATTGGGGTTTCTTTGAAGGACCTTATAAGCACTATCCCCCAACTGGTGAATTGGTTCAATTCTATGGTATGGGAACTCTCAAGGTAATAATGTTCAATTCTTTTATTTTCACCCCCAATTTAATTGTGCTTTCATTCACTAATTAATCTTTCCATCAAACAATGACCTCATTAAAAATAATAAATTAAAAAAATTATAACAATTTCTTTTTAAATTAAACTTGTTGCCTTTTATATCCAACCATACTAATTAAATTTATTCATATTATTTCAATCTGCACGTTAAAGAAAATTATCGTTTTTTTTTCTTTTTCTTCCTGGATTTTTCTTTTCAATGCTTTTCCATTGTTGGTTATGTTGAGTATGTAATCATCCTCTGACCGTTTTAAAGATTATTATGATTAAGTTGATTATTCAATAAAAATACAAAACAACATAGCATGAAAGCCTTTGTTCCTACAGTTTTTTCTTACTCAACTCTAGTCACCACCACCGTCACCTATGTCCGATCTCTGTCTCCACCGATGGCCCCACACCTAGATTTAAAACAAGATGATCATGTTGTTTTGTATTTTTATTGAATAATTAACTTAACAAATATAATAATCTTTACAAAAGTGAAAAGAAGATTAAATAGACATCAACAGATCTAACAAAGTAAAGAAACAAGAAAAGGAAACCATTTGAAAGGAAAGTAAACCATAATTTTCTTCAACACAGTGAATGACAAATCATTATTGGACATGTACAATGGCTAAATCAAAACAAGCTCATTTTTTTTTCCCCCAAGATCATGTATTTAGTGCTTCAAAAGTATTCTTAAAAGAACAAACCTTACAATAAATGGTGTTGAGAGTTGAACCTAGTGTTTTTGACCAATTGAGAACTATATTCAAGATAACAATCTTTTTGAGGTAAAGATGGCAACTGATTTATGCTAAAGTCACATTTGTGTGTGAAAAGAGTAATTAAATTAGAAATAAAGTTTAGAGGGATTTGATTAGATGTTGGATACACAGGTAGATGAATCAATGAAGGTTGAAGAAGTTCATATCTACTATGATCCAACAGAGCTATTTGGGAGTCTTTTAAAGGGCAAGAAAAATATTGCTTCTTCTGAATTATCCAAAAAGAGCTGATTCTTCAGCTGCCTCTGCCTGCACACTCTTGAATTCTGAGAAGTAGTTCCAATAATAAACAAAAATAATATAAGTATATTAGAATAAAATATGTTATTTAAAATTGTAAGCTTCCATAAATTATATGCATTAATCAATAATCTCTCTGCATATACATGAGCAACGGCAGATTTGAAGGAAGGGCATAAATTTTTATTTTCTTTAAAATATATGTGTGTGCAATGTCTTCTAGCCTTTTATAGCATATATGTATTATGTTTGATATCAAATGTCAAATTGACTGCTTCAAAATGGGTATTAATAAACTATATATTACTTGTTTTGGGATAAGTTATGTAAATTAATTTTGAAAAAGGGTAATTGTGTTGAGTATTTTTTTTTAAATGTATAGTAACATTTTAAAAAACAATTGCAAATATGAAAAAATCTATCAGTGATAGACTCTATTGGCTATCGCTGATAGACTTCTACCAGCGATATGGTCTATTATTGATAGACACTTACTAATGATATAGTCTATCATTGATAGATTGAAAGACTCTATTAGTGATATGGTTACTTCAAAGGTATAATATAAATTTTGCTATATACACAAATTATTTTGCATTATGTTATATCTACAAATATTTCGAACCTTTAAAAAGTTAGTGGTTAATTTTATTTTAAAAAGTAAGTTTCATTTTTAAGAATTTTGATTTTAAGTTGTGGTTTTTGCTCTTAAACTATTATATGAAAGGAGATAGAAGGTATATCATGATGCTTTAATTTTTCTTTCACTTTTCTTGTTTACTCTCTTCGTTAATCTGTTTGAGTTGGATCTATGTCTTCTTGTGAGTTTGTTCTTGTGAATATGATCAATATTTCTCAAAACCTAATAAAAAAGTAACATTATTGAGGCACATTTTAGGTTTTTTTTTATAGTCAAAGTGACACTTAGACATTTTTTAGATGTTTTGAGAGGTAAAATGACTGTAATTAGACACTTTTTAAGTTGTTTTGAGAGTCAAAATAAAACTTGGCACTTTTTAGGAACTTTTAATGTGCTTTTGGGATTCAAAATGTACTTATGCACTTTTTAGGTTGTTTTAAGAGTGAGTTTTACTTAGGCACTTTTTATAAAGGATGTATATTGTTTGAAGAGTTAAGATGACACATATGCACTTTTTAGGTTTTTTAGATGTTGGGTATTTATCTGATCCACACAAAACTAGATCATAAATAGGTTATCTGTTTACATGTGAAGGAACTGCTATATCTTGGTAGTTTGTAAAGTAGACCATTACAGCTACTTTCTCAAATCATGAAGAAATTCTTGCAATTCATGAAGCTAGTAGAATATGTGTGTGGTTGAGGCCAATGACTCATCACATTTATGGAACATGTGACTTGTCTTCTGAAAAAATCCAACGATATTATATGAAGACAATACATGTATAACTCAAATCAAAGGATGATATATAAAAGGAGATAGAACAAAACATATTTCACCAAAACTCTTCTACATGCATGACCTTGAAGAAAATGGTGACATCAATGTTCAACAAATTTCTTCAAAAGACAACTTGACAAACTTATTTACAAACGCGTTACCCACACCAACATTTGAAAAGTTACAACATTGGAATGCGACGATGCAGAGAGCTCAAGTGATGTATTCATGAGGGGGAGTAGAAATGCTATCCTCTTTTTCCCTTAACTATGGCTTTTCCCATGAGTTTTCCTGGTAAGGTTTTTAATGAAGCACTTATTAAAGTATATGAAAATATGTATTCTTTTTCCTTCAATAGGATTTTTGTCTCTTTGAGTTTTTTCCTAATAAATTTTTAACGAGACATTTATTTTATATAATATGGATATTTAAGGGGGAATATTATAAATGTAATATATATTATAAATAATATTTAGTGTAGATATTCATAACCTACATAGGTTACAAAGTTTCATAACCTCCCATTGA
This sequence comes from Citrullus colocynthis, assembly GCA_031780015.1. Taxonomy (NCBI): domain Eukaryota; kingdom Viridiplantae; phylum Streptophyta; class Magnoliopsida; order Cucurbitales; family Cucurbitaceae; genus Citrullus; species Citrullus colocynthis. Next base: position 48,703 of record QLSR01000087.1, read on the forward strand.
ATTTCATATTGTAACATACATCAGCGTGTCCAATAAATAGTGGTGTATGATATCTTTGTAAGACACGCCGTAATTGAATTCAATTGTTCTCTCTACTTTCTAATTCCCTTTACTTTGCTTCTTTTGTTCTTCCTTTGGTCTTGCATTGTTCTTAGTTTATAATACATGTAAAATTTTATATTTTAAACTTTTTCCATCTTCTATATTTTGAAATTTCAATTTTTTCTATAAAATGCTTTGTGTTATAATTTTGCCAACCATGCATTAAACTCCTCTTCTTGGATTTGGACCAATGTTTTTTCTGATTGGCTATCCCATGACAAATAGTTATTTTTAATCTAAAAAGTTTTTGAGTGGACAAAACTAAGCTCTCTTTTAAAAACTTCTTTTTCTAACGTTCTTTTTACTTTTTTAGATTTGAAGCGTCATATAATAAAAATATTATATTGTTTCTTATTCAAGTGCTTCAATTTTACTTTTACCTAACAAAACTTTGTATACCCAAATAGATATTTTGCTTTGACCTAATATAACTTTTCATATCCGAATAGATTTTTGGTAAGATTTGGAACATTTTGTAAGTTTTTTTTTTAATTTAAAAAACAAGAATGGTAATTTAAATTTAAAAAAAAAAAAACTTTCCAAATCTTATTGTTTTCCTAAATTTTAAGTTTCAAGTTTTTCTTTTTTTCCTTTTTAATAAAAAAAACTTAAAATTTCCGGAAAAACGCGTAAAATTTGGAACCAAATTCATAAGATATGGTTTTTCGGTAAGTATTAAAACTTTTTTGACACAAAAAAAAAAAACCTACACCATAAAATAAGAACGGTTATTAATAAAACTTAATAAGTAACTAGAAAATAAATTTAAAGAAATAAAGAAACTTAAAGCCTACTAGAAGATTTCTAGTAAGTACCTTTACAGAAATTTTTTCACTTTTAATTTTTAACTTAAACTAATTCTAAATGTTTTTTCAAAGTTTCAATTAGTTAGTTAGATTTTTCTAGTCTAAATCTAAAGAATCTTGCCGGTAAATGGAAAACTAGAGTTTTAGTGTAGGTGAAAGTAAAAGTAAAATTGAACGCACTTGAATGAGAAACAAAATAGTATATTTATTATGTGGAATCTTCCACTTAAAATCTAAAAAAGAAAATTAAGAAAGATGTTAGAAAAATAAGTTTTTAAAAAAGAAGTTAGTTTTGTCTAAATAACAATTTTTCATATCCATGTTGGGGTTGAAAAGGTTGGGTCGGTTTCTTATTAATGCTAGTCATTTCTTAAATTTTCAAGAAAAAAAATTAGTATCCTTGTCATTAAGAATGATGCACATGATCATTATAATATACCTCTAAATTCTAGGGGTGAGTCCTACGAGGAAGGTGAACATCTCTAATAATACATTTGTGGAAAAAATACATTATTTTCATTGTAGCTAATTTCGGATTCACTATAGCAAAAGAGGGTCTCTAAGTAGTGTTCATTGTAACTAAAGAGAAATTGAAATCTTCAACTATTATTACAGGGGACTCAGACATCCATAATTTAGGAGGGAACAAAACTTTAAAAACTACTCTTATCAATTTTTTCACTTCGGAATATAATTTTATGATATTGAAGAGCACATGTGAGGTACACAGAGTATCCCACCACCCAAAAATATGGTAGAGTGTATTTTTGTGTTTTACTTTATGATACACATAATAATTGTCTTTTTAAATATAGAAAAATGAATCAAAATATTTACAAATATAATAAGATTTCGCTGTCTATCCGTGATAAATTGCGATAGACTACTATTTCTGTCAAATCGCAATAGACTATTATCTGTGTCACGATAGACACAAATAGTAGTCTATCGCAATCTATTTCAGTCTGTTGTAGATATATTGTGACACTTTTCTATTATTTGTAAATATTTTCATTAATTTTGCCATTTAAAATAATTTTCCTAAATTAAGTAATTTCATTCAAATATTTTTACTTCCCCCACTTTATTATAGAAGGTCATTGAAAAAGTTGAGAAATAAATGTTTTCATTGCGGGGGTTAGAGTAAAAACTAGTTTAGTGTGAATCTTCCATGAAAAAACCAAGGAACCTCCTAATCTTTCTAAGACATATAAGCTACTCTTTTTACTGTCTATATGAAATTACCAAAAAAAAAAAAAAAAAAAGTAGTGGCATTTCAACCAAAGCACACCTAACTCACCTATAATATGGATGTGTTAGTAACCAAGAGATCTATGATTTAGAGATATGTGGTTTGAATTTCTCTATCCCTATTGTACTAAATAAATGGAATTCATGTTTATAACTAACATACATATATAATAAGCGCCAACATACAATTAGACATAAGATGCCATAAAAAATCTCCCTTGATGGCCAACTTATAATTATTATTTTTTTATGTACGTATTCCACTCATACATTTCACTAATGTGAAAGTACATTGTACTTTTTGGTTGAACGTATAAAACAAGAGCATTTTATCTACCTCGGATATAATGGTTACATCTGCATTGCATAAAGTTGTAAAATGTATGTGAAGTTCTTAAGTTGATATCTCGATTGAATTTTGAAAATTAGGGAAATAAAATATGTGGGTAATTGAATGGTTGAACAAAAAATTAAACTAACAAAAATAGCTAGCAAAACTTCAAACTTCTTTGAGTTACTAAAAAACTGTATTGGAAAATTTGGCAGATTTTATTTTATATAGTCTTTCTTTCTTTATGGTCTGCATAATTCTTTTCGGATGTTTCACTTTTCTTTAGAAATTATTTATTGAAGGTTTTGTACCTTTGCTAGGGTTGGCCGTCATTATTTAATATTTTTAAGAATTGTTGTTCTAGGGTCCGATCGTATTTTGTTCTTGGTGAGAAAGAGTTTTTGTTTTGGGTAGCAGATTTGTGCAACATAGTGATTTGATCTTTGCTCACTTTATTCTGATGTGATTTGATCTTTGCTCACTTTATTCTGATGTGCATATCCGTTGTTTGAATCGTTCAAGATCGTGAAGATTATGTCTATCTTAGGGGGAGCCTAAGGTATCGTTGAAGAGAAGTGATTCTCAGTCTTAGGGGAGCCTAAAACTTTATTCATCGAGAAGGATTTCTCAAGTCTTAGGGGGAGCCTAAGGTGTCATTCATCGAGAAGGATTTCTCAAGCCTTAGGCAGAGCCTAAAGTGTTACAAATTGAGAAGATAGTTCTCAAGACTTAGGAGGACCTAAGTTATCATGTGAAGAGAGTCACGAGAAAAATAATCAAGCTAAGAGGAGTCTCACACGCTATCGGAAGTCGAAGTGTTCATCTCCAATATTATCAAACTTAGTGGGAGCCTAAGTACAATGGAGACAGAGTCTCATATATAGGGGATCGTAGGTGTTTAGCAAGTTAAGCTCTGCAAGAGTTACTGTAAAAGTCGATACTTTACAGATAAGTAATTTGGTGTAAACTCTTAACTATTCAATATTAGTGCATTATCTTTCCTGGGCACACTGCTCCCCAAATGTAGGTGGTTTATTGCCGAACTGGGTTACCAACTCTTGTGTGCAAATTCTCTTTTGCTTACTGTTAGTTTTGTTAGTTGTTATAGTGCTTGTCTAACATCCATATTTGAGTGACCAACCACCTTATAGCTTTTTCACACTATATCAGGTTTATTTTTAAATAATACAACCTTCTAAAATTTAAGGGTATAAATTGATATTACTTATACTATTAGTTAATTAATTAATTAATATTGAAAATAAAATATTAGGGAGATCTTGTAGATTTTATTTTCTTCCTTTTATTTTTCCCAATATCCTTTCCTTGTATAGTGTTTTGGTCTCTATTTATTTTTCAACCTTGTAACGTTTGATTGTATCAAGAATTAATAAAAGAGAAAAAGTTATATCGTGGTTTTTTCTCCCTGATTTAAGTTTTCCACATAAACCTTGTGTCGTTTTTCTCTTCCATCTTTTTCAATAATTAATATTAATTAATTAACTCCCTTATACTATTAGTTAGTTGATTAATTGATAGTTTTATTTAACTTTTAGAGTAGGTTAGTAAATAAATAATAATTTTAATTTAATATATTCTATCAATAGGAATGAATTAAATAAATATATCAATTAAATCTTAATTTTTAGAGTACGGATTCCAACATCAAATCTTCTTTAATTGATGTTATAATACCTCTTAAACAGTTCGACTTAGACGAAGGACCAATATATTTATTGACTTATTCAATGTATACTTAATTATATTAGTTCGTGAACTACCTGGAGTCGTATATCCAAAACTTTTGGCTAGGGGCACAATTTCATACAAAATTAGAAGTTTAGCTAATGTACTCTAAATCTGTGTCTAGATATGGTCCTTAAATTTTAAAATGTGTATAATAGGTCACTACATTTTTTATTTTGTGTCTAATTGATTCATATAGTTTTAAGTTTATGTATATTCAATGTTAAAAACTGCTTGTTATAAATTTAATTATGTGTCTGATAGCCAATATGTCTTATTGGACTTTGTTTTTAAAAAAACAATCAATGTACTATCTATTATTCACTAAATTGATACAAAATTAACTTTCTTTCTCCAATAAAATAATTATGTTGTAAAATTTTTGAATATATCTAAAAATTATTGGATAGAAATTGAATGTTTATGCATACATTAGAGATTTGTAAGAGACATAAAATTAAAAATTATAAGATTTATTCAACGAAATTTTAAAAATTTAGAAACAGAACTTGTAATTTAATATTCATATAGATACAAAATAAATTGGTAGAACATCTAAATTAAAGAATATTAATTAAAAGAAAATCATAAACCTTCCTCAAACAAAAAATTATTCTTAAAAGTTTGACAAAATTTTAAAAATTTAGTGACAGAACTTATAGTTTAATATTTGTATAATACAAAATAAATTGGTAGAACATCTAAATTAAGAAATATTAATTAAAAGAAAATCATAAACCTTCCCAAAACAGAAAATTATTCTTAAAATAATTGAAAATATTTATACATTTGTCTAATTGAAAATATATATATATAAATAGAAAAAATATCAAACAAATAAATGTATATATAAATGTATCAAGATTTTTATTGATAAAAAGTTAAATTTTACTATATTTGTAATAATTTTCAACAATATTTTTTTTTTCTTGTTTTTTAAACTTCTTATATATAAATGTATGTGATTGGCGTCCATTAACGCACACGCACTGGTGAAGAGCAACACGACAGACGAAATGTACAAATCAAAATCCAACCAAAATCATTTTAAAAGTGTTAAAAGGTGAGATTCAAACTATGGTAGCTTGTATCATTATATATATCGTGAAATTGCTATTTCTAACCCAAAAAGTTTTTTATGGATAAAACTTACATTTTTTTTTAAAAAGTTTTTTTTCTAATCCATTTTTCAACTTTTCAGAATTTTAAAAACGGCACACGTGGTGAAATGACGTAAATATCCCTAGATATCTTGTTCCTCAACACTCAACCACATCTTTCTTGAGACCATATTCTTCACAAGAGTTCATTCTTTTTTCAGTACTCAATAATGTCTGTGATTTATTGTAAAACATATTGTATTGTGACCCAATTTTCTGAAAATAAACCTACGAAAAACTTCTTTGAAATACTGATTTTTGGAACATTTGGGTTTACGAATACATCGCGATAAAAAATAGAAAAGAAAATCCAAAATTTTCATTTAAAGGAGGTCTAATATGTGTAGGAATGTCTGAAATCACCAAGAAAACGAATTCAGAATGTGGTTTTTTATCGCTATTTTTCTCGTAAGTTGATGGAGTTGACGGGAAAAATGATAGCGATAAAAAACTACATTCCGAATTCTTTTTCTTGGTGATTTTAGACATTCCTACACATATTAGACCTCCTTTACATGAAAATTTTGGATTTTCTTTTCTGTTTTTTACTGCGATGTATTCAAAAACCCAAAATTTCCAAAAAGAAGTTTTTCATGGGTTTATTTCCAAAAAAATTGGGTCACATACGATGGGTTTTACAAGAAATGACAGACATTATTGAGTACTGAAAGAAAATGGACTCTTGTGAAGAATATGGTCTCAGAGAAAATATGGCTTGAGTGTTGAGGAACAAGATATTTGAGGGTATTTATGCCATTACACCACATGGGACCTATCTCTGAAATTCAGAAAAGATAAAAAATGGGTTGGAAAAAAAACTTTATGAAAAAGAGATTAGTGTTGTTTCATAAAAAAAATTGGGTTAGAAATAACAATTTTCCATATATATATAATATAATATAATATAGTTAAATAACACTTCAAATTTATATTAAGCATTGTACATTTATATTAAGCCTTGCAAAAAGAAGCGATAATTGAGGGGAGGTTGTGCCCCTTGCCACCATGTGGCTCTGTCCCTGACTACCTGCATTGCATGTGTTCTGTAAAGTTTTATAATGCAACTCAGTTACAAAATTTTAAAAATATAATTATGTATATGAAAAGTTAAATTAAGTTGATTGAATAGAATAGCTTTCAATTAAATTTTAATTTATATGTAATGATTAGTTAATTATCGATCAAAAAGTAATTCATTAATTATCAGAATTCATTAATTATGAGAATAAGTCAAACACTTTTTAAGAGATCATTATAAATTTAACTATTAATAGTTAAAATATATCATATATTAAAATAATACAAATAATAACATGGAACAATGGGACAATAGAAAGAACCTAAACTTTAAAAATTACAATGACCTCTATAATTTTAGAATTTACTCACAATTTATAAGAAATATATATATATAAACTATTAAATTAAGTGGAGAATAAATTTTGGTTTCACTTTTAGTTTTTAATTAATTAATTTTAAAATTTTTAAAAATTTATAATAATTATCTAGTGGGAAAAATATTGTTTTTATTTTGATTTGCACTAGTCGGAAAAATAGTATTTAATAATTAAAAAACATATAGTTTTTTTTTCTATTGATTTGATTACCCATTTCAATTTAAATTAAAACAAAAATATTATTTTTTTAAAAAGAAAATCTTAATAATTATCATGTAATTGAAAAAAATATTAACTTTTATTTAAATTCAGATTAATTTAATTACCTACTTAATTTCAAACTCTAATTTGAATTAAAATATTGTTTTTTATGTCATGAAATATTGATTATACATTTAATTTCAATATTAACTTCTAATTCACCATTCGTATAAATTGCCTAAAGTGCCAAAGCGAACATAGGTAAACTACATGATTTTCCATCCTAGAGGTGAGAGGTTCGATCCTCTATCCTCACAATTGTTGTTCTAAAAAAAATTCCTATAGTGAGTATAGTAAAAAAGTATGACATGTACTCTCTTACTTAACAACCAAATATTGAAATCTCCAAATCTCTGTTTGTTCTATAATCTATTTACAAATATAGAAAAGTTTTATAGAAGTCTATCACAATCTATCGCTGATTGACACTTAAATTTTTCCTATATTTGAAAACAACATTAAAAAAATGTATAAGGTTTGTTTTTCCCTTAATATTTAAAACATGGGAGATAAAATTTCGTGTTGCATGTTTGAATACTTTTGTATTTATAACTTAAGTGTTTCAACGTTATATTTTGGTTTTAGCGACTAGTCATTAAACTTTAAGAATGTTATTGTGTATAAGGATGTGAAAGAAAGTCACAACTCAAAATTTCAAACTAAAGGGGTACATGAAGGCATTGAAAACTTACTCAATTGCCCGAAACCGATAGAATCGACCATAATCGGTCGGGATGTGTCATATTAGGTCGGTGGTTGGTTTCTATACCAAAAACTGACACCCCCAACTATAGTGTGCAATTGGTTTTTTTATGAAAATTTATTTATATATTTATTTTCCATATCCACAAGTAACAAGTCCATAAAAAAGGAGGTTCTTTATCTACAAGTCCATGGAGAATGAAGTTCTAAAGAGGTTAGGCCTAAAAAGAAAAACAATAGAACCGACCGTCGGTTGAATTTCAACCTTTTTTTTTTTTTTGTCGTTTTCGATACCAATTTTGGTCCAAAGCCGACACTGACCGACCGATGTGCACCCTATATTTCAAACATCTCAATTCAATCAGTACGATTTCAATTGAATCACATTTTTTCTAAACACAATTAGTTTGTTTCAGTTCTTAAATCCATGAGAGTGAATCAACACAATGACCTAACCCACCCATCATAATATGAAATCAAAAGCTTTATGAAAGAACTCAAATTGTTTAATTTTAAATCGCAGATTACCCAAATCATATTGGTTAGGCTAGTTATTTGGAATTTTTTAATAGTTAGCCCCTTTTTTCCATTTTTGTTTCTTAAATTAAGTTGAGCATATACCACTACCTTATAACAAGGTCTATTGGTTGTCAATTATAATTGAAATTTAATGTAAGAAACAAACTTCTAACTTTATATGAATTGGATTCATAATTTACAAGAGTCATAAGCAACTTGAACAATTAGATTGAAATTATCCATAAAATTCAATCAATGAACTCTCCTAATTGTATAATAAAGGCAAGAATTAACTAATATATATATATATATATATATATATATATATATATATATATATATATAATAATTTCTAAATTTTCAACCTTTTGTGAATAACATAAATATGATTCATTAATTTTTTTTTTAATTTTAGAAATTTATTAGACACGCAACTAAAAAGTTGAAAATTTACTTTTTAAAACATTCAAGAAACTAAGAAGGTGAGAGAGTTGCTAAAGTTAGAAAAACATCACTATCTTTATAAATTACATATATCTTTCATTACTAATTGGTTTTGAAATGAAATCTTATGTTTCTCTAATATGGTATCATAGTTGCATGCGTAAACTCTAAATGGGTATTTGATAGGTATTTGGTAAAAAAATAAAAATGAAACTTGAAAATGGTGAACCAAAAGAGGTATTATCTTTGATCTTAGAGGTGTGACATGCTTCACCTATAAAACCCCCATAACTTGGCCATGCAGTTTTCATTACACAGAAATTAAATATCCTGTTTTTGGTTAATTAAAGAAAGGAATATGGAATCCATGAACATGAGGGATGAGGAAACCAGAATTGTTCCTGATAAGTATAGAGTTTCCTTGCATTTGGAGGATCCTACCACTCAATGGAGGTATGGAAACCCTCCAAATTATGAAACTGTTAACAAGCTCTTTGAAGATGGCAGAACCAAGGTTTTTTTTTTTTTAAACATTATTTTTTACTTTTTTTTTCTGTCACTCTCTGATGATCTCACTCCTATAATCTCTTTATTTACTTAATTTGTGGCATAGGTGTGGCCAAAAGAATCTCTTGAAGAAACAGTGCAAAATATTATAAAATCAGTGCAAATGGAGTTTGCTTACAAGACTAGATTACAGGATTTCAAGGCTATAAACACTCAGAAATGCAACATTTTTGTCAATGGTAATTTCTTTGTTTCTTACATGTATATAATCATGATCTCATTAAATTTAGATTAAATTCGTTTTTTTTTTTTTTGTTACAATTATTGATAACTTTTTCAATTTTACTTTTTCCTGTGTAAGTTTACCAGGAATGATATGATCGAGTTGTGTAAGTTGATCATTTAACTAATTTTAATATCTAGATTTGTATAAGTTGGAAAGAAAAAACTAGAATATCACACAAAACTATCCCCCTAAATTTCAACTTTTTGTCGATGAAAATTATCTTAAAAGGCAAAACTACTAAAAATATTTACAACTAATTGCAAAATACACCGTCTATCTGCTATAGACATCAATAGATCGCGATATACTACTATCTATGTCTATTGTGATACAAATAGTAGTCTATCGCGATTTATCGCAGATAGACAATAAAATTTTGCTATATTTATAAATATTTTGGTTCATTTTACTATATTTAAAAAGAGTCCTTTTGTCAATGGTAATTTCTTTCATTCTTACATGTTTAATCACTTCAATAAATTAAAGTTAAATGTGTTTTCTTTTTTACAATTATTGTTAATTTTTTTCTATTTAGCCCCATTTGTTTAAAAAGTTTTTATTTCATGTTTATGTTTTAACAATATATATGTATATGTATGTACTCAATTGTATATTTTTCGTGGATGAATAAAATTAAATAGACTTATAGGTCAACTAAGTAGAGGAAACTTTCAATTTTCTGAGTATGAATTAGTTCTATGGTGTGTTTAGAATACTTTTTCAAGTGTTTAATTTAAAAAATAAGTCATTGAAAAAAAGAATACAATTGTTTACTAACCACTCAAAATGCATTTTGAAAGTCATTAGTGTTTTTATTTTAAACTGTTCTTATTAAAAATGTTTAAATAAAAATAAATTTTTGAAAAACATTTATCTTTTAAGTTAATCCAAACGAGCCCTTGCTCTTTTGGTTGCCTAATTCCTCCCCTCTATTTGTATTACATCTATTCAAGAAGAATGTTTATCTATGTTGATCATTTAGAACTCGTTTAATAACCATTTAACATCCCATTTGATAACCATTTGGTTTTTGGTTTAATTTATGAAATTAAGTCTAATGATTAATTTTTTACAGTGATTTTCACCTTTTTTTTTAGTAAAAGAGTTGATGGTTAGACAAATTCCAAATTCCAAAACATAAACTACTTTTTTTTTTTTTTTCAAAAATTGATTTGGTTTCTCAAAAACATTCAAAAGTAGAAAACAAAGAAAAAAAAATAGTGGTGTTTTGACATAGCACTGAGTTGGTTTTATAATTTGTGGTTTATACTAGGTTGTAGGTTACAATAGTCTATACTTGGGGTGCAAACTATTTTATTTGAGTGTCAGTACTTATATTATTTTATGTGTTGGGGTGCAAACTATTTTAGTCTGGAAATAGGAAACATGGTAACAAGGAGGAAAATATAAAGAATGAGCAGGAAATAGTAAACACGTAACGAAAAAAGATTTGAAATAATACTCTAATTAATTGTAGGTTTCCAATTTTAATAACTTGGGCCTCAAACATGGAGTGAGCTACAATAGCCCGCTCCATCATCCCACTTGAAGTTAGGAGCCCAAACACCCCTTTGGAGATGAAATAGATGTCTATAGGTTTAATTTCCAAAAGCTAAAAACAAAAAACAAAATGGTTACCAAAAAGGGATCTTAGGCCCTATTTGATAACCATTTAAATTTCTATTTTTAGTTTCTAAGAAACAAAAATCATATATATTTGGTAACTGTTTTAGTATTATGTCTTTTAGAAACCAAAAATTAAAAACATGTTCGATAATTATTTTAGTTTTTCATTTTTTTTTAAATTGAAAAACTAAAATCATGTGTGATAATTGTGTCTTATGCTTTTTGTTTAAGCTTAGAGTACTTTTTTTTTACTTTTATATCTTTTTATAAAAATAAAATCAAACTTTTTTGCAATATTTTTTCCATTAATATATATAATTATACGATAATATCCTTTTTTTTTTTAAAAAAAAAAAGGATATTATCGTTTAATTATATATATTAAATGGAAAAAATATTGCAAAAAAGTTTGATTTTATTTTTATAAAAAGATATAAAAGTAAAAAAAAAGTACTCTAAGCTTAAACAAAAAGCATAAGACACAATTATCACACATGATTTTAGTTTTTCAATTTAAAAAAAAAAAAAAAATTAATTAATAAAAAAAATAAATAAAAAAAAAAAAAAAATTAATTAATAAAAAAAATTATTAAAAAAAAAAGGTTCAAAAATAGAAAACAACTAAAAATGAAATTGCTTTTCACCTATATATAACTCAACTAAGAATCAACCCCTAATTACTTCTAAATTAAACTGTAGTATTGGGAAGGAAATTTGGAGGTATTACCCTAAATTAATCAATAAATTAACTTCCTGTCTCTGGGCAATGTAGGAAGGGAGGGGCTACCAGGTGAAGAAATATTGAAGCTTGGAGGCATCAATGCATTGCTGAAGAATTCTCTACCAGATGAGTTGCATTATTTCAAAGTAGAGGAAGAGACTCAAGAATCAGCCTATAATGACTTTAAGACTTGTTTTCCAAGAGGGTTTGCATGGGAAGTTATTCAAGTTTATTCACCTCCTCCCCTCATTGCTTACAAATTTAGGCATTGGGGTTTCTTTGAAGGACCTTATAAGAACTATCCCCCAACTGGTGAATTGGTTCAATTCTATGGTATGGGAACTCTCAAGGTAAGAAAAGTTGGCATCCAACCTATGCTTATCAATCAAACTTCTCCATACAAAACAAAAAAAATGTTCAATCACTGTTACGTTTTGTCATTTGACAAATTTTTCTTACATCTTTCTTTGAATATTTTAATTCTTTTTTGTGTGTGAGAGTCTAATGCATAGAGAAAAAGTACATTTTGAGATGCACTCAAGTATTGCTCTGCTCTTCATTATACATGTGTGAGAGAGTAATTCGTTGGAGAGCATCTCGTATGATCACATGCATAGCAAAGAAACTCGCAGCCCACACTTAATTTGAACTTGTTTCATATTATTGTTAAACGTGTTCTATAAAAAAGAGGAACAAAAAGACAAAAGATTGTAGGCCACATTTGATAGTGCTCCTATTTCTTTGTTTTGTGTTTCTTGTTTTTAATTTTTGTAAGAACGTTTACAAAATTGTGTAAAAACAAATTTTGGAAACAATATATACAATTTAAAACTTCAGAAAATTATTAGAAACAAAAGATAGGTTACCAAACATATTCCTTTTTTAAGAACAAAATTACAAGAAAACCAAAAACAAGGATGTTACGTGCTATATCAAATAGGTCTTTATAATGTCTTAAAAACCAGAATTTTCATTTAGAAAATATTCTCACCAAAATGAATATAACTCAATTGATATAACGTTTTGCAGTATCTATTTTGAGAATAGGGATTTGATGCGTGTAGATAAGATGATGATTTTTTGCACAGGTAGATGAATCGATGAAGGTTGAAGAAGCTCATATCTACTATGATCCAGCAGAGCTATTTGGAGGTCTTTTGAAACGCAAAAACACTGCCTCACAATCCAAAACCCAACACAACAATGACAAAGATTTGGATGCTTCAGTTGCCACCTGTCCATTCTCCAAACTCAAATAATTAGTTTTCAAAAATAATAATAATAATAAGGAAGCTAAGGTCTAAAATATGTTAACTATATATATATATATGTGCAATTGTAACCTTCAAGAAACTATCCATGTATCCCAATCATAAAATCTCTCAACAAGCAGTTCCCTAAAGAGAAAAAGACCTGAATTTTTCTTATAGGGGTTAAGTAGTTTATATTCACAATAATAATAAAGAGTTGTACTATTTATTATTTCTACTATAAACCATGGATAAAAGATGGATGAATTTTAAGAGAATTGGTTTTGTTATATTCATGCTTGCTTTCGACTCTTTGCCCTACAATCTTGCATGCATTTTTTAAGAAAGGAGAAAAAGTTGAAGTAGTTTGATAAAAAAAAAAAAAAAAAAAAAGTTAGAGTCACTTGACATATTTAATTCCTTTTGATTCATGAAATGCAGTTTAGTCCATTGTGTCTCAAATGAGGAAGATGAGTAACAAAACAGTTCGAGATTTATACCAAATTTTGTGATTATTGTAGTTTGTTGATCATTTGGCTTACTACAAATTTTGATTTTGGTCATCTTTTTTTCGAAGGATTTACGATAGTCGTTGATAAATAAGTATTTCTAAAGACTTTCATAGACAGAGTCCACGATTCCATTAAATTAGCCCATATGGCATGCAAAATCGGGGACCGGTCCACGATTTGCATGCTATGTAGAACTACTCTATTTTTATCAATATTTTCAATTCAACCCTACTTTTGTCATTATTTATTAAAATAACGTTATCTTTAGAAAATGTCCTAATGGTTTATGCTGTAAATGTATCAATGAAGGTCGAAGAAGTTCATATCTACCATGATCCAACAAAGCTACTTGGAGGTCTTATGAGAGGCAAAAACACTGCCTCAGAATCCAAAACCCAACACAACAATGACAAAGATTTGGCTGCTTCCATTACCTGCCCATTCTCCAAGCTCAATAATTAGTTTTCAGAATAATAATAATAATAATAATAATAATAATAATAAAGAAGGTCTAAAATATGTTATATGTAATTTGAATCTTCAATAAATCATCTATGTATCCATAATAAAATCTCTCAACATACAATTCCCTATGGAGAAAAAGACCTGGCTTTTTCTTATGGGGCTTAAGTAGTTTATATCCACAATAATAATAAAGAATTATATTTATATATTTTCTAAGTTGTTGTACGTTTAGTGATAAAATTTTCAGGAAGGCTTTTCTTAATTAAGAATGTTTTCAAATATATCAAAATGAGCTAAAATATTTACAAATATAATAAAATATCATTGTTTATTAGTGATAGACACTGATAGACTATTATCATCTATCAGTTTATCAATGTCTATCACTAATAGATAATGATATTTTTCTATATTTGAAAATATTTTCAGTAATTTTGCCGTTTAAAAGAATTACCCAAAAAAAGTATATTTCTCCTCCAATTTTCAAAGAAGTTAGACGAAATCTGGCTTAAAAGGCATGTTTCTAGTGTAATTTTTGAGAGAGTGATAATTTTAGTGAAAATAATTTGTTCATAATAGATTTATTAAAAGTAATTTTCCTATAATCACTTGGGCTCTATTTGGTAACTATTTTGTTTTTTGTTTCTGTTTTCTTAAAATTAAGTCTATATACACTACTCTCACCTTCAAATTTCTTTTTTTGTTGTCTAGTTTTTACCAATGGTTTAAAAAAACCAAGCCAAAATTTGAAAAATAAAAAAGTAGCTTTTAAACACTTGCTTTTGTTTTTGGAATTTGGCTAATTATTCAACCATTTTACTTAAGAAAGATGCAAATAATTATAAGAAATGCAGAAAAAATAGGCTTAATTTTCAAAAACCAAAAACAAAAAACGAAATAGTTACCAAATAGAGCATTAATGTTTGGTTTTGCAAATACAAGCATAGCTTTTATATAATTAAAATTGATTAACTCGTCCAAAAATAAAAATAAATCTTAAAAGAGTTGTCGAATGTAAATACAGATTACACAATTTTAGAGTTCTAAATCATGAATCAAATACCCCTTGACAATCCCTCAAATCAATCTGGACGAAAAAGAAGGAAAAAAAAAAAATTTGGTTGTTTTCTTGATCTTCTAACCTTCTCTTTAATACTACATATTATGTCTTTAAATAAAGTGGGGTCAATTACATTGTTTAAGTTCGGTGTACTCTCACATTAACGCTATTGTTGGCAACCGCACTTTTAGAAAAAATCATCCTCCATCATATGAAGTAGATGATGATTTAGAAATCTATTGTTGTAATTTAGCTATAACTGACTAAATTAGACGTATTATTTTAATTACTTATATGTGTTGATACTTAATATATATTAATTTTTGTAGTTTTAAATTACAACTACATATATATTTTTTATTTACTTAAGTTATATGATAACTTGATAGAACAGGAAGAATCATTGTTATGTAAAATCGTAATGAACAAATGTTATTTCAATTGAAGTAATTACGACACAAGATGAGAGAGAGATTAGTGTATTTCGCACTCATTAGACTTGCAACAATATTATGCGTTTTAAGGCTTTTAATTCTTGAACATGACAATAATTATCTTCATGATTCACATAAAAGCTATTGATGTCGTTTGCTGTTTCTTCATTTTAATCATCATTTTAGGCATCCCAATCCTTCTTAAAATCACGACCACACAGTGTTTTGTAAAATAATACAAAATTGTTATGATTTAATTATAATAACCAAAATAAAATAGACCTATTATTTTTATCATTTTAACATTTAACATTTAACATCAATTTTATTATGAGTTAATTATTTAAAAAAGAGAAACTACCGTGTGTGGCAAAAGAGGTTAGGAAATAGCACGCTTGTGAGAAATTGTCAAAATATCACTTTCAATATATCGATTGTTTTGGGTCTTTTTGATACATCTTAGGTAGATTACACGTCAAGATTTTGCTAATTTTTTCAAATATTATGTAATCCTCCTAAACCTTATACCAAGTCTTATGTATTTTTAAATTTTCTACAAACTCAGTTGTCTTTACCAAATATTATATCAAATATTTACATTAACTTTAGCTCAATTTCTATTTCCACAGTTATATGAATTTCCAAATTATCCAAATGGTTTTCACGTGATTGACTTGTGATTTTTAAATTTTGAGAAAGATCAAATTTTGCACAAAAAAAAAAAAAAAATTAAGATATGAAAAATATATAGAATCACATTGTTATCTACCCAAGAATTAACCAAGAAACTTCAAATATAGGGAATCCCAGTGTTAAAGATTTTAAGTAATATGTCAAAAAGCATTTTAAGTTCAACTAGACACTCTTAATTTAATTGGATAGGAAGTGTCAATCTAAGGCTCCGAGCATGGTTCAATGAAAAAGACACCAATTATCATCTCAAGTGTCAATAGTTCAAACCCCACACTACAATTGTTGAAATCGAAAAAATAATAAATAAATAAATCTATGGATGGGAAGTGACATATAAGAGTGGGGCCAAGTCATGTTATGTTAAGGATAGAAAAAGAAGAAAATTAATAAAAAGGAGAGAGATTTAAAAAAAGAAATGTCAAATGAAAATAAATGAAGAGGGAAGGTGTCACATTTTCCACCTATAAAACCACATGTAACTGACTACTCTTTGCACCACCAGACAGCAGTGTTTGGTTGAAGGAATCCATCAAAACATGGGCACTGAGGGAGGAAGTTCAAGTGAAACAATCCTTCATCTTCCTGATAAATACAGAGTTTTCTTGCATTTGGAGCCTCCAACTATTGACTGGAGGCATGGCAAGCCCCCAACTTATGAAACTGTTAACCAGCTTTTTGAAGATGGAAGAACCAAGGTTTTCTTTTTTACACTTCTTCCTTCTCTTTACTCTTTCTCCCTGTCTAGATCTCATTCAGAGTTCCAAAACAACAGATTTTCTTACAGTTTTTACTTTCCTATCATCTCTCTTTTATCTCTCGATAGATCTCTTTGTAGGGTTGTTTGGAGCGTAAAGTTGATTTTTGAAGTCTAGAATTATCTAGTATATGGAGTTAATAAATTTATGGTTGGAGTGCAGAGTTATTGTGTTAGGATGGAAGTTGTTTAACCTGGCGTTCTAAAATCTAATTTTCAGTTGCCTGTTTTTGTCTTCTGAATTTTTTTGTCAACCATTCAAGTAGAGATATATTTGAACAAATTTCCAAATGATCTAATGAGAACCAAGTTGGGTGAGGTTTATCAGTTTCCTTTCATCTCACTCCCACTCTCTCTCTCTCTCAAGTCTCTATTATTTGTTACTCTTTTATGGTAGGAGTGGCCAAAAGGATCCCTGGAAGAAACAGTTCAAAATGCTGTCAAATCATGGGAAATGGAGCTTTCCCACAAGACTAAATTACAGGATTTCAACACCATAAACCCTGACAAGTTCAAGCTTTTTGTTAATGGTAACTAGTTTTCTTATATACATATATATAGCATGTAATCAAATTCAAGAGAGAGAAGAAAAAAACGAACACTGAATAACTGGCAGATACATGCACATAAAAAAAAACAAGTGTTTCTCAACTAACCAACAAACTTAAATGATATGTTATTTTTTGATAAACGGGACCATCAGGATTCATAACAATATAAATAAATGATCTTCACTTTCCAGAAACACAGGTTTGAACAAAGTCAAGTGGGTGACATAAAGCAGATATAAGATTTCTATCCACGTTCATTTTTCCTACAGAAGCAAATTTGGAGACCTTTTTTTCTTTTTCTTGTTCAAATCGCCCCTACAGAAAGGGCTTTGGAGATCTTTTTATCATTCTTATAGAACAAGGTGCAGAAACCTGTTAATTATGATGAATGCATCCTGGAGAATGCCATTTTAAAATAATGTTTATCTAAGAATTTCTTTTGGATATTCATGAATGTTTGGCCTAGTTTATACATGCAATCCCCTAATTTAACACTGCAACAATTCCTAAATCATGTTTGCTAAAATGTACATTTTTTAAAATATATATCAGTTTTAAACAAAAAGAAAATTCAAAGTCCATGAATTTGATGTATTTCGCTCTTGAAATCTATTGTTTTTGTCATATACGTGTCTATTTAGTATACGTTGCATATCTGACAAATGTTGGTCCTATTTTCAAGTGTCTGATACTTGCATTTAACATGGTTTTGATATGTGTCTAACAAGTGTCGGAGTATGGAAGTGTCTACCACGAATACGCTAGCCAAACTAAATTGTATGTGTGTGCTTCTTAGATATAAACTCAGTTTTCTCTCTCACATGCAGGAAGAGAAGGGCTGTCAGGAGAAGAAACACTGAGAATTGGAAGCTACAATGCATTCCTGAAGAATCCTCTACCAAAGGAGTTTCAATATTACAAAGCAGAGGAAGAGACATTCGAATCATCTCATGAAGCATTTAGGTCTTGTTTTCCAAGAGGATTTGCATGGGAAGTTATAGAGGTTTATTCACCTCCTCCTTTGATTGCTTTCAAATTTAGGCATTGGGGTTTCTTTGAAGGACCTTACAAAGCACATTCCCCAACTGGTGAATTGGTTCAATTCTATGGCTTGGGAACCCTCAAGGTAAAGTTTGAGATCCGACCGACCTAATTAAAGTTGTCTGTATCATATGAATCGCCAAACATTGAAATCAAACCTAGTTTCTACAAGTTATTTTAGAATTGATCTTTCAGTTAAAACACAATGAAAAGTATAAAATTGTGTTCTTGATAGTTGGTTGTGTATGATATTTGCACAGGTTGATGAATCACTGAGGGTCGAAGAAGCTGAAGTCTACTATGATCCAGCTGAGCTATTTGGAGGTCTTCTGAAGGGGAAAACTGCCTCAGAATCCCAAACCGAAGACAATGAGAAAGATTTAGCAGCTTCAGTTGGCTGCCCATTCTTCAAACCCAAGGAGTAGTCAACGGAAAGTGGGTCTGAAATAATTTATTACACAACCTTCAATAATTTCTATGTATCGAGGAAACTCCCTACCTTTCTCGCTCTAGATACAAATTCCAAAAGGAAAACTTGGCTTTCCAAATAGGTTCACATCAGAGCATTATCTATTTTGTTTAGCTTTCTCAGGATGGGCTTCCTAATCAACTATTTCTGTTAGTTTGTTTACTAGATGCAGTATCACAGAAGTACTAATACGAATCATCTAATGCTATTAATGATTATATAAGCTGCAACCAACCTAATTCACAAACTTTAAAAATTATGGAACAAACATGGCTGTAGTGTAAAGATTACAATAAGCTCCAATTAAACAAAGACCTCACCTTGCCAAACGGTCTTCCTTTGGATCGATCCCATTTTGGCATTCGTCCATAAGAGCTAAACTTGACATTTCAGTGCAAAACTGACCGTCTGATTGCAGCCATAAAGTCTGATTCACAAACAAGAACGATAGGGTAAATCAACTTGAAATAAAATATAACGCCAAAATTCTCACTACTAACGTCCTTTCATTGCGAGATAATGCCCACTACCATAAGACTACAAAAATAAGCTGGACATTGTTCAATCAACTTTATATGCACTAATGTACCTCCCACAAGAAATTGTAAGATAAGATAATGTAATGTTACAAAAAGGATAATATCAATGCTTTCCTATGAATCACATGATTGTCAAAATTTCTTTCCATCCGAACAACTAAAACAGCAACACTTAAGTAGAAGGAACACGAATCAGAAAATACCATTCGTCAAATTTGTAGAGTAAGAGTGCATAACAGAGTCATGAAACTAAAACCAAGTCAGTAATAACTAAGCACGTGGTAATATGTAATGGATGCAGTAAAATCCTACACAAAAGAATAAAAGGAATTTTGTTTTAAGAAGCTTAGACACAAATAGAGAAATGCTTAAACCAAATACTCCTGAGTGTTTGATAACTATCCGACCGCAAGTTTTGCATATTTTCAATAAGTTTCGAATTAAGTTATGGATAATAGAGAGTATTTCCAAACCACAGGACTTGAGCAAATCAAATGTTGATTAGCATTAAAATAACACTAGAAAACAAGTACTATACATGTTCAAAAATCTCATTGGCAAGGAAAACATGAAAAGGAATATAGAAGAGAAGACTTGAAATATTCAAAAATTGGTCACCTGGACACCATCACAGCAGCCCAGTTTCTAAACCAAATTCATCACAGCTTGCTCATTTCTCTCGTTGTCTGTGTTTCTAAATCTCTGAATAAAGTATGTTTCCGGAATTCAAAAGTTTTCCGATTCTCGGTAAACCCACAGGAACACAACTACATAAATAGAATCCACAAGAATAATCCCCAAGTAATCAAATCCCAACACATACGAGGTCTACATTCAACACAAAAGCACACATAAACAGTGAAGTTGGGAGTAGCTTACAGGGCAAATAGCAGCAGGGTAGCAAAACGGAGGATCACGAAGGACGATGTTGGAGGCATTGAGGAGGTAAAATTGGGTCCAAGAAAGATGTAAAGTGTCGGCAGGATCCTCAGTGGAAGCGGCGACATTGTCGACGAAGAAGAAGAAGATGGGGGAGGAGTAGAGACGCTTCCTCACACAGTTCCTTACTAAGCCTCGGAGCTTCTCGATTTCGTCCTCCCTCATTCTCATGGAATTTCATGGCGCAAAAGGAATTGAGATTCTTACAACAGAAGATAATTGAAAAAAAAAAAATCCGGAAAAAGAATATATAGGGGTTGTGCCCGGAAATAAAAATGTAGAAAATTGCACAATGGACTCGTTTTGGAGGCCAAAATGAAAAATGTCTCATTTTTTTTAAATAATAGTAATCGACTTTTTGTT
The DNA here is from genome assembly GCA_031780015.1 of Citrullus colocynthis. NCBI lineage: Eukaryota > Viridiplantae > Streptophyta > Magnoliopsida > Cucurbitales > Cucurbitaceae > Citrullus > Citrullus colocynthis. The sequence continues at coordinate 69,632 of QLSR01000087.1, forward strand.
CATATCATAATTACGTAAAGTTATGAATTTATCTTTTTTTTTTTTCTGTGAGACTGAATGGCAGAGAGTTAAAGTGCAAGAACCAGAGTAAGAGAGCAAGATTGTGAAAGAAGATGAGAGAAGAGAGCGATCTGTGAGAGAAAAGGAAACGAGAGTAAGAGAAAGAAACCATGAGAGAAAGGGAGAGAAAGGAGCGATATGTGAAAGTAAAAGGGGTAAGAAAGCAAGAAAAATCCATTCTACATGCGCAAATTCTTTTTTATGGTAATTTCACCCGAATTTGACGTCAAGAAAAAGTCAACTTCATTTTCAAAAGTAGGGCAAAACTCTTTTTTCCCCCAAATTTTGGATTATCCATACTACATACCCAAAAAATTTCCCATTCTATAAATTATAATTTTATCACTTTTTTTTTCTTTAATTTCAACTTATCTTAAAGTTGATATACAAAGGTTGTTTGGGGTGTTAAGTTGAGTTATGAAATTTGAGGTTGAGGTTAATATGTCTGTAAATTTAGAAAGTCTATATTTGGAATGCACTTATTAAGTCATGCAACTTGGGAAAAAAATGTAATTACAATATACTTTCACGTTAGTAGGATGTATGAGTGTAATATGCACAAAATAGAATTAAAAATGTGGTTGGTTGCATTTTCCCAATAGTGTTTTTATACACAATTTGTTTGGTTTGGCTATATACTCAAAATATTTCTATTAATGTTTAATTATTCTATAAGACGATTGTTAACACTATGAACTAAATATTTTTATTTTGTATTTAAAAACCCTTTCACTGTCCAAGTTGTCCATGTTTTTTTATATGATAGACTAAGTTGGTCGTTAGAGTTAGTCATTGGAGATTATGGATGGAGTTGGTGGTCGAAATTGGCCGCCAAAGGTAAGTTGGACGTCGGAGGTGATCAATGGAGATGATTGTCAGAGGTATCGCTGAAGATGATCGTCGTCGAAAATGATTGTCAAAGTATGTCACCAAAGTGAGGCAGTAATAGTCCCTAATGGTGGTTGTTGCCGAAGTAAAGTGGTCGTGCAGAGTTGATTGCAGAAGGAGGCAACTAGAGGTGGTTGTCTGAGCATGTCACCAACAAAGATTGTCACGAAAGTTGGTCATCTGCAGTGATTTGTGGTCATAGTCATGAGAAACATCAGAGAGGAAAAAGCAAGAGGTAAAGACAAGTTTCTCTATAAATGTACAAAATTCAATAGTAAACACTATTGAAATTGACGGAATTGAATCATTAAACACCATGTAAAGTTGGTAGACCAAATATAGAGTTTGTTTTGCCCTAATCACCCTTAGAATTTAGAATATCAATAAATATATCTCTAATGATTATGTCAAATAGATGATGGATGCACGTATAAATATATATGTGTATACGTATAGAAACCTAGGTACCTAGTTAGTAGGATTCTCAAATTTTTATACTAATTTAACAAGATATGGCCAAAAAATAGTTAATTCACTGCAATTGTATTGTTGTTAAATTGTACTCACATTGGAAAATCTAATCCGAGAGAAAATAAATATTATGGAGAGAACAAAGACTAAATTTAAACACAGATTGAAAATCGAAGTATATTTTAAGTAAAAAAAATTACATAGATACATACAGCATAATAAATTGAATAAAAATTGAAGCATGGACAAAAAAAAAAATTTAATTTAACTGTTACAAATATGAAGTTCACAGCTCAAAGAGCCATCATTACTGACTTAACAACATATGAATGAATATAAAGGGTTCATCATCATCATCATAGCACATCATGAATGCTTATATAGATCAAAGGGCTAAAAGCTAAAATGGAGGACATTTACCATAGAAACCAAACTTGTCACCAATTTTTTTTTTTTTTGGTAGAAAGCTAATAATGATGGACACAACAGCAACCACAAACCAATCATGTGGCTCAGGTACTCTTCTTTTTCTGTAATACAGCAAGATTCAGCGTCTTGGGGGATATATCTTCCTCTTTCTTAACCATCTTGAAGGGGAAAAAAAAATATTACAGTACATGAAATCCAAAATCACCTAGACAGATTATTACCGAAGTTAGCTCGAGCAACATTTGATTCTGTTTAAACCCGATTCGTCTTTGATGTTTATTTTCTCCCCCTGGGCAGGGACAGAGGAAGCAGATCCATTTTCTCCTCCTTCAACGGCCTTCTTGCTTACAATGTGATAGATCTGAGTTAGAACCTCGGCGAATGCTTTCTCGACATTGACTGCTTCTAGTGCAGAGGTTTCAATGAAGTACAGTGATTCCCTCTCGGCGTACGACTTTCCATCTTCGGTTGGAACAGCAACAAGGTGGCGAAGATCAGATTTATTTCCAACAAGCATCACAACGATGTTGGAATCTGTGTGGTTCTTCAATTCTTTTAGCCAGCGGTCCACGTTCTCGAATGTCGCATGACGGGTGACATCATATACAAGGAGAGCACCAACTGCTCCACGATAGTAGGCACTAGTGATGGCACGGTACCTATAGACACAAAATCCACGCAGACCTGAACAGCTCATTCAATTTAAAGAAAACCTGAGAGATTGTAAACTAGATCGTACAATCAGTCTAGCAGAATTGTATCGGTGAATAAGGAAGCGATCTTTTCAACTGATTTAGACAAAGAATTGTAACTCACCACAGAAATTTCAATTTACTAGTCAACATGTATTGCAAAAATAAAAAGTAAAACCATAGTCAATAGAGAGTTGGAAAACACATCAAGATCATTCTATTTCCTTTGTCAGATGCTTATTTTGTGGAAGGGGAGTACTGAGGAATGATAGTGAAGATTCATAATTGTTAAGGAGTGACATCATCATTTCTTCTAGGAAATCCATATATAGAAGCTTCAGCTTTTATGAGAGCTTGGGCTAATTTAACAAAAACAATAGATACCCAAGAACTTATGACAAAAGTTCTACACACATCAACAATATTCCAGCAGAGGACATAGTTTCACTTGTTAGTAGGATACTCTAAACTACTTCTAAGTAATTATAACACCACCTTGAGCTTCTCTTAAAGGGAATCAATGGCACTAATTGAGATCAAGAACCCTGCTAAGTGCTAACCCAGAAAAATAGAAATTTCATTGAAATGTTATGAAATCTTGGTTTTACTTTTTCCTCTAGCAGACATTTGAAGGAACAGAACTTTTTTTTTTTTTTTTTTTTTTTTTTTATTAATTTTTTTTTAATGATTATTATTATTATTATTATTATTATTATTTTAAAATCAAGTAACTACCTTACTAAGGCGATAGGTAGACAATCTGACCTTACCGATATCTCGATATCACAAACAGCACTGTATTTTTAATAATGTTTTGGTTTAAATGCTATTTTGATCTTTAAACTTTGAACCTTGTTTTATTTGGTATTTAAACTTTAAAAAATGTTCGTTTTAGTCCCTGATTTTTAAAAAGTGTTTATTTTTAGTCCTTGCACTTAAAATTTTGTTAAAACTTAAATTGAAATGTGAGGCAACATGTGTTTTTGGGCTCTAGATGCATTGAGTAAGACGAAGATGACGTAAAATATCAACNATGAATTCTTCAATGCCTTCTGAATCTAAGCTTGCAGCGAAATTACCCTTGCAGCCATGGAAGTTGAAGAACAAAGCCGCAACACAACACAATAAGAACATATCAAAACTAACTTGAAGAGCATTAAAATACTCAATTGAAGCATAATAACACAAGATTGAGAAGAGAACACAGTTTCCATCAAACAGATCTAGGTTATTACAACCCTCACGGAAACCAGAACATGCTAATTAACCAAACCCCATAAATCAGAACACTCAAAGCCAACAGAGCAAACAGTAAGCAGAAAGCAGAATCGAAAAAGGGAAGCAACAAGTGAGAGGGAAATCAAGGGAAGGGAAAACGAAAGAGAAGGCATGAAAAGAATAGATATCTAATGGAAAGAGAAGAAAGAAAACCTTTCTTGGCCAGCAGTGTCCCAAATCTGAGCTTTGATAACTTTACCATCGACGTTCAAGGTCCTAGTGGCGAACTCGACACCAATGGTGGATTTGGACTCAAGGTTGAACTCGTTCTTTGTAAATCTAGAGAGCAAATTGGACTTACCGACGCCGGAGTCCCCAATCAGAACCACCTTGAATAGGTAGTCGTAATCATCATCAGCTCTGTAACCAGCCATTGTTGCTTCGATTTAACTCAAACTTTATGGACGAAGAAGAAGAAGAAGAAGAAGAACAGAGAAGGGGAAGAGAGAGAGTTACTGCGAGGAATGTGAGAAAAAGAAAAACGATGAAATGCAAAATCAAGTGGGGGGAAGAGTGTGAAATCAATAAAGGAAATGATGTTTCGGGAAAATAGCCTTAAAACTATAGAAACTTTGTACATTTGGCCTTCTATTTTTTCGAAAATATGAAATTTAACCTGATTTTTCAAAACAAACTTTTCTAACCCTCTTTTGTCACTAAGCTTTTTTTTCTTTTCTTCTTCTTCTTTTTTTTTTTCTTTTTTTTCTCTAATTATTCTTGCTCACTTTCTATATAGAATATAACTCTAATTTTACTATGAATCACTAACCAAATGTAAACCCAAGTTTTATTTCGTCAAACTTAGTTATTGTTACATATTTTTCCATTCAATTTAACATATTAATTCTATTAATTTTGTTACGAAAGAAATTCGACAAACAAAAAACATGAACGATAAGAAAACGACATTAAGATTCACGTGGTACACTAATAGTGTGTTAGTTATATCTATAGATAAAGGAATGGAATATTTTTATTATTAGAGATGAATATCCAATTATACCGATATTGATGTACCAATAGAATTAAAGGATTTATATATGGCACAACTCCAAATTCCATACTCTCATGTTTAGTCATTCGAAATTCCATATAATATATTCATTCCAACAAATTTCAATAAAAACAAATTGTGTAAAAACATATTCAAATTTATCATTTTCAACCAAGCAAAACTCAATCAATGAACAATATCCACTGTTAATTCGAAAGTACCCTTATAAGTTTAACTTTTTATTACTTTTGTAATGGATTGATTGATTACAAAAATGATAAATAAATACCTAATGATTCTTATCCAACTACAAAATTGTTAAAATGACCCAACTTGGAATCCTTTTCTGGTAGAACTTTAATCTAATTGACAATAGAGTTACAAACCATAGTCAACCAAATCATGTATACATAATTTATTTACTAAATTACAATGTAATTATAACTCTATCTTAGAAGAATTAGAGTTTCAAAACTTAACTCTATATATACACTTCAATTAGTTAATATACTAAAAATTCATTCAAAAAAGTTAGAGGTTAAAATCTCAAACTTCAATTAGCTAATATACTTAACTCTATATATATTTTTTAGTACAACGATGGGGTTGGGAGATTGGAACGTTATTTATGTCAATCACCGTTGAGCTAAGCTCGCTTTGGCCTACACATATATATTACATAAAGTCCTATAAACATCTTAAATGTTATGAACATCTTAAATATGTTTTATCATTTATAATTTTAGAGAAGAAAACATGTTTGGTATTTTAAGATTTGAGTATAGTATTTAAGATTTTGAGTGTGACGTTATTAAGGAGATTTGAGAAATAATTATAAATAAGCAAGTGTTGTAAATGTTATGTATTTAATAGATTTCAATACTATTTACCTATTCTTACCATGAGCTTATTCATCCTTAAATTTAACATTTGTAATCTCAATCTCTCTATTTTAAGCACTATCAAACTTGGTGTCTACTCCATTCTATCACTATAAATAAGAAGTGTGTAAATCTTTAGGACCAGACCTCTCACAGGTAAGAATAAAAGTGTTATCTTCTTTATTCTTTCATTCCTTTTGTGTTCTTGTTGTTCTTGTTAAGATTCTAATTTCAAACTTTTAAAGAGTTAATTTGATCCTTAGTTAGTTAAAACAAAATAATGGTGTGTGTGCATGCACAATGTATGCATGTATATTATGTATATTGCTCACATATTTACATAAATAAACTATTATGGATATTCTTTAAAAAATTATTAAAAAAGTTCTTAAAAAACCAATAAACAAAATAATTCATAAGATGTTGGTGGGTGAGTTATTATCGTCCATTTCGTATTTTGAACTTCAAACATAATAATTGTGTTTACAACTATTTATAACGTACAATTATCTACAACGATACTATTTGAAAATTACAGTGTTTACTATTTGATAGCACTCAAATTGTGCTATCTCACTTCGCTTAATTCGGGACTGTTCTTACCTTCTTACCAGTTTATTTCTTGATTTAGACAGGTTATGAGCATATGGAACCCTCGGGACGGTTTACATGCACTTCAGGTTTAAGTGAGATTATTAGTAAGCAAATTGAGCAAAATGGAGGAAGAAGGCAACAAAGCAGCCAGGCGCTGCAGTGCTAACACAATGCCAGTGCTGCGCTTTTTCCAGAAGGCGCCTGATTATGAATTGGAGACAGCGTCGCGGCGTTACGGATTGTGACAGACGAAATATCATGTGTGTGTCACAACGCTGTGACACTAGCATGGCGCTGCGGCACTACGCTTTTTCTAGAAGCTTTCACATTTTGCAGGCACTGTCCTATAACGCCGCAACACCAATCCAATTTTTGCCATAAAATGCCCTAGCCGCTAGCCATACGAGGGATCAATTAGCACGAGTCCCAAGCGTGAATTTGGAGTTTTTCCTTGCATTTTTCCCTCTTTTCATCTTTAGGAGAATTTCTTTGAACAACTATTGGGTTGAGTACAAGCATGTATCGAGGCTAAGGTATTATCATCTAGCTCGGGTTTGGAGTTCAATTCTTAGTTTGTATCTCATGAGGTTTTGAACAATTTTTGTCTTGCAATTTTCTTGTTAATGAATTATTGTCTTGTTTGATGTTTCAGTTGAATTTCCTTGAGATTATCTGACAAATTAGTCAAGCATTTTAATTGATAATTAAAGATCTATGCTTGATATGTAATTGTTAGGTTTATAGATCGGCAAGTCGCAAAGGTTTGTTAGGGTTGTAAATTGATTTGGCAATTCCAATTCGATAACATTCATCTAACCAACTTAGGAGAGATTCACACCGAACACTTAATTAGGTCTTTCCAATTATTTTGTTCGTCTTAGCAATTGCCTTTGAACTTAATGCTAATAGGGTTGCATGTCTAAGATGTCTTTCATCTAAGCATATTAATCTATTTGATCAATAGGACTTTCTTCTAGCCTTTGTAGAAATGACTAGCTAAGTTTAACCTAAGAAAAATTGCATAGCACTATTGTAATTAATCAATGATTGAGTAACAAACTGAGAGTGATCCACTTTCACTCCGAGCTAGGTTTTGTCAATTTGAATTTAAAACCCAATCTGATTCCTTGCTATTGCTTTTATTCCTTATTATTGCTTCGTTATTAAAGTTAAACAAACGATTCAACACCCCTTGGTTACTCAACAACAAATTCTTTAGGAGAAGAAAATTTATCGGCTCTCTGTGGACCGACCCATTACTGTGCTAGTACTACAAAATTAGATTAGGGAACGGAACAATTATTTGGCTAATTGAAAGCTTTGACAACTTTCGGTTCGCCACTATTTTCACTCATCATCTCTCTACATTTTTGCTATAGTATTCATACTAAAATAGTATATACCTCAATAAATCCAGACTAAAGTAGGTTGCATCCTAAATATAAACTATTAAAATTTACATACTATAATAATCAACTCATCGTTACCGTTGTAAATTTTGCAAAAAAAAATAAAAAAGTAAAAAAAATATATATATATATATATATGTGCTACTACGTCCTCAGATTCTCTACCTTATGAAGCACAACTTTTAAGTGCTAACACCTAGTGCATTCCTACCAATTCTTAACCCTTTTCGATATTAAACATAAGTTTGCAATCAATTTAAAGTGATCAAACCAGTTGGTTGTTGAACTAAGATTCGGTGGATAAGAATGCTCTTAGTTCCCTTCAAACTCAGGCCCTTTGGATTTGTCTCTAACACTTGAAAGTTCTTATTTGGAGATTCAGAATGATTTCAAAACTATTCAAGCACTTGTCAACAAGAATCCAAGTTCTTTTTGGTGAGTTTTGGTGTTATGATTATGTTTACATCATTTAGACTTCAACTAAGTTGTTTTAATTTAGTTTATAACTCTTGTGTACTCCCTATTTGTAGTTTAGACTAAATTTGAGGTGTTCGAATCAAGGTTTAAGATTGTGTTGGACAAGAATACTTTTTTTTTTAATACATTTGAATCTTTGGATGAGATTTTAAACTAAATTTCAAACCTTTGAAACCTTACTTTTATTATTTTACAAGTCATTCGATCAATTTAGAAGTGGCTTAAAACACTTACGTAAGTGGATTTTTGTTTGAAAAGTTTGTTTGTTGTTTGATAGGATGTTGTGTACTTTATGTGTATTATATATATTTTTATTATGTAAATGCCTTGTGTTCTTGAAACTACTTGGTATTTTGGATGCTTAATCATGTGATATGATTTTGATTGACGAATGTTTGAATACATGTACGAAATATGTTGTGAGTGTGTCATTGCTTATGTGGACTGAGTATAAAGCATTGTTAGAAGTATGATATATGTCTCATGTATTCTGGTGAGTTTGTGTGAGAAAGAAGTTTTAAAAAATTGGTTTCCTTATAAAGGAAAATTTGGTTATATCAATGGAGGGGTGATACCTCACAATTGGATCTACTGGGAGTATCAATACCTTGGATAAAAATAGCCAAGAGTCTGGTGTAATGAGTTATGAGTATGTATATTAGTCATTGGATGCATTGAATAAAAATGGTCTAGGGGCATTGGATAGTATAAGAAGTCATCAAATGTCTCTAATGAAAATGGCAAAGGGTTAAACGTTGAGCATTGTAGAGAGTGGTGAGGTTCCTCAATAAAAAATGAGTATACATGTTACTCATTGGATACATTGTTATGAGATGTTTTGTAGACACTTGTGGGACGTTTAGAGTGCTAAGTTTGTTATTATAGTTAGTTGGTTATTGTAGTTGGTAGGTTATAATATTTTGTGTTTGGGGTACAAACTCTTTTCATCTAAGTAGGAAATAGTAAATATTATAATAAAAACGTACTCAAAAAAATAATAATATCCCGGTTAATTGTAGGTTTTAGTAGTTGGAAATACCAATTATAATTAGAGCCCCAAATATGGGATAGGCTATAAATAGTCACTCCACCCAATTGAAATTGGGAGCCCAAACAACCGCTTAAAGGCATTTGGAGTGCTAAGTTGACTGGTTTGATAAAGGGGAGGAGAGGAAGAAGAACGAGAAGGAGGGCATTCATAATTTGGCACCACCTTAAATGATACATTAATTTTTTTTATTTTAAAAAACATATATTAATTTATCTTATGAGCATCGCATCTATATATGATATTGTATATAAAAGTGGTTCTTAGAGGGAAAACTTTATCTCCCCATTTTACCCTTACATTTTTTCTATAATTTCTATTTTGTCCTTCGTTACATTCGATCAAAGTAGTTGTTTGCAAAGTATTCTTTTGGTATGATCAAGATTGTAGATATGAAACATCATGATCTAATGATAGAGATATGTTTGAACAGATAGCGTCTTTTTTTTATTACAACATCTGGGCAAATAATGATGTTATATATTCTTTTGTGTATGCAAGTATGATTTAGATCATAGATATGAAACATCACAATCTAATGGTGGAGATAACTCCCTTTGTCACATTGTAAGTACTATTCGGGTTGAAGTGGTTACATAATGAAGTGGTGTATTCTTTCATATGTTGGTGTGATTTTGAGCATATAATATGAAACATCACGATTTAGTGATGGAAGATATGTTTTGAACAGAGAATCACGTCCTTTGCCCTTTAAATTTTGATTAATTTCTTTTTTTCTTTTTTCTTGTTTTTTTTGTAAGTTTTAATAGTATGCATTTGGGGTGGTCCAAACCTATTTTAGTCTAAGTAAATAAGGACGAGAGATGATGAGAGTAGGAAACCGTAAACATTGTAGTAAAGTGAAATTTGAAATAGTAATATTGTAGTTAATTGTAGATTATAATAGTTGGAAAACACCAACTATTATAATTGGAGCCCAAAACATGAAGTAAGATATAATAACTAAAAGTAAGGGAACTCTTCTACCTAAGAACTAACCTGAAAGTTGAATTAGTAAAATTTTGGTTTGCCAGACTAATATTGAACTTCATTTGATACTTGAATATTTAAATTATTCTCGTGTAGATAACTTTGTGAACTTTTGAAATTTATAGTGGTTATGTCAGTCATCCTCCTTCATAGACTGGCATGTGATGGCAACGCGAATTCTTGACGATGAAGCACATGAATTTGAGTTGCTGCACAAGACCCACTTCGAACCACTTCGAACAAGCTTCATAGCAAAGTTTCTCACTTGTTTGACGAGCGTGAACATTGACCCAAACTTCAATCCGCTTCAAATCAGTTTACCTATGACATCTAAAGTTCAAATTTGCAAGTTTGGACATTTGTTTTGGACACCAACCAACAAGGTTGAGAACTTCAGAACTTCTTAGATTATATTAGCTAAGAATAATTGCTTTAATCCTTCTTTGAATCAATGTTAATTATTTTGAACTCTTTAGAAACTTATTTATTACTATGTTTTAGTACATTTCTAATAGGACAATACAAAAATGGGTCCAAATTGACGAATCAAACCAAACTGACTGATTTCAGAAAATAAACCGAATCGAACTATATATATATACATATATAATAACACTTAGGCCAAGCCCATTACAAGTATCACATCCCACTCCTAATGCTTTCCAACCAGTCATTTGATTTTTTTTACTGTTTATTAATTTTGAACATAGTAAGTTTCTTCCTCTCGAACTTCTTCTTCTTATGTTCTTTATTTCCAGCCAGTCATTTACTTGTGATTTCATTTTGAAATGAAAGTCATTGGGTTGAATACTTTTCGTTTGAATGAAAATCCTTAGCTTGATTTTATCGACATGCTGTTATAATCGGTTCTTATGCTAAGATGAGAATGGGGGATGATGGCCTCTTTAATTTCTTCTCTCTCATCCTATATGTGTAAAAGAATTGAAGAAACATGAGAGAACCATATCATAATTAAAACCTTCGACAAGTTCGAACACTGTCATTTATACTGCTTTTGTCCAACACATGATCAAGAGACCAAAATAGGAACGATTACAAACTCGTGAAGTTAATGAAAACAACTATGGTAGGAGAGAAGTGAATTTGTGTAAAAATTTGACTGTCGTCAATCTTCTTCCAATTATACGTTTCATAGATTGAATCTTGAGATATAGATGGTCTCACTTTAAAGATCAACACAATTCACTACTTCAATTAAATACAATTGTATTTAGTTATATTGAACAGTTGCGTCTTATCAACATCAATTGCACTTATTCAACCTAAGACTTTATTTTTAAAATTTATAAATTTATTTTGTGAACTAGAAATTGGAGAAGTCACCTCCACTAGCTTAAAAATTTATGAAAAATATAAGGACAAAAGAGACAGGTAAAAATTCTCCTTACATAGCTTTTTTAATTTAATATGGTAGAGATAGATTAAATGTAGAAGTTAACTACCAAAATCAACTTGGCTCCCTCAGTGTTTGAAAATAAAAGATTGATAGAAGTTGAAATATACATAAGTTTAAAAACCAGAAGAAAAAAAAAAGACAAAATATTAAGAAATGCTAAAAATGTATTGTATTTGTATGTGAATCTAGAAATATGATATANCTCCCTCAGCTCAACTAGCCGATCAAATTTTAAATTTACCATTACATCGAAACCTGATTATGAATAATAATAATAATAATAATAATAATAATAATAATAGTAATAATCTAACTTAAATAATAAATATAAATTTTAATTAGTTTACCCACCAATGAAAAAAACCATACACATGTAAATCAAAACAGTATATGTCTTAACTTACTTTATTTTTATTCAATTTTGCTTTTATATGAGGCCGTAAATTGAAACATATCTTAACTAGATTGAAACATATCTTAACTAGCTAAACTATGTTTATAATAAATTTAACTGAAATATTTAAAATTATAAGAATTAAAAAATTATAAAAAATAAAAATAATAAAATAATAATAAAAAAAAAAACTATCCATAAATCAATCTCTCTCTTTTTATGGTTTACTTCCTAATCACTCCAACATTAACATTCTTTGCACTTTAATAACTGTTTTCATAACGGTCTCCAAATATTTAAAAATATCACATTTTGACCCCTTTAAATATTCTATTTTACATTTTCCCAAACGTCCCATTCAATCTAAAAGGCGCGCTCACGATACCTTCGTCTTCGCCGAGAAGTTTCTCTTTTCCGTCGTCTCTCCGATGCCAGTCTCCGCCGATTCTTCTTCTTCTTCCTCCCGCTCCTCTTCATTTCCAGAATGCGCCACTCCGACGAGTCCGAGCGTTCAACTCGTTTCTAAATCGGTGTCGGATCGGCTTCTCGGCAAGTTCTTCGATGCCTCAAAATTCGACTTCGATTACGAACAGAGTAGCTTGTGGTCTCCGCCGATTCCGCGACGAGTGNATCCCCTCAGCTCAACTAGCCGATCAAATTTTAAATTTACCATTACATCGAAACCTGATTATGAATAATAATAATAATAATAATAATAATAATAATAATAATAATAATAATAGTAATAATCTAACTTAAATAATAAATATAAATTTTAATTAGTTTACCCACCAATGAAAAAAACCATACACATGTAAATCAAAACAGTATATGTCTTAACTTACTTTATTTTTATTCAATTTTGCTTTATATGAGGCCGTAAATTGAAACATATCTTAACTAGCTAAACTATGTTTATAATAAATTTAACTGAAATATTTAAAATTATAAGAATTAAAAAATTATAAAAAATAAAAATAATAAAATAATAATAATAATAAAAAACTATCCATAAATCAATCTCTCTCTTTTTATGGTTTACTTCCTAATCACTCCAACATTAACATTCTTTGCACTTTAATAACTGTTTTCATAACGGTCTCCAAATATTTAAAAATATCACATTTTGACCCCTTTAAATATTCTATTTTACATTTTCCCAAACGTCCCATTCAATCTAAAAGGCGCGCTCACGATACCTTCGTCTTCGCCGAGAAGTTTCTCTTTTCCGTCGTCTCTCCGATGCCAGTCTCCGCCGATTCTTCTTCTTCTTCCTCCCGCTCCTCTTCATTTCCAGAATGCGCCACTCCGACGAGTCCGAGCGTTCAACTCGTTTCTAAATCGGTGTCGGATCGGCTTCTCGGCAAGTTCTTCGATGCCTCAAAATTCGACTTCGATTACGAACAGAGTAGCTTGTGGTCTCCGCCGATTCCGCGACGAGTGTTTCTGGATTCTCCGGCCGATGTTTGCTCCGGTTACGAGGTTCTCTCGAAGCTTGACAATGCGAAGAAGGCATGGAGGAAATTCATTATCTGTTTCACAGTAAGTTCTCTCTCATCATCGCATTGTGATTTACGCAGTGATTGCTTTGTTTCGTTTTCTTGTTTTCGAAATAGATTCGGTGTAATGTGAAATAATCTGAAGTAGATATAGGACATTTTGAGAAATCGTGAAGAAATTGCATTCTACGCTTGAGAAATCGAAGAGAAAATGAAAGGGAAAGATAAAATTAGAATCATAAACATGATTTTCCTTTTCAGTCTACAGATATGAACCCTAAAAATGTATGAAGTGAATTATATATATCCGTTGTGTTGACTTCAGGAGAAACGGAAATTATCTTGTCATTGATTGTTGGATTCATTCTAATTGGAAATTTAATTTATGGTGTTCATTGCAGGGATTTTGGTGTTCTTGGAAAAATTGATTCCACCTTACAACTTTTATAATCCCCGATTCAAAATGATTCAGGAAGAGAAATTAGGTTGTTCCTTTGAGTATTCTGTTAATTGTATTCCATTGAAGAAAGAAAAAGAAGAAATTTAAAAAAAAAAAAAAAAAAAAAAAAAAAA
>QLSR01000087.1:86405-131375 GCA_031780015.1 Citrullus colocynthis
ATAATAATAATAATAATAATAATAATAATAAAAGATTTGTAACAAAAGTTATCTAGGAAAAAAACATGCTTATACCATTAATGTGATTTGCATTAAGGCATAAAAATTAATATTCTAAGAAAGCTTTTATTTACTTCACTTCCATCTTGATACTTCCAAATACTTTATTTAACAAAAAAAAAATTATTTTAATCCTCAAACCATGAAAAAAAATAATAAAAATTCTTATTAATAGAAAAAATATCAAATTATTTACAAATATAGCAAAATTTTACTTTCTATCGGTTATAGAACCGATAGATCCAGATGGACATTTATCCGTGTCTATCTAGTAAAGTGATAGATATATTTATCTGGGTCTATCGTAGTTTATCACAGATAAAAAATAAAATTTTGCTATATTTATAATTATTTTCAATAATTTTCAATTTTTAAAAACATTAAAAAAATGTCTATTTTTAATTATTAGCATTTAATTTTATTAATTAGTTAAATATGTACCAATATCTGAATCTATGATGATGAAAGACATCCTCCTAAAATTTAAATTGTTTGCAAAGGTTTTATTCTCATTGATGTGGAAGAAATAAAAAAAACTTATAATGGAAGTTCCTAGTAAAAAAGAGAAAAAAAAAAAAAAAAAGAGTAAATATATAAAGGGTAAAACAAAATAAACACAAAAATAAGTGATATTTAAATATTTGGTGCCTAATGGAATAAGCTATTAAACTTAAAAAATTTGTGTTTGAAGTTTTGTACTTGTTGAAAAATGTATAAATTGAAAATTGAAAATTCCCCGAGAGTTTCTAAAAACTAAAAATTTATTGGATAAATTATTAAAGTTGAATTATTATTAAATTTTATTTTAACCAAAAAAAATGAATGTGTATGGGAAAAGTTTATAATCCATCATCAACACATTGCCCAAGAAAACATCTCTGACAGAAAATAAAGAAAATAGCATGGGTAGGTTTGGTCTTATCTAGTTTCAATTATTTTTCCCTTAGGGACCATTCTGCAAAAACAATTGCACAAGCAGCTTCCTATGTGGGACCCAACTTAATTTTAATTTTAAAAAAAAAAAAAAAAAATTGAGAAACCCTATGCTATGAAATCCAGTTTAATTTTGTACCCAAAATAAAAAAACAATCAAAATTTGTACCTTGCACACATAGGCAGAGCATCCAAAGTCAAAAACTTTTGTACAATGATACAATTATATATATTCAGATTTGATTCCCTCTATTCAGCCTTATTCCTTTTCATTTCAAATTTTGTCATCATTTCAATTATTATTATTATTGTTGTTGTTATCATTGCTGTTATTGAGGAAAAATAAAAATAAAATATAATATTTGTACATTTAATATCACATTCTTCTTCTACCTACCTCTTTTAATTGGTAGATTATGTAAACATTATTGATAGTATTTTATACAACATTCTTTCACAAGAAATGATTTGTGATGGTCTTCAAATTAGGTTAAGTTTCATTTTTATTTCTAATTTTTAGAATTATTCTATTTCCGTCTTCAAACTTTTAGAATAGATAAATTCATATACTAAGATGGACATAATAAATTAATAATAACATGTTTAGACTAAAATAAATATTTCGAAATTTGATAACCAAAATAAGAATTAAGTAAATATTTATCTTGCAGTTATATTAGAAAGTTTGAATATATATACTAATATATTAGAATTGTACAAATAAATAAATCACTCCCATATGATTTTAGGAATATATATATATATATATGTATATAAATGAAGACATTGCTTGGGAATGATGTTAAAAGACCCATTTTTGTTCTTTTAAGACAAAAAAAATAAATTTTTAGAAACTTGTCTTTGGATGGTGAATCTTCTTCTAAAGTTGTTTTTGGTCGTATTATTCTTTAAATTAGCCCCTTGAATCAAAGATAACCTTGTGAATGAACATCACTTTACAAAAACAAATAAAGTTATTTCCTTTTTTAAACCTTGAATTTTTGAAATACACCACAAAACCCATTCAAAAATGAAAATGCAAATACAAATAGTTGTCTCTAATATACAAATTACAATCTTCATTATACATTCATATATACAAAAAAAAAAATGCAATAATAGCGGGATAAATCCCTCAAGACTCAGGAGTATGTCCTAATATTTAAACAAAACTGAGGGCAAAAAAAAGAAAAAAAAATTTATAGCTCTTGCCTCTTGCTTGCTGGTCTTTAACATAAAACAACAAAGCATTTAAGACTGTCTTGTCCCCAAACACACCACTCCACGCGCTTTCCTTTTTGTCCAAAACAGCTTGAAAGTTTGTGTTTTTTTAAAACAAAAAAGGGACAAAGAAGAAAGAAGTTCCCCCCCCCCCCCTGCAAAAAAAACATAAAAAAAAAATTTTTTTTTTATGTTTTTTTTGCAGGGGGGGGGGGGGAACTTCTTTCTTCTTTGTCCCTTTTTTGTTTTAAAAAAACACAAACTTTCAAGCTGTTTTGGACAAAAAGGAAAGCGCGTGGGGTGGTGTGTTTGGGGACAAGACAGTCTTAAATGCTTTGTTGTTTTATGTTAAAGACCAGCAAGCAAGAGGCAAGAGCTATAATTTTTTTTTTCTTTTTTTTGCCCTCAGTTTTGTTTAAATATTAGGACATACTCCTGAGTCTTGAGGGATTTATCCCGCTATTATTGCATTTTTTTTTTTTTTAAAAAAAAAAAGGAAGATTTTTTTTTTTTAAAAAAAAAAAAAAACAGTCCCCCCCCCCCCCCAATGAAAGAAACATAAACAACAAAATTGTAAGTAGAACAATTTGTTTTGTTTTTCCCACCAAACAAAACTCAACAGTTTCTACTACTATTACTACTTACCTGTGATGTTGTTGTTGTTGTGATTGAGAGA
Organism: Citrullus colocynthis; assembly: GCA_031780015.1. Taxonomy (NCBI): domain Eukaryota; kingdom Viridiplantae; phylum Streptophyta; class Magnoliopsida; order Cucurbitales; family Cucurbitaceae; genus Citrullus; species Citrullus colocynthis. The sequence goes on from QLSR01000087.1 coordinate 89,296, forward strand.
GGTAAACTTGGGATTGTATTACAGTTTTACCAATGTAGAAACCGGGTACCACAGTGAATGCCACTCGAAGGTCGGGTTGTGTGGAAAGGAAGAACACTTCTTCGGTTACGGGTTTCATGTACACGTGGGTGAATCGACATCCGTTGTTTACTTGAAAGATGGAAGCTTCAGGTTGGAAGCAGAAGGCTAAGCAATGGAGGAGCCATACCCATCTACCCATGTCTGCAAATGTGGCAAAGAATGCAGTGTCTGGTATTTTACCTGAACTCACTACGCTTCTCTGGCTCAAGTTCCCGAACAACGACGACTCCATTTTGGGGTGTATTAGCTGCAGATACTTAACCCGGCAGAACTTGGCGAATGTGGAGTCCTGTTTCTGGCCATGCCCACCAAGGAGTTGTTTCGATTTTAATGATTTCGTTTCCTCGAACCTCCTCAAGTATAGCTTCTTCTGCTGCTTCTTGTCGGATGGTAGCGACTCGTTCGGAAGAGCAAAGTTGGGGAAATGGAATCCCTCCAACATTACTCTCCATACGAATGCCTCCAAAGCCAAACATTTATGCTCTTCTTTGAAGTAAACCACGTGGGGTTCAATTGCAGAGGCAGCTTCACCAATATCCCAACCACAAGATTTCATCTCATCAACCAACAACTCCACAAAATTTCTAACGGTTTTAACCGTATGCCGAAGAACTCGAGCCAAGTGATTGGCGTTTACAGCAGAAAGCTGAAGGTTTTCCAGCAGCCCGCTTTGATTCATCCTCTTCTCTAGAACCTTATTGTTGCTCTTGGCTTCCTCCAACTTCTCCTTGAGAAATATAATCTCAGACTCCTTAAGTCTCACCTGAGAGTTCAGCTTCTTCAATGAAATTTCATACAGTTTCACAACACTCTTTTGCTCCACAAGTTCCGCTGACAACATTGCGGTTTCCGGCAGAATGAGATCAAACTGTTTCTTAACAAAACATCTTTTAAGTTCCGACAAACTCTTCAACTCCGACACGATACTTCGATCTGCAACTTGGATCCCATCAACATCAAATGGACATTGCGCATATTGTAATTGAGCATAACCAGCTTTCAAAGCTGTAATGTTAGCAAACACTTTTGCAAGGAATGCCTCCATTGCACCTCTCTCTTGCTGATCTTCATCACTGCAATCAAACGAATCCGATTCGCTATCCGCTGCACCATTTTTCTTAACCGCCGTCCTCCCTTTACCTTTCTCCTCTCCATCATCGACTGCCGACGCTCCGCTCAGCATTCGAATATGAAGAACTTTGGCAAAAGTACGAGCTAGTTTGCTCTTTTTCGACGATACAGCTGACGGTTTTACCGAATCCATCTGCATAACAGAGGTCACCAAACGATCTCAAACTCCGAAATCAAATTATTGTTCGAGCAAACCGGATTCCCAACCCAAAAAGAAGAACTTGAGGTGAGAATGATGAAAGTGTGTTAAAATTAAAGCAATGAGAGGGGGAAAGAAAAGAAAAGGTATTTGCTTTTGCACTTAGACCAAGACCATTGATGGATGGGAGGAGGGGAGCTCGTTTTCCCAATTGTCTCCTTTAACCTTTAAATCCCAATCTCTCTTTCTCTCTTTATAATATAAGCTAATCCCATTTTACTTTCCAATAAACATTTGTAATACGAAAAATTTAACAATTTTCTATACAAAGAATTTAATTTTGATCCTAAATCAATAAACGTTACGTAGTAACCTCTTTGATTTTTCAAAATGTTACAAAGCCCAAAAAGAAAAAAGTATATATATATATATATGTTTTTTTTTTTCTATCATGTCTTCCAAACAAAGCTCACAAGTCACAAAAATCAACATCACAAAATATATATTTTGGACATTTTTTAAATTTTTTGAGATATCCTAGATTGGGCCTTAAATTATTTTCAAGATGGGCCCCTATTAGCAAAATTGTGTTCATTTCTTTTTCAAACTTTCAATGCTCAAATAATTGATGGAAATGCAAGTTATTTGGAATTTAAATAATCCCCACTAAGAAAAAATACATATATTATTTTGTAGGGTAATTGTGTTTTTTCATTTTTTTAGCAAAAGGGAAAAAAAATCCTGAAATATTGAGTAGGATAAGACCATAATTTAACAAATCATTGGTTCTCAAAATCAAATTCGTTTCCAAAGTGCATAGTAACTATAATTTAATATAGTGAAATAATTCTGGTTCAAATAAAAAAATCAATTTTGTCCCACTGATTAGAGAAAATACTGAGTGCATGTTTAAAAAGTTATTTTAAAACCGTCAAAATTATTTTGCCATTAAAATTAGTTTTGAAAGATTAATACGTTTATAGTAATTTTTTAAAATGATAAGAGTGATTTTAACCTTCCAAATATTTTCTAAAAGAAATTAAGAGGTAGTTAAATGGATTTTTTTAAGTCCAGTTGATAACAATTTATGTTTGTACTATGGCTTATGACTATTTAACATTTTTAAAAAACACGTTTTATTTATTAGTCAAATTTTGGAAATAGAACAAATTTTTTTAATAAAAGTGGGTTTCTTCTAAAATTACACATTTTTTAAAAAGATTTTTTTTTTAAAAAAAAAAAAAGTCTATACAAAGAAAATAAAATAAAATAAAGGCTCAATAAAAAAATAGCATTTGAAAGTCTATACTAATTTCAGTGACTCCTTCAAAGAAAAAAAAAAAACAAAAGGCGTGAAAATTTTAACTTTCAGAAAACAATGGCTCAAAATTCAAATGGTTGATTTTTTTTTTTTTTCTCTCTTAAAAAAGTTTGTTTTTTTGGAAGACAAAATAGCACATTAGGAAAGTTCATTTTAAAAACAACTTTCCAGAATGTGGAAAAAAAAATGTAAATGAAAGACTCAAAAAACCATTAAACCAAGTAACCTTCCCAGTAATAATTAAAAAATAAAAAATAAAAATGTAATTTAATTTAATTTTTTTAAAAACCTTAATTTTATATTAGTCAAAATGCCAATCCCACAAAGTCAACAAATAACAAAGCAGACCACGATAAGCCCATGGTCCGTCACACACTAGAACATAACCCCTTTAAGTCGGTTTCCAATTAATCAATTACAAAACCGTGTGGGTATATACAATATATATTATGAATATTTGTTGCAAAAAAGAAAAAGAATTAAACGTACCTCTCGTTAAAATCTCACGAGAAATCGCCACCTAGTCGTTTCAATTTCTCTTAATTAAACGACACCGTAATCCGAAAAAGAAAAAAAGAAGCTCCTTTTTGCGTACTCTGTATAAAACAACCCCCAAGAAACAGAAATAATATATAAAAATTAGGGTGAAAAGAGTAATTTAAATTAAAAGAGAGAGGGGGAGAAAAAGAAAATAAAAGGAATTAGGCCTCTTCTGAAAAACAATGAAATTAGTGAATCTGCGGAACGATCTTTAAGGGAAAAAAAGAAAAAGGACAACTTTTCCAGATGGGTGTTTTTTTTTTTTTTTTTCTTCTTTTTTTCTTTTTTCTTTTTCTTTTTCTGGGAATTCCAAATGAGACCAAAGGCCTCGGAAGCTACGAAGCGATCAAAAGAAAGAAGAAGTGAGAAGGGGCAAAAAAATAAAATAAAATAAAAAGTAGAAAACCGAGAAGGGGGAAAAGGTAAAAAAAAAAAAAAGTGTGATGGGAGAGGAGAATAGGGAAATGGAGAAAAGAAATGAAAATATATATATACATAAAAATAAAAAAATAAAAAAAAAAGAGGGGGATTTGGGAAAATATGGAAAGAAAAAGGATGGAGTGATAAAAGTATGAACCTCTCTTAGTCGATGTATGGTGGTCGGAGTTTTTGCCTTTTCTGGTGTCGGAATTTGCTCAATCCGACACGTCGTTTACCCCAAAACAAGAGGAAATACACATACAAAGAAACACACACAGATTTTAGAAATGGGAGAAGAAAAGAAGAGGGGGGAAAAGTCCAACAAGGACAGGGTTCCACACAAACGCCTGTTTGGGAATGTTCTACTTATATATATATATATATATATATATATATATATAATTATAAAAAAAAAAAAAGTCTGCTTATTTTTTAACAATTTATAGACAATACCTTTATCATAGATTCCATCTTTCTTAAACTTCTAAATTCTTAGAGATTGTATTTACAAAATTTATAAACTTTTTTTTAAAAAATATATATATATATATATATATATATTATTAAATAGAACCTTAGATATATACTAAATTTTGAAAGTAAAAATTTGAAAACCAAAGATTGGTGAATATAAAGTTGTATTTTATGTGTTTAAATACGTGTTTGGTAACTTATTACAAAATTGAACTATAAATCAAACATTTGTTTAAAATGTGTTTGATATTGTATATTTATAAATCATAAAATAGTTATACATACTCACTAATATTTACTTGACAATAAATTAGTATTAGTATTAGTTAATTTATGAATATGATTTATATTTTAAAAAATTATATAATTGTCCCTTTGTAATATTATATAATTTATAATACATTACATAATACATAAGATATTTAAAAAATGAATTGAGTTTTATAACGTAACATTTTGTATTTCTAAATATTATTATCTTTATTTTATATCATTTTTACATTTTAAAATTTAGAATTCAAAATCTATAACAATAAAAATATAAAAATGTTATTTTCAGAATTTGTGTTATTTAGATTACAATATTTGAAAACAGATTTTGATTGTTTGTGAAAAACTCAATAAATTTTGATAACATAAAATGGAATTTGAGTTCTCTACCAAACAAATCTTAAATATTCACCCACCTATTTGGTCACAACTTTTATTCACTTTTAGTTATTTATATTCATGAAAGTTTTATTTTCCTTCATGTATTTTGTTGTTTATCTTAGTTCATATGCTTTTAGAAAGTGTCTAATGGATCTTAACATTCCATTTATAGCACCAGTTACATTACTCAAAGGGTGCCCATAAATTTTCTTTGCCAAATTGTAGTATAGAATCATCTCCAAAAATCTTAATTAGATCAACGTGCATATGCCAAACGTAAATACCACCAGAAGCCAATGGTAGAAATACTTAGTAAAAAGACTCAATATTGAGTGAAATAAATAACACAACTTCGTTATTTTTCTACAAAATCATCATGTAGTAAATCAACAAAGCGTGAAGTGATTTCTTTTTCCCCTTCAAGTTTACCTACGATACTAATGTGAATATGCAGGTCTCCACAAGACACACGTAGATCCTTCAATTTCATATTTGTCTCATTTATTTTCATCAAAATTTTAACATGTTATTTCATTTATTAAATTTCTTAAAAGGTGGCTATAGATTTATACCAAAGGGTTTAGTTTGCAAATAGGGATAAAAACAATAAGTTCCTAAAAGCACAAAGGGAGAAGGGATATTGTGAAAGTATATGGTTTAAAATGAATAAAAGTTTAAAATGCATAAACTAAAATAGTATTTAAACTTTGTTTAGATTAGTTTGAAGATTAAATTACAAGTTAAGTCCATCAATTTAAAATTTTAATTTTGTGCTTAATAGGTCCATAAATGTTTTTTTAAAAATTGAACTATATCAATGATCTATTAAATAGAAACATTTTAAAAAATTCAAAGACCTATTAGATACAAAATTTAAATTAAGATACAATTTCTAAATTTCCTATCAAAATTGTACTAAGACAATAGTATATAATATATTGACTTTGTTTTATTTTTAACTTTAAAAAGTCACTTTCCATATTGCTTAAAAGCAAACAAATTTAATGGTAAAAAGTTTAGAATGAATAAGCTATTGAAAACGGATTTACACTTTAACTTGGACGTGATTGAATTATGATAATCTTAATATGAATTGAAGATTTCATAAGTCACGTTTTAGAACATAGAATATATCATTAATAAAAAACATAATTAAGCTCAACATCTCCATCCTTTCGGATAGAATCATGTTCATGCTTTATTCATAAATGCATCCCCACATTTAAGATTTGGACCAAAAAAAAAAAAAAAAGAGTATGCAAATGAGTTAATTTATAAAATATCATAACAAAATATGTAAGAAACATCATTTTTTTCCAAATAAGTCTGTATATATCAAGAACACGATTTTAAATTTTGGTTAGAGTACTAAACTATTTTGAGATTTGTGTTAATTTGGTCTCTCAACTTTTAAAAATGTCTAATAAGTTTGTAAACTTACAATTATATACCTCATAGATCCTTTAATTATTGATCCCACGTTGAAAAAAAAATCAAGTAACCTCACAATGTTGATAAGATATATGCTAACTCATCTCATTACTAATTGGTGTGGAGATGAATCTCGTGTTATCTAATATGATATCGGAGCCCATAAAGTTAAAAGATCTACAAACAAAATTTTGATCTAATTTAAGAAAAAGATGCACGAACAAAATCTTGAGAGCATGTTAAGAATCTCACATTTAGAAAACACAGGTCTTGTAGTTCGAATATCACATTGAAAAAATAAAAAAAAAAGGAGAAAAACGAAAGGGGGGAAAAAGTAAAAAAAAAAAAAAGAAAGGAAAAGAGAAAAAAAAAAAAAAAGAAAGGAAAAGAGAAAAAAAAAAAAAAAGAAAGGAAAAGAGAAAAAAAAAAAAAAAGAGTATGCAAATGAGTTAATTTATAAAATATCATAACAAAATATGTAAGAAACATCATTTTTTTCCAAATAAGTCTGTATATATCAAGAACACGATTTTAAATTTTGGTTAGAGTACTAAACTATTTTGAGATTTGTGTTAATTTGGTCTCTCAACTTTTAAAAATGTCTAATAAGTTTCTAAACTTACAATTATATACCTCATAGATCCTTTAATTATTGATCCCACGTTGAAAAAAAATCAAGTAACCTCACAATGTTGATAAGATATATGCTAACTCATCTCATTACTAATTGGTGTGGAGATGAATCTCGTGTTATCTAATATGATATCGGAGCCCATAAAGTTAAAAGGTCTACAAACAAAATTTTGATCTAATTTAAGAAAAAGATGCACGAACAAAATCTTGAGAGCATGTTAAGAATCTCACATTTAGAAAACACAGGTCTTGTAGTTCGAATATCACATTGAAAAAATAAAAAAAAAAAAACATCACCATGTGACTTGTAGATTTGAAAATTTTAAAAAACTCGATAGGTCAAAATTAAATTTATAATTATAAAAGTTAAAAAATTAAATAAATATAAAATTCTTACCTCACTAGCTAAATTTATAATTTAATATTAAATTAAATTTTAAGCATCATTAATAAACCTGACTTCTAAAAGTTATATTTGAAAAAACTTTCAATTATTTTTTTAAAATATATTTTTTTTCAACTCTACATGATGGGCCATAAGCTACAAAATTGATATGACATAACAAGAAAAAACACGATATCATTTAAAATAGAAACACGTAAAATTGAGAATAAAATACATATATATATATATATATATTGAAAGTTGTAAAAAATAAAAGATGAGACAAAAACGATGATTCCGAAGAAGCAACACAAAAGTCAAAAATAATTTTTTTTATAATAGTAAGTTTAATCTTAAATTTAAAAAATTGATCACTAAAATTTTGTATAATTTCAATTAGTCCCTTTAATTTAAAAAAAAATAATAATAAATAAATATATATATATATATATATATATGATCTTATAGCTTTAGAGATCTAAATTTGATAAATTGTTTTTTAGAACAATTTGATTGTTATAGTATAGTCATCGAATTAATAATTCTAATTCCGAAGATGCATTTCTTAATGTAACGAAATTTTTAATTAATTTAAAGGTCGTTTGAATTAACTTTAAAAAAAGTATTTTTTAAAAAATTCATTGTTATAAAAAAAAAATTATAATAATACATGTTAAAATTTATTTTTGGTGGTTATCAATTTTTTCATAATTTTTTTTAAAAAATTTATTTAAACACACGCTAAAATCTAATTGATTAAGAAAAGAAAATAAACAAAATGAAAAAGAAGGTGGAAAAGACAGAAAAGGACAAATTTAGGACGTGTCTTCGACGAAACTCGTTGGGGGGAAACTTCAAAAAATGCAACGTAACTTTCATTTTAAAATATTTAGACGGATTTAACCCTACGTTTTTCGTCATATTACGTAGCCGTTTAGGGAAGAGGACATAGTTAAATTTGGTTGTCAGTATGGGTAGTTTGGGGAACTTACATTTGATGTGAAAAGGCCTCATCTTATTTGGAAGTGTGGCCCACACGAGGAGANATTATAATAATACATGTTAAAATTTATTTTTGGTGGTTATCAATTTTTTCATAATTTTTTTTAAAAAAATTATTTAAACACACGCTAAAATCTAATTGATTAAGAAAAGAAAATAAACAAAATGAAAAAGAAGGTGGAAAAGACAGAAAAGGACAAATTTAGGACGTGTCTTCGACGAAACTCGTTGGGGGGAAACTTCAAAAAATGCAACGTAACTTTCATTTTAAAATATTTAGACGGATTTAACCCTACATTTTTCATCATATTACGTAGCCGTTTAGGGAAGAGGACATAGTTAAATTTGGTTGTCAGTATGGGTAGTTTGGGGAACTTACATTTGATGTGAAAAGGCCTCATCTTATTTGGAAGTGTGGCCCACACGAGGAGAAATTAGTTTTGTGTGAACGTTAGGACGTGAGTATTTTGTATAAGTGGCCGACATGTCAGCCACGTGTCTAGATCTCATAAAATATCCTCCATTTTATTTTAGGTCAAACTTCAATTTTAATTATTCAATTATGATTTTTTCTACTTTTAATCAGTTTTAAATTTAATCGTCTAAAATTAAATTATATTGAAATTTGTTAGATAATAATGTTCCTGCAATAAAATAATATAATATGTAAATGTATTTTCAAAATTTATAGTAAAATGGTAATAAATAATAAAAAGTTTTTTTTCTTCAAAATAACAATAAATTAACAGTTGGGACTAAATTTAAGATTTCTCGAAAGTATAGAGATTAAAATAGAATAAATTTCAAAGTCCAAGGACTAAAGTCTAAAATGATGTTTTATCACTTTTTTATAATATGTTGGGTGGGAGATCGAATATCTGATCTCGAGATTAATAGTATATATTTAATGTCATCTGAACTCGAGGGCGAATCTATTAAGGGGTTAGATAGAAATGCATGTATTCTACGTGTACCTATATTGTTTTTCTTTAAATATGAAAAAAAGTGTATACTTTTATATTAATTAAAATAGAGGAACAATCATAGTATACAAAATTGCAAAGTTTTNAATATAATATGTAAATGTATTTTCAAAATTTATAGTAAAGTGGTAATAAATAATAAAAAGTTTTTTTTCTTCAAAATAACAATAAATTAACACTTGGGACTAAATTTAAGATTTCTCGAAAGTATAGAGACTAAAATAGAATAAATTTCAAAGTCCAAGGACTAAAGTCTAAAATGATGTTTTATCACTTTTTTATAATATGTTGGGTGGGAGATCGAATATCTGATCTCGAGATTAATAGTATATATTTAATGTCATCTGAACTCGAGGGCGAATCTATTAAAGGGTTAGATAGAAATGCATGTATTCTACGTGTACCTATATTGTTTTTCTTTAAATATGAAAAAAAGTGTATACTTTTATATTAATTAAAATAGAGGAACAATCATAGTATACAAAATTGCAAAGTTTTGAATTGGAATCTGTTTCAGCCCATAATTTCTTACTTCTTCAAAGGTAATATATTTTTTTTTAATTTAACCATTATTTTTTTTTATTTTGTATTTAGTTTCTAAGTTTCAAAATATTATATTTTGCCCTTAACTTTATAATTTAGTTTTTATTTGGCCCTTGAATTTTAAAATGTTATATTTTTATTCTTGAATTTTGAATTTTGTCTCAATTTAGTTTATAGGATTCCAAGATTTATATTTTTAATTTTAATTTTTCACTACATTTTAAGTCTGTGATGTTTGTTTTATACAATAGGGATAGGACAATTCAAACTACATATCTCTTAGTCGTTAACACATCCATGTGTCAATTGAGTTAGACTCATTCTAGCCAATATGTGTTGTCAATATCTATTAATTAATTTAATCAAAACTAAATTAGGTTTTCGTTAATATTAAATTTAATTTAAAAAATCAAATCATAATTATTTTAAACTAATTAATTGAAAGTTAACGTAAAATACTAAAACGAGCATTAGTAAAAACTCGTAAGTAAAAGTGTAAATTATTGAAACCTATATATTAAATGAAAACTAAACTCAAAACTCAAAGTAAAAATAGAACATTCTAAATTTAGAAATCAAATGGAAATTTAACTCAAAGTTGGGACTAAAGTGTGACATTTTGAAGTTCAGGATAAACAAAAACTAGACCCAGAATTTAGGGACAAAAGTTTTTTAAAAAAAAAGAAATTTTTTTTTCATAATTAAATATATATATTAAAAAAAAAAAAGTTGAATGCCACCAAAATTGAAACGAGCCTTTCACTTCCCACTAATGGTATTGGTTGAAATAAATATATTCAAGCTCTATTATCTTAAAATCAAATGCATAGTAATTCTAGAACTTTATACAAAATATTCTAAAAGTTGGGAAACATCTCAATTATATCTCTAGATTTTTTGAAAATTTTCATTTTTAATTTTCTTACAAAAGTACTTCAACTTCAAAATTATTCAAAAGATATTCATTAAAATAATTAATGTCTAGAGATTGGTAGGCATATATAATATTATTTACAACTATATAGTGATTTACATCGTTATTACCATTGATTTCATTTCAAAACACATCATTAAAATTGTTTACATAATCAATTTTTTCCACATCATTTGTCATGTCAATTTGTGTGGATGATGTTATAAATAGTGTAACACATGTCAATTTGTGTGGATGATGTTATAAATAGTGTAACACATGTCTTCTTATTTTTACATATAGTTATCATGCCAATTTCCATCTTATTTTAATGGAAAAACTCTTCAAGCATAATTTTTTAAAAAACAAATTTCTAAATTAAAAGATAAATTGAGATATATTTTAGAGTGTAGAGATGTTTTGTATAATATTACTTAGTATTTTTAATAAAAAGAAACACATTATCATTTATCAGTTCCCCAAATAGTTAAAAATAATAATAATAAATAAGGATTTTTTTTAATGGGGTTTTCTTTTGATTTAATATATATATTAGGGTTTAGGTGAGTAGTCATAATCATGGGGGGTCAAAGTGATTGATTATGCATGAATCTGATTGGAACACACAACAATTAACAGATTTGGTCATTCCAATAATCTTGGTTATATTGTTTGTTTTCCAAATAAATTTTTGAAGGGATTTGTGGTTTTAAGGACCTTTCCCATCGAGAAACTCCTAACAAAATTTAAGCACTGGAAAATTTTAAATGAAAAAAAAGAAAATCAACATCAAGGTTTATTCCGACGATTGGACTCTCCTACTCAACGGAAATAATTGAATCAATCAAATAAGCCCCCTATTCTAAAGAAAAGTTATTAATGATGGTCTCAAATCTTCGATTAAAAGTTGGATTCAATAGTGTAGATTAAGACAAGACATATATTTTTTCTTCTTTAAATGTTATCTTAATTCTTATACATTTGAATTAGGTTCATTTTGATCCCATTAATTTTTAAAGGCAAACATTTTGGTCTATATATATATATATATATATTTTTTTTTTATTGAAATTTTAACAGAAAGAAGAGAAATATTTTAGAGAAAAAAATTGGTCTAAAGAAACAAATCAAATTAAGTTATTTATTATATATGTATTATTTCATTTGTTTTTCTTATAGCATTAATTCATATTTATTTTCCATTTTACATTTTTCTTATAGCATTAATTCATATTTATGTTCCATTTTACATTGACTCTGATTGTTTGGTGCTATAGTTCGTTCGAGATTGATAGGAGTTTTTTTTTTTTTTTTTTAAAAAAAAAAAAAAAAAAATTAAAAAAAAAAGAAATTCATTCAAAAAATTAACCACAACCACGACCCTCAGAGGAGAAAGAATCTAGAATAAAACAAGGGATTTAATCACTTCTTCGGAGCTAGAAGAAGAACCAGAAACAAAAAAATCCCATAGAAATGGCCCGGAATTTTAGATTCACACAATCGAACTCCACCAAAACATTGGAAAGGGATTCTGGAGCAAAATAGTCAACGAGAGCTTTCTCACAGAAGCTCTAGTTCGATGGGAGTTGATGCATACTTTTAACGCTTACCAAGATATTGCAGATTCAGTCAAATTATCAGAAGCCTTAGTTCTTCTTAACACCTGAGCTGGCTTACACCTTCTTTGGACTGAATGAAAATTTGGATTGAAGAGATCACCCACATCAGTGACTCCAATTCTCTGTCCCTTAGTTCACCTCTGGGTTGTTTTGGATTTGGTTTTCATTCCAAATACCACACCTCATGAGCTTGCAATTAATGCTCATCGTTTCAGTGTTAAACACTGGAAGATTCTAGTTTACCTCTGGGTTGTTTTGGTTTCAATACTTATATATAATAAAAAATTAATTTTTTTTTTTTAGAAAAAAACCAGTTTAGTTATATGATAGTTTTTCCATTTCCGGGCAAAATGAGCTCCCAAGTCCCAAAACACAGGTAAATTTGAGTCATGGCGACCAACAACTTCCACTAATTATGCTTGCTTAGGTATACAGCAAAACAAAGCATCTTCCACAACGAAATTCAGTAAAGGCATGCGAGCAATCAGCCGTTGAAAGCCACAAATTCCTTTATTAGAATTTCAAAAGCTGGAAGGATAATAGGAATAAAGAGAAACCAAATCAAGAATGAAACAGAAAATGGCAAAGCAATTCAGTTAAAAGAGTAGAAATAACATATGTAATTGAAATGGTTCTAAATACCAACTGTTCAACATAAGGAAGAAAAGGTGAAAAAGAAAGAAATAATCCAAGTGTTACAAATTCAAAAATTGGAACTTCAAAAGCTATAAACACGGTAGCTTTGCTTTCCTAATCTGACCGACGATAACATTTCAGCTACCACGCCTTCAGAGTTCAGACAATAACCTAGCTAACATATAAACTCGGCTCGTTCTTTTTTCTGTTAAACCTACGGTATTGTTGTTGCAGGAAAAAAAAAATGAAGATGGAAGTAGAAGCACAAAAGAGAAGGCGTGGAGATTCAGAGTCTCAAGATGATATTATCTGTGCTCTTACAGTGAAAGAAAGCTAGAGTTATACCTGGTTCTTGGACTTTAGATCTTAAGATTTGTTAACAATAAGACTTGTGAAAATCCCTAGGCACCAAAATTGACAGGGAGCTCTTTGGCACCACCAAAGTATAAATTAAACTGAATGAAAAAGTTTAGAAACCAAACAGACCCAGTTCGCTGACTTTCTCCTTCTCAAAGGTCTCGAAGTACTGATAAATAATTGTCACTGCAAGTAAAATTCCGGTTCCAGAACCGATTGCTCCCATGAAATCAGCCAACACGGTCAGTGCACCAATGCACATTCCTCCAAATGCTGCAGCTGTGGGTATGTAACGGTTCAACTCTTTCTGTAAGTTAGATTCACGGTGTCCAGGCATGACCATTTGTTGTTCCTGCAAATCAAATCAAAGCATTGGCAAATCAGGAATCACTCAATTGAAAGTTACTCCTTCAATTCTTATACTACAGTGGGGCAGACTTTTCATTTTGTGGAAAAAATATGACAAAAGCCAGAAGGGTCTAATTAAATATTCGGAAGGAATCATACCTTCAGCTGCTTGGCCACATCTCTGGCCGAGGATCCAGAAACTTCAATCCAAGTTTTTGAGAAGAGTGCACATGCTGAGAGCATGAAGACAAGATAGAACAAAGCATGGAAGGGATTGGCTGCCATATCAGCTAAGCTGCAAGAAGAAACATCACATATTACAACAGAAAATAATAATAAATAATAATAAAAATAAAAGAACACATGGGTAATAAATATAGAGTAGATTTTTTTTTTCTTTTGGGGGGGGGGGGGGGGGGGGGGGGGGGGAGTAGCCACGATCTAAGGATATTTACCTCGATGGTGGGGTGATGTAATAAGCAAGGCCACCAACAGGGATGGATTGGCCGTTAGAATACTCAGATTCCTTCCATATACCCAGAAGATTCACCAGGAAGTTCCCACTGTACTTCCTGTACAGTAACTGCAAATAGAATTCCATGCAATCAGTTAGGAGGCATTGGCAAAGTGTATATCAGTTGTGCATGTATGCAGAAAAATCAACTTACCTGTGAGATGAAGTAAAGATTGGAAACAAGAGCGGAGTGAAGAATGATTGGCATGTTGGAGGTGTAGAAAAGCTTAATTGGGTAAGAACCCTGTTGTCCACGGGAATTCTTTGACCTCACAGGCAGAACCACCCGGAACCCTTGGAAGTAGACAACAATTAGGAAAATCAAAACTGTAGCAAGCAGATTTGTCACATTAGGAAGATTCTGCCGATAGAATGCTTCCCGCAATGCACGAACCTTGTCTGTCCGTGTAATCAGCAGATGGAATAATGCGATGACAGCTCCTTCAAATTCAGCTCCTCTTCCACTGTTGATGGTTGTCGGACTAAATGCCTTCCAAATAATGTTCTCACTGCAGAATCCAGACAATTTTGAGAAGTCCATTAATGACAGTGTGATGAGAAAATATGCCAACACATAAATTTGATGAGAAAGGATGACAGAAAGGTAGGAGAACTTACCACATGTTGGTTGCTATGAAGAGGGAAATTCCAGATCCTAAACCATATCCCTTCTGGAGAAGCTCATCCAAGCATATGACAACAATACCAGCAAAGCACAGCTGAACGATTATAAGAATAGCATTTCCCACGCCAAGTTGGCTAACGCTACCATACATTCCCGAAAGAACATAAGCAACTGCCTCACCAACAGCTATCAGGATGCCCAACAATTTCTGTGCACCATTTCTGAGAGTGGAAGATAATTGGAAAAAAGATATATACATGTTAAAAAATAATACAAAGGTGAATGTGGAACAGAAAAGAAATCATATTAGTAATATGGTACCTCAAACCTCAAAAACGAAATATTATCGTTAAGGATCAATGCAGTCAAAATCAGTTAGAATAATAATAAAACTAGAATAAATGAAAAGCTACAAACATCAGGAAAACGATAGAAACCAAAGAAATTAACCATTGGTTAGTAAATTATAATAGATACCATCGTACTAATCAACCAGAAAGGCAGCCACGGTAATTCAAGTCATTATTGTTCACGAATACGCAGAGCTTACAGAAAAATAAAGTATAGCATGCATGATGCATCCAACCTGAACTACAAACTACGGCTTTGTAACAATTATTTCTTAAAACCAAGTATTCAATTTAGGGTATGATTCTAAAAACATTTATAAAAAGTAGATCAACAACTGTTGGCGAACAAATTTCTTTCACAATACAGAAAAGCTAATGCCGGACACGATTGGAAATGGAACATCTACGGGAAAAATCTTCGATGAAAGCAACAAAAGGATGCATGGTCAAAACACATCATTGTAAAATTGCCAACCCATATCGAATAATATTTCCATCTGCGAACTCCAACAATCAGCAAGCACGATAAATCGACAAACAAATCGTAGTTACACATATAAATATAAGAACTTACAAGAGAGCACGGTCCTCCCGCACATTGTTGTCGACTTCAATAATCTTGGACCCGACCAGGAGTTGCATCACCATCCCAGATGTGACGATGGGGGTGATCCCAAGCTCCATGACAGTACCACGATTGGAAGCGAGGATTACACGCATCCAATAAAACGGATCTGCGCCCGTGGTGGAATGAATCCCATACAGAGGAAGCTGGCTGCACACCAAGAAGATGAAGAGGGCGATGACAGTATAAATAACCTTCTCTCTGAATGGAATTTTCCGATCGGCACTCTGCACCTCAGGGAGAAACGAAAGGAATGGCCTGACCAGATGAAGGACTCTAAACCCACCTCCCATCTTCCTTCAACCAACTTATTATCAACAACCCTGCATCAAAACAGAGGAGAGGGAAAAAAAAAAAAAAAAACCTCAATAATTGAACACTAAACATCGCCATTCAACAGATCTACAAGGCAGAGAGATAGGACAATTCCAGATCTCTACCGATTAGTAGAACAAAATTGATCAGAATAAAATAAAGAAAACCCTAATCGCGGATTTATGGAATCAAATTATGGAACATGCAAAAGAACCGATAGAGATCTGGAAATTGGAAGCGATGTGAAAATCAAAGGCGAGGGGAGAAATTGATGAAAGGAATAGCGGAGATTTAGAAACAGACCGTGGCGCGGCAAGAGGAAGAGGAAGAGTCAAAGGCGACGGAAAATCGTAAGGATTGATTGAATACGGAGGAATGAGATGAAGATCTTGAAATGGAGGTTTATAAGGCAGCCGCCTTCTTTGAAAGATTGAGAAAATGGAAATATTCAGAGGTGGAGACAGCGAGCTCTTTAAAAAGCCCACTTCGGCCCAATGTTCCACCTTGTTTGGGCCGAATAAGCCCAAATGCTGTGGTTTTTTTTACCCGAAATTATATGGAATATTTATTTTAGTTTTCATTTTGAATAATCGGAAAAAAAAAAATTAAATAAATCTCACGCATAAAAGTCTATGATTGATTGATTGATTGCATTTGTTCTTCTCAATATATAATATTTTTTCCATTTTTGAAGGTTCTATAATTGTTGAAAGCTCCGTGGATGTTTATTTTATTTTGCTCAATTCTACTTCTCAACCTAACAAAATTTTCTTGGAATATAAAATAGTTTAGAGTAATTTTTTTTTTTTTTGAATAGTTAATGAAAACAGGTTATTATGATTTGAATTTGAATTTTTTGTAATTTCGACTTGAGGAGCATATTTTCTACTATGCATGTGTGCTTTGTGAATTTCAAATTTAGGTATATCTTCAAAAAGAAAAGAAAATTATTGTTGGAAAAAATGGTTTAAATTTTTTTTAATGATTTAGAACGTCTTATTTTCTTTGAGTGGAAATATCATTTTAATTGTTGTGCATGGAATTTGTTCAATTTTAGTCCTTATACTTTCGAATGTCCAATTTTAGTTTCTATACTTTTAGTAAAACTTAAATTTAGTCCTTCAAAGTTAACCATAATTGTTTTCAAAATTTATAATGAAAATACTAATAAAATAAAAAGTAATGAAAAATCTACAATAAACTAGTAGTAGGGAATAAATTTAAGATGTAGTGAAAGTAGAAGGATTAAAATTAGACATTTAAAAGTATAGGGACTAAAATAAAACAAATTCTAAAATATAGGGATTGATAGTATTTTAATTTTTTTTTCTTTTCAAATTGAATATTTGAATTACTCTGTAATTTTGGTTTGACAATATGCATATCAATTACGGTTGCATACATATCCTAACGGTTTTAAGCTCAAGTTGATTTTCAAAGAAAAAAAAATTCTTAATTTCTAGCGCCAAAGATGGAAAAAATTGACTTTACTTTTTAATTTTCTATTAAGAATTTGCAAATATTACAAAATTTAAATATAGATTTTAGTCTTATTAACAATAGAGAGCTATTGTTAGTAATAGATTATCAGTGGTAAACTTCTATCACTGAAAGAAGTCTATAGTTATATCATAGATTGACTCTATCGGTAATATGAGGTATCACACTTATTGACTTTATCAGTGATTAGATTCTATTACTTATAAGAAGCTTGTGTTATTTGAAATCTATCAACAACGGCCAAAGATAGATTTCACATATGTAAAAATCTATCATTTATATAGCCTACTTATAGACTTTTATTACAAACTTTTTAGCTTTAATCATAAATAGTTTGGCTGCAATTAATTGTTTCTAGTTCTTAGGGTTGTTTTGTATCAAATTACTTTTGAATATTTTGTTGAGTTATCAATTAAAAAGTTAGATAAAACAAAATTGAAGGAAGAAATTGAGAGAATGGATAAAGAAAAAGAAGAATAACGGTTTGAAATTTATTGATGATAGAAGAGATATAATATATGTTAATTGTGTATTGAAATTTACCAATTGTAATAGTTTGTCATCGATAGATTTAGGTTGTGAATTAAAAGTATTTTAGTGATATATTTATAATTATGATAAAAGTTAATGTGATAGAAGTCATCATGAGCATAATTCAATTGGCATAAACGAATCAACTTTTGATTAATATAGTAAAAAAGTTTCGAATCCCACTATTATTAAAACATAACGATAAACGCCAACAAAAAAGAGGAAAAGGGAACTTGTAGAGAAGAAAAAAGTCAATAAAATCAAATATAAATTAAAAAAAAAGAATATTGTACGAAATTGGGTATATAATTATGAAAATTAAAAAAAAAAAACAAAATTAAAAAAAAAATCCAATGTTAATAAAAATGAGAAATAAGATGAATAAAACAACATAAGAGATCATAAAAAAATTTGAACGAAACGAAAAAATCTTCCCGTTGAACTTTAGAAACAATAAATGCATGATGGAAATAAAAACAAAATAAATAAAAAGATTTGAGGAATATTTGTAATTCCGGATGAATATTTGCAATTCTTTAAAAGTAGTTATACATTTAATTATTAATATCACTAAAAGTGTCACAATTCTATTATTTTCTCTTTTTTTCCTTTTTTCTTTTTTTCTTTTTTGAGAAAAATAATTTAGGTGTCTAATTAGGTTACCAAACTGCCTATCTCACCACATTGTTTTCATTTGATAACAATTTCGTTTTTTTTTTTTTTTTTTTTTGAAAACAAAGTATGTTTTCTTTTAGATTTCTTATAATGATTTGCATATTTCTTAAATGCAAAAATCGAATTATTAGCCAAATTCAAAAAACAAAGATAAAATTTTTAAAACAACTTTTATAATTTTCAAAATTTGACTGTCTTTTTTTTTAATATTGGTAACAAGTAAATAAGGCCCATTTAGTAACTTTTTAGGTCTCCATTTCGTTTTTTGTTTTTGTTTTTTTATTTTTCTCTTAACTAAGCATACTTTCTCCCTATGTCTTACATTGATTTGCATTTCTTTTAAGTACAATAGTTGAGTTCATTGCCAAATTCCAAAAACAAAAACAAGTTTTTAAAAGTTATTTTTGTTAATTTTCAAAATTTGGCTTGGTTTTTTGAACAATTGGTAAAAAGTAAATAACAAAGGAATAAATTCGAAGAAGAGAGTAGTATAGACTTAATTTTTAAAAACAAAAACAAAAACAAACAGCGAAATGGTTACAAAACGGGACCTTTGTTTTTCGTTTTTAATTTTTCTAGAATTAAGCCTATAAACTCTCATTCCAATCCTAAAGTTTTTGTTTTGATATCTATTTTTTTTAATAATATTTTAAAAAATTTTAGGAAACTAAAAAACGTAGTGTATAAAAAACATGTTTTTGGAATTTGGAATTTGGCTAAAGGTTAGACTATTATATTTAAGAAAGATGTAAATCATTGTAATAAATTAAGAGGAAATAAGCTTAATTGTTAAAATAAAAAAAAAATGAAACAATTACTAAATAGGCCTAATAAGCCAATAAATTTAAAGGTGGAATGAGTGTTTATAGACATTGTTTTTAAAAACAACAAACCAAAGAGTAACCAAACAGAGTTTTAGTAATCCATATCTAAAAATGATTCTCTAACAAGATGTTTGGTACTCTTTAATAACTTGATGGACAAGAGAAAGATCTAAATCATCATAAAAGCAAAGAGTTAAGAAACATGTATGTTTTTTAGTATGGTGTTTCTAGTGCTTCTTTTCTCATAAATTCTTAATCATGATTTTCATATTTTCTACATCAAAATTTGAATTCTTACCTAAATTCTAGAAAGAAAGAAAAAAACTACTTCTTAAAACACTTTTTTTTTCTTTTAAGGTATGGCTTAAAATATGGAAACATGCTTGTTGTGCTCATTTTCAAAAACCAAAAACAAAAAAACTGAAAAATCAAGGCTCGATTTGATAACCTTTTCTGTTAAAGTATTGATATAGTATTAAATTTTCCTTCACACACCAGCTTAAGTTTTTGGGTCATTGGTGTCCTAACATGTATCAAAGCAGAATATCATGTTTTCAAAATTCTACAATGGTATTGATGTTCATTTGTTAGGTCTTCTACAAATGATTACATTATATTCAAGTTAAATGCATAATAAATTTTTTTAAAAAACCATTTACAATAAATGATAGTGTACTTTCTTTCCATTAGTTAATACAAGCCTCTCTCCTATTTAATATTGTTTTTCTTTCTTTCATCGTGAGCTAAAATCTTTGTTGGGATTCAAATATGCAAATATCCCAAGAGAGGAGAATAAGTCTTTTATGCACAAAAAGCAACTTTACTCATTCCTATAGCGGAGTTTCTTTTTATTGAGTTTATTTTCATTATTAGTCTAGATTGACCCCTAGATTAATGTATAAAAAATTGAGTTTAACAATAAAAAGGGTTAAATAAAACTTGGTTTCCATAAAATGAATTTAGGAAAAGAGCATATACATGAGCTTTTGTTTTTGACCCCAGACATAAGCCAAAACATTTAGGGTCTTGGATTTTGTTTGTATTTATCTAAGTTCTCATTATCCATAGACATATAGGTTTAATTGTTTAGACTTCTAGAGTTTGAGTTAAAATTGCAATTGCATTATAGGTGACATTCTCTAATCGAAGGTTGTGCGCATATTTGAGTCTCTTTTATCATTATCATTTCTAATATGTTTTTCACACAACTAATCATCTCTTAACTATTTTGTTGGTTACATTGCATTTGAATTATGAGGAAAGTATTGATCATTATAGAGTTTTGTTACCACAGTTCCGTTTAGTATTTTTTAATATTTTTTATACTTATTTTTCTTTCTGAGTTCAACAACACGTGTTGTGTTATTGGGAGATTCTATTTTCTGACCTCTTGGTTTAGATTTTTTTTTCAAACGATCTCTTCGGTTGTTTTTGTTCATCTTGTTTCTATTTTTTTTTTTTTTTTTTTTTGAACATTGGATTTTTTTCCTTTCATTTTCATTATATGCCCTTTCTTGTACTATATTCTATTTCTTTAGTTATATATGGGTTTCATTGTCTTTTCTTTTCTTTATAAGTTTCTTTCCCCCCTTCTCTATTGTTATTATGTATTTTTAGCACAATAATTTAATGTAATCTCTTTTTCAAAATAACAATAAGAACTAGAAACAACTAAATTGAAGTTAAACTATTTAGGCTTGTGAAGCTTAAAAGTATGTACAAAAAGTCTACAAGTAGTCTTTTATATAAGTGATAGATTTCTATATGCTATGTGAAATCTATCATGAGCTATCATTGATAGATTTCAAATTATATTAGCCTATAAGTCATATATTTTAATCACGTACAGAGTCTATTGGTATCTTATATCACTAATAGAGTTTATTGATGATACTTCATATCATTGATAGAGTCTACCCACGATAGAGTATCAGTGATAACTCTATCGTTGATACCGGTCTATCAATGATATACTTCTATTGGTGATAGATTTTGCTATCAATAATAGAAGTCTATCATAAATAAGTGATAAACTTGAAGGGATCGAATCCCATGTAGAAATGCATGAACGCCATTGTGATTGATTTTCAAAATATTTGGAATCCAAGAAAAACGAAGAAATACATGCATAGAATAAACATTCACCAATAATAAGCATGCTATTAAAAAACCATACATTATAGAGAGAATAGAAAACTCACTCTTGAAGGTTTTCTTCTACGCCTTTTCTCTTCTCCACAGGAACTCCTTCCACGAACAAAAATAGGATACCACCACTTGACAACCTTAGCTTGTTATTCTCCGACAAGGAATGGGCTTATGGGAACCAAATTTTGGGAAAGGGAAATAATTTTTAGAGAAATTGTTTTCTCTAATGGGAGAAAACTTAAGGGAGAGTTTGAGAGAGGGAGAGTGCTTTATAATTTTCACATAAAAATTAACCAACCACAAATGTTGAACTCTTTAGCAATTAAAAGACACTACCTCCCCTCTTACTCCCCCACTCTACTCCAATAGGCAAAGGAGTTTTTTTTGGGTTATTTTCAAATATATAAAAATGAACAAAATATTTACAAATATAACAAAATTTTACTATCTATCCGCAATAGACCGCGATAGACTACTATCTATTTATATCTGTGTCATGATAGAAACAGATAGTAATCTATCGCGGTCTATCGACGATAAACTGTGATATTTTGCTATTATTTGTAAATATTTTTAACAGTTTTGTCATTTAAAATAATTTTTCTTTTTAAAATTTTTCTTTTATTTTTTTAATTTATTTAAAAAAACAAATCAACTTTAATTTTTAATTAAATAATAATAATTATTATTAATTGATCTTATTAATTAATTATAAATTTAATTAAATATGCATTTGAATCATATTAAAGTGCATAACTCTCATAATCTACAATTTTGATATGAATATTATTCACATTAATTTTAACCTATAGTATTTATATGAATCTCATTCAGATAATTGATATTTGAATCTTATTCAAA
The DNA here is from genome assembly GCA_031780015.1 of Citrullus colocynthis. Classification (NCBI taxonomy): domain Eukaryota; kingdom Viridiplantae; phylum Streptophyta; class Magnoliopsida; order Cucurbitales; family Cucurbitaceae; genus Citrullus; species Citrullus colocynthis. The sequence goes on from QLSR01000087.1 coordinate 111,871, forward strand.
TATATTACTCTCATATATTATATAGTTTTAATTATAGATCATATTGATAGTTAACTATATATTATAATGTATCAAAATACATTATAATAATCATATATATATATATCCCTTAAATAATTTGAACAATTCAATTCAAATTACTTGTTTTATCCTTAGAGAGCTAGCAAGGAGACTTTATAGGCCTACAGATTATAAGCTTTAATGGTTTAAGGTTAATTAATTAGACTCTTTAATTAAATTAATCAACATTCACTAACTATGAGTCACGTCACTAAATATGTGTCAATGGATATAATATATGGTTTATTATCAATAATAATTAAATTAATCAACATTCATTAAATGTGTAGAATATTTATATGTCCATGGATATAACTATTACTAGTAAGTCAATCATCCACGAATTGCTCATAATTACGGTTGGATTATATTACCGTTTTACCCCTATAATTACCTCTTACTCCTTAACTCTCACTAATCCTCTAATGAACAACTTGTTTATGGTTCTACCATAAACAAGATCCCTCTCAGGTCAAGGAGAGGTAGGAGCCCTATTGTTCAAGAGTCAGAGTTAGCACTTAAAGGAGCAATTTGTCTAATTACCTTAATGACGGGAATGAGTAAATTCCATCTTGTGTAGCTATGTTCCTAGCTCCCTACTTAGCCAAGTCCCTGAAATAGTAGGCTTATTGAGTCGACAACATAGATCACTCTCACTCATACAAATTAAAAGATTGTCCTTATAGACATGAGTCCATAACTCAGTTAGGATTGAGATCGAGTTACTTATAGTCATCCTATGAAATGTTAATCTCTTCAATCAACAATGTTATAACAAGAAGTTAATCATTCCGCAGTCCAGTCTTATACAACTTTTGTAACATTTAGAAAGTGGGACATATGTGTAATTACCAGGATAAGCCACCCAACATTGTTCATATACTACAAGACTATTTAGGCTATCACTTGAACACTATCTACTTGTTTGTCTACCACATACTATTCAAGCTACATAAAATAACCTAGGATCTTAGTTTAGATTGAGTTAATGCAGTCTAAATGTCAAATAAAATACTACTTATTTTATTAAATAAATAATTCATTTATACATATTACAAACCACTAGATTTATACATAAATCCCAACAATCTCTATCGGTAATAGACTCTATCATTGATAGACTCCGAGAGCTAAATCTAAATTTTGCTACATTTGTAAATTCTTTTGCATTGTGCTATATATGCCAATGTTTTGAGCCTGATTGCTATATTTGCAACTATCCCTTGTAATATTGGATGGAAAAAATTCACAAATTAGAATATAAAATGTTGTTCAAAATGTCGACAAAAATGTCAAGGTTTCAATTTTATGAAAATATCTATGTCAATAAATCTTTTAGAGAACCAATAAAAATAAAAAGTATTTTATTAATTAAATTAATAAATAAACATTGTAGACTTAGTTAATGTGTGAAAATGCTTATTATTTATATTATATTCACGTTAATAGTCTTCTTTATGATACACTAATGACATTTTGTTGCTTTATTTCTGGTGTTTTATCGAACTTTTTATTTATGATACAATAGAAATATAAATATTGATTCACTTATATTAATATCAAATTCATATCAAATTATCCATAGAAATGACTATATGGCCAAATCGAACATAGTTTAATTGGCATTGAAGTGTCTTGATAACCGTAAGGTCTATATTAATCCATTTATATATATAAAAAAAAATGCCTATACGTGAAATTTAATATCACGTGGTCAAGGACAACAACTCAAAGCGACAATCCTCAAGAGGAATCTGAGGGAAAGAAAAGCATTTTTGTGCAATCGCCTAAAAAGAAAGAAGGAAAAAAAGATGGGATCATACAGTAACTAGAAAAGCAATTATGTTTACATTTTCGAACATCCGTGGCTTAGCTTTCCTCTCAGAACGTGAGGCTAAGGAGGAGGAAAAGTAGAAATCAAAAAAGGGTTGTGAAGAAAGGAAAGATAAGGATTAAGAGGGGAAAAAGGAAATTCACCACGAACCCAAATTGTTACTTCTACTAGAGCTGTCGCTTATGATGCTTTGTTTGCTTTTGCAGCTGAAGAGTAGTGAAGAACGAACCCCATTTCGCTTTTTTGCCAATTAAAACTTCATAGCTACTGATTCTCTCACAACCCATTTGCAGAAAATGGCAGAAATCGGGTTCTGCTTGGATTACTGAGCCCAAATTTCCGACCTCCTTCTCTTTATCCTCCAATCTGCTTCAATTTGTCGTCTGTGCAATGAAGAACTCGTTTACATTTGTCACTTCCATAATATTTGTACTGTTTCTCACTCTTCAAATCCAAGTTCATGCTACTCCTGCAGGTGAGTGTCTTCTTTCATCATCTTCATTTTCGATCTGTTTGGTTGATGGGTCTGTTCAAATTAGCTTCATTCTTCATTTAGCTTACCCGAATTGGAGTTCTCTACTGTGATGCTTGGATTGACTGTTATCATTTGAGAGTGATTTGGTTATTGTTGATGTTTTGGGGGATATTTTTTGTTTTTCCTCCAGGACCATTGATAAAACACTTGTCTTCTCTTGTCAAATGGACCAGGTCTTCTTATAAAGCCCCCTCAAACCCCCCATCAGGTAGTTGTGAGGAAAAAAAACTATTTGTCTTTTCGGTACTTACTGGTTACCTTTCTTTATTGTGGCTACCAATTTTCCTTTTCATGTGATGTGAGCTTCTGTTTGGCAGATGGGAATGTCCTTCAGTTTGAGGATGGGTACTTGGTTGAGACTGTAGTAGAGGGAAATGAAATTGGAGTTCTTCCACATAAGATCCATGTTTCGAAGGACGGTGAACTTTTCGTCGTGGATTCGGTTAATAGCAATATTGTGAAGATCACTCCCCCGTTATCCAAATGTATGATGCCGTTGCCATTTATCACATCAATTCAATAAGTTTTCTTCTTTCATATAGTTTCTATTGTGAATGGTAGTCTAGATTTGACTTGCAACATTTTAGTGTTTAAAGTCATTCCTTGCTTGACTCGAGGGAAGGTGAACTTTTCATTGTTGATTTAGTCAATTGCAATATTCTTAAGACTATCACTTGATTATCTAAATGCACGACGTGGTTCATCTCATCTTCTCCATAAACTTGCAACATTTAGTCTTGAGAGTTGTTCGATGCTTGATTCATAACGTTCATACAGAAGGCGAATGCTGACCCTCTGAATTTACTAGTTGAGATTTTAGGAATGGTGAATTTGATTCAAGTACAAATTGTCATATTAAATTCTCATGTCTGTCTGATATGAAGTGCCATTTGTTAGACCCCATGAAGTCATCACTATACAAGCTGTATACAGAAGTATCTAATACAGCTCAGTTACGTTTCCAGTTACAAGTGTTTTGTCTTTGATTTAATGCCAAAAGAATACATTATTCCTCATACCTTTATAGTGCTCTTATCTGAAAAAAAATAAAAAAGTGAAAAGAGTACATTATTCCTCATGTGATGATCCATTTTTGTTGAATAACATTTGGAATCTTTTCATTTATGAATTACTAACTTTATTCCATGTTTTGCTTATGTGTTATTCCGATTGCCTTCAAAGATACTAGAGCAAGATTGGTTGCTGGGTCATTTCAAAGCCACACAGGACATATTGATGGAAAACCAAATGATGCTCGTTTTAACCATCCAAGGGGTGTAACCGTGGACGATAAAGGAAATGTGTATGTTGCTGATACCTTGAATTTGGCCATCAGAAAGATTGGAGATGCTGGTAGTAGATGCATTCCTTTTGATTTAATAAGTAATAAATATACTCATTACATATCAATCTTTGTGTATGAGATAGGACTCATGAAAATGGTTAATTTTTTCCTTTCGTACAAAGTTGAAGATCACTGTCGAAACATGAGCATGTTAAGACTGTATATGAAAGATTAAATATATATAGCCTATTAGCCAGGTTTTTAAGTAGAATGGTAGTTTTACACGGTATAAAACAAGAAGTTTTGTGTTCATATCTCTTCTCCAATTGATATTAATAGTTGACTGGTTGGGCTTCAAGAATCAACTTAACATCAATCCCTCCCCTATCGTGTGAAGGAAGTAATAAGAACATATATACAATATTAAATATCCGATAACCCATCAACTTATGCTTTTTAGTAAAATGGTGGTTTAACAAAACGTAAATTACTCTAATAATGATAATTAAAAAGAAAACATAGATTACTTTTTAATTTTTAATTTCGTTTTTATTGATTGCAACCCATGTCTTGAAGAATCTAGGAGAGAAGTATATGTGACGGTTCACCTTTATATATAAAGAAGCATATCATAGTTAAAATTCTTTTGCAGGTGTGACAACCATTGCCGGGGGCAAATCAAATGTTGCTGGCTACAGGGATGGACCAGGTGAAGATGCAAAGTTCTCAAACGATTTTGATGTAGCATACGTTCGTTCTACTTGTTCCTTGTTAGTTATTGACCGTGGAAATGCTGCAATTCGGCAAATATCTCTAAATCAGGAGGATTGTGAATATCAGGACAGTTCAATTTCCAACAGTGGTATGGAACATATCCTTATGTTGGGTTTCGCTTTTTTCTGAAGGATCATTTTAATTGCTTTATTGAGAGGTGAAGAGACTTCCTCTCTCATAACATAAAAGAAAATATGTTACCTTCTCATGGCATCGCATTGCTCAAGAGAAAGTAACCCATCGATTTGCTTTTGTGATAGCCCTGATGCTGAGACTATTAAACCAAAATAAATCGGTATTGCTTATGGTTGAAAGATTTCAATCCTACTCTGAACTCTTCCCTCAAAGTTGCATCATTTGAATGTTTAGCCTTCCGCTTAGATTGCTGTTTATTACCAGACTCTGATTATTTACTTGTCTATAATTTCGTGAACAGTTGATCTATTCTTTCCATTTTGTCATCTCTTGGAGTTTTCCAAAGAGATGTATGATTTGCAGATTTTCTATCTTCAATATTCTGGAAAACCGATTCGTTTTTGTTGCATAGATTTTAAGGATAACCATGTTAAAACTGCATGGAGATTTTAGGATGCCATTCGCTGCTTGGTTCTTTATTCATTACAACACCGAACTTTGTCTCCCCACCGATGTTTGGCCTCCTAGTTGTTGATCTGTGATAAATAAACAACATTTTAGCATTCATGACTCACATCATCGTTTATGCCTTGGTTACTATGAAGGGTATTTTGTTCCTTACTGTCCTAAACTTTTGTCCCCAGACGTTCTTATGATCATCGGTGCTGTTTTGGCGGGATGTGCGACATATATGCTTCAGCAGGGCTTTGGAACCTCGAGCGTGTCTGAGACAGTAAGTTTCATTTATTCTATTTTCTGATTAATTGGTTCGCTAGATATTTTAGAATACTGTAATCTACCTAATACACTAGAACATAACTTATCCTCAAAATATTCGTCCAACAAGGTGTGACACACACACACACATACATTATTTATAGCACTAGGGAAAATTTTTGCAAACAGAAAACAAAACCCTTATTTGATAACCATTTGGTTTTTGAAAATTAAGCATATTTTTTCTGAATTTCTTACGATGGTTTTCATTTTATGGGGTAAAAGAGTTGAGTTCTTAGCCATACAAAAACAAGTATAAAAAACTATTTTTTTTTAGTTTTCAAAAATTGACTTGGTTTTTGAAAACATTAGTAAAAAGTATATAACTAGGCAAGAAATTTAGAGGTGGAAGAGATGTTTGTAGGCTTAATTTTCAAAAACTAAAAACAAAAAACCAAATGGTTAACAAATGGACCTAAGAGTGTGAAATGGATGTCAAACGCTTTATGAAGAGCTGAATTATGTTTACTTCGATGCCAACCAAGAATACCTCGATTATACTTTTGTATTTGTAACATTTGCCTGGCCTTACGAAATGCAATATTGGTGCAGTATTCTCCTTTAGAGACTGAATATGGAGAAAAACCATACAAGGAAGAGTCAACCTCGGTTATGGACAGTGTAAAAGAGGAACCAGGATGGCCATCATTTGGACGACTCATCATTGATCTTTCCAAACTGGCTCTTGAAGCTGTGGCTAGCATTGTCCTTTCTTTTGTTCCCGCTCGTTTCAGAGCTCGTAACACCCGGAAAGGCCTGACTCCATTGAAAGATTCTCTCAGGATGCCCGAAGATGAAAGGGAGCGACCAATGGTTCAAATGCAGAGAACTTCTGTTCCTCTGACTGAAACAAGACAAGCTCACGTAGTCAATGGAAGCGATCCCTTTCCAGAGGCAATAAAGCCTTCGAAGCTCAAATCAAGTAGTTTCAAAGATCCCTCACTGCAAAGTAAGCACCGATCTTTGAAACGTCAAGAGCAGGCTGATTTTTATGGATCAGGTGAGATACCTCCACCTTATAGGTCCAAGAGCCAAAAGGAAAGACCGCGACACCGTCAGCGTGAGAAAAGTGCAGAGATCAGTTACGGAGCTGTAGGATCTGAGCCAAAGCCAGTGGAGATGAAGCCAGCAGATTTTGACAATCCAAAGTATGAACATTATAATATCAGGAATAAGTATGGACCGAATGATCCCTTCGGATTCTAACTACTGGGAATCTTTCAACTCCCCTCCGGTCTAGCTTCCATATCTGGCACGATTTTGACCCCCGACTTACATAGGGACTCGTTGCAACTCAAAACAAACTCAGATATCGCTAGAGATCGATGTATAATCTATACTTGGATGCCCCTGTACCCGTAAGATTACAAAACTCGAAGTATTTGTAAGTTCTTCTGTTTTCTACTTAGCTCAAAAGTTATAAATGATTATTTTGTTAGAAGATACGAGGTATTGACAGGCCTTTGAGTGCATATTTTTGTTAGTTTGATCTTTGCTTTCAGAAGCTTGAACCCCTTAAAACTGAGAAAAGTATATATATAAAATTTGAATGTTAAGGTGAAGAAACTTGAGACCTCCTACATTGTTTTATTTTTTCGGTTTTACTTTGACCTACACTATGGTACTTTCTTGTCTCATAAATGTGTGACCCCACAAACCTCGTAGTTGTAACATATGTCAAATTGTGCTAGGCTCATGTTATCAAACAATAGTCGATTGTTTTTTTTTGTTTCTTTTTTTGATATATATATATATATATAATTTTTAATTATTCTATAATATTGTTGAATGAGAAATTTCAGCCAATCAAATTTTGTCACGTCATTACAACAAAAGTCCTTGTAGAAATTACAAAATTGGATCGAGCCGAATATTAAAGTTGCTCGGGTCAAAACCCAACACAATTCAAGCCCATTGTGGGATTTCGGGCCAAAGAAGATGTTGGGCCCAAGCCCATGTAAGACCTATGAGAAACCTCTATAAATATAGGTCTTACCCCTTCATTTGGGGAGATTGGAAGCATTGACAAGGTGGTGCTAAAACTTTGAATACGAAGCTCTGAAGATTGCAACTTCTTGAATATGAGAACTGAGCTTTGAAGACTAAATCTGTAAAGATCTGAAGAACACAAGATCAAAAGACTTGCTCTAAAGAGTATAACTCTCTTGAAGATTTGAAGACTTAAAGCTCAAAGAACTTCTAGAAAATCAGAAGACTTTCTCTGAAGTTCTTGAAGTCAGAAACTCCAAAGGTCGATGAACAAGGCTAAAGACCGATCACCTAAGAAGATCATCAAGCTCAAAGGTCGATCATCACCCAAGAAGATTATCAAGCCCAAAAGCCGATCATCACCCAAGAAGATCATCATGGCCAAAGGTCGATCACCCAAGATCATTCCACCCATAAGAAGATCATCAAGCCTAAAGGAGATCATACCACCCATAAGAAGATCATCAAACCTAAAGGTTGATCAACACCAAGAATATCATCAAGTCCAAAGGCCAATCATCCAAGAAGGAAAAAAAAAAAAAAAAAAACCTAGCGAAAGAATAGAGATTATACTCACAATATTGAAATCAATACAAATACAAAATTTAAATTCAACGAATAAATTTCTCCGAAAATCACAGTCGAACAAATGTATCTGATTTTTTTTATTCCTATTAACTTGGCAATTTATATCCATTTGTATTCTGAACTTCCTATTTTAATAAATTGAACTCTCAACCTAAACTTGTATTGCAGTTTTTGTTCATGTAAAATTCATTTACGAATTTAATAAAAGTAATTTAAAAGTTTATCACTATTCAATAAACATAAGTTTCAACAAAATTTCAATAAACAGTATAGTCTTTTTTTTTTTTTTTTTTTTTTTTTTTTTTTGTAATTGGCAAATTTTATATTCATTTAATGCTCATGAGAATAGTTTGCTTGACAAATTTTCAAATGGAAGTTGGTTGGAGGGCAAAAATTGTAATTTATTCACATTTAAAGTAAAAATTGCAACACTTATTAAAGCATAACTTTTATTTAACTTTTAATTTGATAAATTAAAGCTTATAACAAGAACTAATACACCTTGCCTATAGTATCTTTCCAACTTTTAGTACCATGATCAACAAATTTTTTAAGAGAGAATACTGAAAGAGTTTTTTTTTTTTTGTTTTTTTTCCTTTTTTTTAAAGGTATAAAACCATAATTAAACTTTTAATAGTTTTAGTGTGAAAAGGAATTTTAATCCTTAAAGGTTATGTTTGGTGACCATTTGCTTCTTGATTTTTGAAAATTATACTTATAAATACCACTTGTACCTATGAGTTTCTTCGTGATGTAATTTGCTTTCTTTTCAAGTGTTTGAACAAATCAAGCCAAATTAAAAAAAACTAAAATGAAGTAGTTTTTTAAATTTTGTTTTATTTTAAAATTTGGCAAATAGTTCATATATTTGTTCAAAAGTTTGGTGTGAAAACAAGCCCAAATTTCAAAATTTTGGCATAAAGTCATTGTGCTAATTTATTTTTGTATTAAATCATTTAATTAACAAAAACTTCACATTATAGGATTTGTTCCTTTATTTAAATATCACAAAAGACAAATATTAGAAATCACACACCTTGTAGGTTAAATTTCGAACTTTGAAACTTATATGAATATTTATTCAACACTAAAAATCTAACCCTTTTTTTTCTATTGCAAAATTTGGATTTAACGTAAATCACTATCAATGCAAAAATGTATCAGTCTAATGTTGAACCGCGATATTTGTTATCAATATCTTAGAGAGAGTAGTCCATAAAGGTCCTAGTCGAAATGTATTGTCGTTTTTATACTTTGGATCTTGTTTCATTTTAGTCTATTGTGTGATCTTATAATTGGTTGACAAGAAAACTCACGTCGATCACCATGACTTGAACTTACTCTCTTTAAACTATTTTTATTACTTTTATGGCCCTCATTAACTACTAGAGCAATTCACAATAATTAAGGAAAAAAAAAATTCAATATGAGCACCCTTAAAAATTTGGGCAGTTTGCATGAAAAATAATAATAATAATAATAATAAATAAATAAATAAATAATAAAAATTGCAAGCGTGTCCTTACTTTTCTTCTTTTGTAGAAATAGTAAAAAACCGGCCCAACCTAAATAGTAAAAAATGTAAAAGTCTAAAATACCATCCTCCTAATGATATATTTCATTTGGTATATTATTAATTTACTAATATACCTAACAGGCTAAAATGATATATTTCATTTGGTATATTATTAATTTACTAATATACCTAACAGGCTAAAATGAAATATATCAATAGAGTAGTGTATCCACGATATATTCAATATCAATTACATTAGTTAAGTGGTATATTTTTTACTTTGAGCATAGATTATATATATTATTGATATTAATATCATTTAATTAAGTGATGTGTGTACATTTGATAAATATCTATTGGTGTATTTTTTTTTTTGGATGTTATTAGAATTGAACAATGACTAAATGATATGGTAATAGTTGATGTACTCACAACTATGATAGTACATAGTCATATATTTCTCTTAATCATTAATAGTATACTTGGAATTTTATATTTAATGAGCATTGATGTATTGTTAATATATTGATGATATAGTTGAAATGAGTTAAGACAGTAATGACAAAACACAATATGATAAGTACTGATTGGATGTTGATTGAGGTTAAAAATAATGTTAATATACTCATGACTGATATACGAAATATCAGTATATCATACACTCGATACACTTAATTGATATACTTGATAATGATGCACTTGCCTGATAAACTGGTGATAAATTTGTCAATCATTCACTCCTTTATATTGTTGATAAACTTGATATACTTGACTTATATACTTGATAATGATACACTTGACTAAGATATTGCTGATAAACTTGATAATGATGCACTCTTTTATAATGTTAATACACTTAACTAATATGTTGTTGATAAACTTGATAATGATGTACTTGTTTATACAGTTGATGCACTTGCCTGAGTTGATGTACTTTTTTTTTTTAAAAAAAAAGTGACTGAGTTGATATACTTTATGATGATACATTAACATCAGAAAACAAAACCCTAAACTTCTTCTTCTTCGCACGCAATAATCCCCTTCCCCCCTAAAAAAAATATCTTTCACCAACCAACATTGCTCAACACTATTTGCCATTAGCCATTGCTTCGCCTCCCCCATTGGTTGTCTCTGTCGACTGTCGCATTTTGATCGTTGGTTGCCGCTTTTCTCTCTCTATCAATTGATTGCTTAGGAAAAATATGAAATAAAAATTAATTAGAAATCTAGATTTAAAGTTTTTGCCATATTTATAAAATATCAAATATAGGTGACACATCTACAAAATAGCATATTCAAATTATCCCGTTGTAGTTTTTTAAATTTTTTTAATAAAAGACCAGTAGAGATTCCACTTTTTTTGGAAAAGTAAACAATAATCCTACAAAGATTTATATTATTTGATTAATATATAGTGTGGTATAATCAAATCTTTTAACTTTAAGATTGAAAATATATTTATAAAGACTATGAATAAATTGGAAAGTAGAAATGAGGAAAATTGTATTTTAACAACAAAAAAGTATTAAATATACTCACGTTGAGAAGATAAAAAAGGGAAGTAATAAAGAAAAGAAAGCTCGACTCACCTTCAAGGAACGTGACAGCCAACCGCCTCATTCACAACCTCAACTCCCTCCCCCTTCTTTCAAAATAATAATAATAATAATAATAATAATAATAATAATAATAATAATAATTTACTTTTTAACCATATATATATATATCAAATTTCTATCTAAAAGTCATTAAACATTAACATTGTTTAATAAATTTTCAAATTTATGTGTCTAATAATTTTATATATTCTTTTATATATATTTTTTTTTATAAATTAATTGAATATCAAATTTTATAAGTGAATTAAATGTCTTTTTTTTTAAAAAAAATGTACCGTATGTTGAGTCTATTAGAGAGAAAAAATGAGTAAAGAGAGACCTATTTGAAATAATATTGAATGTTTAAGAATCTATTATATATTTTTTAAAGTTTAGAAACGGATTGAACACAAAATTGAAGTTCTGTTTGGTCGAGAATTTCGAAATAAGAGATTCAATGAAAATAGAGTTATATTTTATGTTTTCATTTATGTGTCTGGTAGCATATTAAAAAATTGGATTCTAAGTTAAACTGTTATTTAAAATGTTTTTGATACTATATATTTATAAATCATAAAACTAGTTGTAGTTACAACCGATCTTTAGTTGACAATAAACTATTTATGAATGTTATATAATTATTGTTTTGAAATATTAAATAATTTATAATACATTGCATAGTACATATTATATTTTTTAAACATGAATTGAGTTTATAACATGACACATTGTATTTCTAAATGTTTTAATCTTCATTTAATATAATTATGCATCTTAAAATTTGGATACAACAAAAACGTAAAAATGTTGTTTTCAGAATTTGAACTTTTTGAATCACAGAATCCGAAAACAGTTTTAAAAAACATAATTTGAGTTGTCTGCCTAACACATATTCATTGAACTTAGTAAATCTGAAAATATAAAACATAATCTAGATTCTCTACCAAATAGGCTAAAGTTTTAGGATTATTAGACAATTTTTAAAATTTAATAAAAATCAATTTATACCTCTAAACTTTTAGAGTGTATCAATTAAAACTTTAAATTAATAATTATATCAATTTAAACCCTGAATTTTGGTAATTGTATCTCTTTATGCACTCTATTACACATTATTTGAATAAACATTAAGGTTAAAATACTATTTTGATTCATGTATTTTAGAATTTGTTCACTGTTAGTTCCTATACTTTCAAATGTCCAATTTTACTCCTTGTAGTTTTAGTAAATTTTAAATTTGGTCCCTCAAAGTTAATTTTTATCGAAATTGATTAAATAATCATAATGAATTTCATGCAAAGAAACTCAATTTATGAATATGTTTTTAAAATTTATAGTGGAAATACTAGTAAAGTAATGAAAAAAATTCATATTAACCTAGTAGTAAAGACTAAATTTAAGATTTATTAAAAAATATGGAGATTACTAAAATTGAATAAACTCTAAAATACAAAGATTAAAATAATATTTTAATCTAATTTTAAGGATGAAACTCCTAAATTTTATTAGCAAATCAATTTATACTTTCAAACAAGTTTAATTTTGAAACTTGCTCCCCCATCCATTCTAATAGTATATTTTGTTAATTTAATATTCGAAGATTAAAGTTTTAACAATAACAACAATAATAATAATAATAAGCAAATATTTAATTTAGTTAAATTCTCCTTAAAAAAAAAAAAAGTTAAATTCAATATTCGGAGCTGCTGCTGCTTCTTCTTCCTACTCTACAAAAAGCTTATTCTTCGGCTCTGCAAAATTCTTCCGTTTCAACTCTCGAGGAGTTTCTGCTTTTCTCCGGCTTAACCTTTCTCTCCATCTACCTGTCAATCGAGGCTTGAGTTCAAGCGAAGCGCAATGGGCTGTGCTGGATCGTCGCAGACCAACGGAGACGGTGAGGTTCACTTCGCTACTGTGATTCTTTTCTTTTCGTTTTTATGCTCAGAGAAATTTTGTTCTATGTTCGTCTGCTGGCTTGACTACAAGGAATATTTGATGATAATCAATGCAAGTTGATTTTTGCTGTGCTAGGGAGAGCGGGAGTGTTGGTTTGAGAGTACTGAATTTCTTGGAATTGAATTGGATTGCTCTTGATTTTTCTTTGTTCGTTGCGGCTGTTTTCTTGATTTTCTTTCTTCGGTTATGGCATTGCTTGATGCTGTGCGTTTGTTTGTTTTGTGACTGTGACGGGAGATTCTTGAACTTCACTTGCGATTATCAGATTTTGTAGTGGTGAATTAACTAGGATGAACAGTTCTCAAATTCGGATAATTGCATTCATTATGGAAATAACTATATTAGTCATTTATTTTGAGAATGATGGGTTTTTGATGGTTACTTATTGTAGTGCTCACAGATTCATTGACATCTCATGCTGGTGATTCAAATTCCACCACGGATTGATTCTTTCAGATCAATGAAGTTGTTAAGATTTGCAGTCGGAATCTTGGCATAATTGTGGCTGTAAACTAGTTTCGCATTCAAAGAGTTTTATTAGATTAATTGTGAAGCTGTGGTGTTAGCACTTTATGACTAAAATTTCAGCAACTAACACATAAATGAACAGTACCTAAAGATAATAGAGTAAAACGTAATCTCTCTCCTCATATTATTGAATGAGTCAAAACAAATACTTATATGTGAGATTACAATGAGAGAGATAAGATACATAACAATTTAGTTAGCCATTAAGAGAACAAAACCAACTCAGCACCTATAAACAAATATACTCTATTAGTTAACCATTTCTGTTTTATACTGCAATTCGAAAGAAAAGTTACGACAATAATTGTCTTTTGACTCTTTTCTATATCTGCAAAATGTATAAGGTAATAGATGTACGTGTATTCCTCCCTTTCCCTCACTATTCTCATTACAAATACTGACAAATTACAGGAATTGTTGATCTTCTTGTTTGTTTATAAAGAGGAAAAGAACACTTCTGATGTACTGAAATTGAAAGAAAACACTTCAAAAGAGTAAAGAAAAGGAAAGATATAGCAAAAATTTTAGGATGAACTTCTGTAATTTTCCTCGTGTATTTTATAGTGCTGAAGGTTTAGGGATTTCATTTGAACTTTTCAAGATTACGCTGCTAGCCTCAAATCTAGTTTTGTTGGTTTATACTTGATTCAAGCCATTGAGATAGGGCTGAACTTTGCTGGTTTATGTAGGATCCATAAAGAAGATACGGAAGCCAAAATCTTGGAAGCATCCCCAGCCAATTACAAGGTCTCAGCTCATGCAACTACGGGATGAGTTCTGGGACACTGCACCTCACTATGGTGGCCGGAAAGGTAGTCCTGTCTCTAAATATTTTTTACCAGTGTTAAAAATCTTCATGGTTCATTAGAGGTTAGCTGATCAAACAAGTTACTAAGAGTTTATCTAATTTGGAAAAGGCCTTATATTATTGTATCATACTACGGAGTAGCTCATGATTTTCGGTCTCAGATCTATTTCTCTTTCTCGAGGAAAATGTAAAACTAGGGATAGATGACCACTGTAGTTCCAGGGGACCCAATAAAGGTTGGGATGAATTATCCCTTGGAAACGACTATGATATCTATCACAGCTATAAGAATAGTTATTGGACTATTTCCAATTTCTAGGATCCTTCCATTGTTTTTCCTGTTTCCTATTTTTATGCTGATTCCAAATTGCTGTTACACCAACATCGAAGAATCTCCTTCCATGTGTAGGCATTTCCTATCGTTTCATTTTTGTTTGTGCCCAACTCAATGGGGGATGAAGAAATGTGATGCCGAGAGTTTTGGCATAATTGGTTCATGATTTTTTTTTTTTTTAGATGATAATAATAAGTATATAGCTAGTTATTAATTATTTTATGAATTGTTTTTCTTTTTTCTTTTTTTGTGAGGAAAGATTTATTTTGAGGACTCTTTGTGAGAGCTAAGGCTTCACCAAAATGATTTTTATTTTGCTTATGCTTGGAACACTCATGTGTTTTTACCTAGGATTATGGAACTTGATTAACTAGAAATTCTTTTGTCTTTACTTCACTTTTATAGGGTTTTGTCTTTTTCTCTTTCCCAATTGGTTTCCTCTTATTCTATTTAATTTCTTGGGGTTCCCTTTCCCCCTCAATCTTCTTTTAGTGGCCTTGGTATTTTTTTAAAGCCTAATGAAAGCCATTAATCGCCATAAATTTTTTAAGCGACCTGCCTCATTTGAATTTCTCTTCGCTCACAATGCATTTTGCAGTCCCTTATTGATCTGTGGTTAAAGACATTAGTTGTTATTTTTCTCCAACTTTCTGCTTTCCCAAATGGTTTTTATCCCATTTTTTGCTAGATAGAAAGCAGTGCTATTTGTAATTTAAGTCAAAACTGTGTTGGCCCTAACTTTGCCTTAGACTATGTTCTTGCTGTGCTTTTGTTTGATGCAAACCTTAACCCTGTATCTATATGAGGGTCTCTGTTTCACGGCACAATTTTCTGTCGATTTTCACTTTTATTAAGTGACTACAATTGATCTTAGTCACCAATTGAAATTCTAGATCCCAGGTATATTGTTGTTGCAAATGGCCAAATAAAGTTCCAGTTCAAAAGATCCTTCACTCTTATTCTCTAACATGTCTCCCCAGTCCCCAAAATACTGAATCACTTCGAAATTTGAACAAATATTGAACTTATGTAGGATTTTGTACCAAAAAATCACATGACAAAAGGATGATCGACTAATTCGTGGGCCTTGCAATAAACAGAACACTAAAACAATGAGAGGGCTCCGTGTTTAGAAACAAATTGAGAGAAGTATGTGAACAATTAAGACCTTAAAATAAGATTTGCAAATTGTGAGAAACATGTAAGCTAATAGATTCCTAAGATGAATATAATAATCACTCTCTCCTTTTCTTATACATTCAGTTTCCTTTACGTCCTGCTTACTAAAATTCACTAACTATTTTCCATGGTTACCAGAGATTTGGGATGCACTACGAGCAGCTGCCGAAGCCGAGCTTTCTCTTGCACAAGCAATTATAGACAGTGCAGGGGTCATTGTTCAAAATGCAGATTTGACAATCTGTTACGATGAGAGAGGTCCATACCATTGCTTCATTTAAGAAATTATGATATGTTATTTTTAGTTTAATCATCAATATCAATCTTGTTGCAGGCGCAAAATATGAACTGCCCAACTATGTTTTGAGTGAGCCGACCAATTTGATTCGTGACAGTTCATAAAAAAGGTAACCACAGCTACATTTCTATCGTACATTACATTGGTTTAACATTCGTTTCAGTCTTTGAAGTTCTCACTTTTGTTCCTTTCATTAACATTAATTACTTAATATCAAAACATTGTTCCCTCATTTTCTGTCATATTTTACAGAGCTGATCGATTTAATGCATTCATTCCTTTCACTTGGGCTTCCTTTAAGTTGCTTTTTCACTAAATGGGCAAAGTGCAACATCATCCATTTTCACATTTCTTGTACAAAAAAGAAAAGAACAAAGATCAGAAAATGGCGGGAAAAAACCCTTCTGCCAGTTTAGCTGTGTCATAAATTACTTGATTACTTGTATAAATAAAGATTCAATGAAAGTTTGAAAACCCAGTGATTGAACGTCGTATATAGGGGGAAAAAACGCAATATTGTAGAATGGTGCTTTCGTCGTCTTTTTAGGTGTTTTTCCTTTTAAATTTGGTTATGATTACCCAATATTCCTATGGGTGAAAACAGTTCCGTTTGTTCGGTGATCAAACTGAACCAAATAAAAAAATTTTAAAAACCAAATTGAATCGATTTATCAGTTCAATTTGAACTGCATTGAATTCGAATATATGCAATTCGGTTCGATTTTAAATTTGGTTATTTGTTTTATAAAAATATGTATATTTCTTTTTTAATTAAAAACGGTACAGCTTTAAATTTGGTTTTACTCTTTAAATTAAAAATGGTTCGATTTTGAGTTCCGCTTTTCTCTTTTTCTTAGAAAATATATATATATATATATAAATGGTTTGTTTCGACTTCAAATTCGGTTTTTGAAATTGAAATCAAACTGAATTGAATAATTCGATTTCAGGATTTTTTCGGTTTCACTAAGTTTTCAGTTCGGCTCGATTTTGAAAAATGGTTCGGTTTTTGCAGTTTCAATGGCCACCCCTAAATATTGTGCATTGCTACAATAGTATATTTTTATTTTTGTTAGTGATATAATATTAAATTTATCTTCACCCATCGACTTAAATTTTTTAGTTAATCAACGATTTAAGATGGTATCAGACCAAGGATATCCTGTGTTTAAGCCTTTGCATTGTTGTTTCCTCCCCCAATTAAAATCAATTTCCACTTGTTGGGTCTTCTTCCTTCACCCATCCTGGATAAGGTGACAAAATATAAGTTTTCATTTGGATGTTTAGCAAAAAAATGGAAATAATAAGATTAATGGCAAAATACATGTATTACGTGTGTAATTTTTTTTGTAATACCTATTTTGCCTTGGTTCGTTTGATCAAAATATTAATTACAGCGTAAGTGGGGAGCTTGTATAATAACCGAGAAATAAATACAATGTAATTGAGGAAATTGTTGGATGACTGTATTAGTCAGATTATTCTAAATAGATTCGATTTCAAAACTGAAAATCAGCATCATCCTGTGAATTTCACCCTTTTTTGAATTCAAATCCGTTTTTAATATTCAAAATAAGATTTTCATAATTACTTTTCTAATTAATTTAAAATAATCCAATTTATTCCTTATTTTCTCCCATATTTTTATTTTAAGACTATTTTTATTATTGAATTACATTTTATCTTAGTAATCAACAATATTTTAAATAGTTTGTCAATGATGTTTTGTATTGTATTGTGATCACATTATCATCATTTTCGAGTTGTTGAGTCATATATTCCATCGGATTCATCCTTTCAACAACGGTAAGCTTTTTTCCTCTAGCAAGTATATCTCGGTTGATAATACGTAGGAATGGTTCCAATTGTTGAAGACAAGGATATTTCCAGTTGAGGACAGTTTTATCTGACTCTCCTTAGAATGATTTATGTGTAGTGGTTGACCACACATTTTCTAGTAATTCAATTTTTGGAAATACAATATATTTAAATGATGAGTTAATAGGAACAAATCTTTCTCTCCAACCTTCTGATTTTATTTATGAAATTATTGATCAAGATTTTGAGTTATGTCAATTTGGTATTTCCATTAAAGAAGGTTCATTTTTAGAGTAAGTTTGTATCGACGAAAATTTGTATTTTTGAAATGTTAGGGTGATACTTTTGCCCTTTTCTACCCAAAGATGGTTTGTAAAAACCCTAATTTATTTTGATTTGAAACATTTGTTTTAGTTTTGAATTATTTTCTTTTAATTGAAACGTTGCTTAGCGTGATGATAATTACTTGCAAGTGAAATAAGACATTTGTTATAATGCATCGTGTGTAGAATGTATTTGTGGTTTTTGGAATGGTTTTGAAGCCCTCTACATCCCTATTTTTCAAATTTACCTATGTGGAATTTATTGAGGGTAATTTTAACAATTTCTACTCATTATTTTTAATTATTTAATTTTGTTTGCTACTTTAACAATTTAGAAATATTTTTACTATTTTTACAAACTAAATCTTAATTTTTGCCATTTATTGGTAAGCCAAAGTTTAAATCTTGTTTTGGTTCATAATTTTTCCTATCTTTCAGTTTAGATAATTTTAGTCTTCTCCTTCTAATTTTTAAATAATTCTAATGTTTAAATTTTTGCATAGAAAACAGGTTTTTTTTCAAATATATATATTTAAAAATTAATTATTCAACAAATATTTGACCTTATTTTGGCTTTTACATACTTGTTTGTTTTGAAATCTACGGTAAACCTAAGATAAGTCTTTCTAAAAAAAAAAAACCTGAATATATGGGATTTTCCCCTGAAAATTATGATGGTAGCTTTTCAAATAATTGTTGTTAAATGTAATTTTTAATATAGAATTAGAAGTAAGTTTTTACTCAGTAAGTTTCAGTATATATTTTGCAAATAGACATAATTGAATATGCGATTTTCTTTAAATTCATTTAGAAAAAATTACCCTTTTCTCTTAAGTTTTAGGTTTAGTTTTTGTTTGGTCTCTATATTTCAAAAATTAACTTTTTTTTCTTGAAATTTCAAAATCTAAACACTTATGTCAACTAGAAACAACTATATATCTAAATATATTTAAAAATATATTATTAAAATGTTTACCTTTTTTCCATTATTATTTGGCTTGGCTGAATAGTAAACGAATAAATAGACTTAACAGACGATCCAAATATGGCACAAATGGGCTAATCCCAATATATATTCAAGGGTTAACGACAAGAATAGGCTAATTTGGAGTCTATATTTTCAAATGAAAAAGTCCTTTTTTTTTTTTTTTTTTTTTTTTTTTTTTTTTT
>QLSR01000087.1:143331-166364 GCA_031780015.1 Citrullus colocynthis
AAAAAAAAAAAAAAATTAAATCAACAAAGTTTTCATCTCTACAAATTTAGTAATGCACATGTTTTCTTTTTTGGTCTCCCACTCGTTGTCATCAAAATTATAACTTAATTAAATGTCAAGGGTATTAATGAAAATTCAAAGATGTTATTATTATTATTAATAATATTATGTTGAAATAAAATACTAATAGTTTTAACAAAATTAAGGGTAAATAAAATGTAATAAGGAGCCAATAAGTGAAAAAACTCCAAATAAAGAACCAATGTCAAGGTTCACCCATTGAAAAACTCAATTGAATAGAATAAATAAATAATATTGAATTAAATAGACAAAATAAATCGAAACATTATCGACAAAAAAAAAAAAAAAAAATTGTAAAACATACATTAAGAATAGAAATATGTGAGAAATTTGAGGAAGAGATAGAGAGTCAAAGTGTTGACCAGTCTTACCTCAGCTTTTGCACGTGCTTTTGTTCTCCCTCCCATTCCCTCGCTATCCCATGGCGCGTCGCTTCACGGCTTCACCCACCAATTTCTTTCTTTTCTTAAAAAAACTTTTTTAATTAGAAAAATAAGTTAAATCATCATTTTGTAGTTTCATTAAAAACATATATATATATATATATCATTTTGATTTCTTTATTTTGTAATTTGTTCAATTTTAGTCCTTATACTTTCAAATGACTAATATTAGTCCTTGTAATTTCGATAAATTTTAAATTTAAGCCCTTGAAGTTAATATATATATATATATATATATATATATATCATTTTGGTTTCTTTATTTTGTAATTTGTTCAATTTTAGTCTTTATACTTTCAAATGACTAATATTAGTCTTTGTAATTTCGATAAATTTTAAATTTAAGCCCTCAAAGTTAATTTTTATCAAAATTGATTACATAATCATAATAATTTTAATGCAAAAAAATAGAATATGTTAATATGCTTTCAAAATTTATAATGAAAATGTTAATAAAAAATAAAAAGTAATAAAAAAATTCACAATAAACAAGTAGTAGGGACTAAATTTAAGATTTATAAAGAATACATTGATTAAATTTGGACATTTGAAAATATAGGGACTAAAATTGAACAAACTTCAAAGTATGGGACCAAAATGATATTTTAACCCAAAAAAATCATGCTTAGATTGTTAAATCGCCAATTCTTCTAAAAGCTTAACTGGTGGGTGATGGCAAATTTAATTGCATATTTTTTACCTAACAAGTGGAAAAAATATTAATTGGGGAGGAAACAATAAGGGTTTGAACACAGGACAACCAATCTACTTTGATACCATGTTAAATTGTCGATTTACCAAAAAACTTAAGCTAATGGGTGAAAACAAATATAATATTGTATCATCTAACCTATTTATTTATTTATTAATGAAATAAGAAGAAAATAAAACTACAAAAATCAAGTCTTTAGACACCAAGATGCTAAACCACATAGGAGGATGTGAAAAATATTACAATATTGCTCCTCCAATGCTTTGCAAACTAAGGAGTGAGCCAATGATGACGAGTATGGATACATCAGACCTTCCAACAAATTTGAGACAAGTATTTCACTTCGTGAATAAAAATGCCACTTTAAAAAGGCTAATCGTCTTGTTGTTTATTAAGTTCGCTACCTTCAAATAATCAGACTCTACAATTTCCTGTATATTCAATAATGAAGGAGCATTAGATAGACCTCTATAGTATCCATGGTTTTAGAATCTTAATCTCACAACGTTAAAAGACTGTTTCCATTCTTATTTGTCGAACTTAAATCTGCCTAAAATGGACATGGGTCACTCAACTTAGACCTACTATGTGAATAAAATGGTTCCACAAAGCATATGTACTAATTTTCCACATGTCACAAGCAGGAGAATGCCAACGAAAGACAACCGATGATTTTAGGATGTGATGAGCTAGTTGTTGACCCTCCAACGATTGTTTGTCTCTGGAAGAATCATTAGTTGTCATTGAGACTACCAACTAACAATCTATTTAGCACACAAAGATTCAAAATGTGCTTGAATTTTCTGATGATGTTAGTAGATATAAAATTAAAACTTTAGCTCACATTAGAGTTTGAAATTCAAACTTATATCTAACATATCAATTAATTTTTAAAACTTTTTAATTTTTCAATGACCTATTAGACACAAATAAGAGTTTAGAGATCTATTAGACGCTTTTGAAATTGATCAAATAGACACAAAACTCACAGTTTTAGAACTAAAATTGTAACTTGACCTTCAAATATTAAGAGTTGGAAGCATTTTTTTTTAAACAATAAAAATATAAATAAAGGCTAGAAGGATTTGAACATTTCATTTTGGGGAAATTATCCTGTTAGTCATCGAATTTTTGAAGAATGTGTATGTTTGGTTTTTGAGTTTTAAAGTATATCTTTTTAATCTCTGAATTTTTTAAAAATAGGTTTAAAAGGTTACTTCCACGCATATATAATAAGACAAATAATTTTAAAAAATATATATCTTCTTTCTAAAACTATTTTTTAAACTTATTTCTGACTTCTTAAAAAAAAAACTTATCTTTCAACTCAAAATGTCATATAATTATTTTAAATAATAAAAAAAATTACTTTAAAGACCCTTTAAATTTATTCTTAAAAATTTGAGAACTAAAAATATATATTTCGAAAACTTATGAACTAAATGTACCTATTCTAAAAAGTTTGAGGATTAGAAAGGTAAACTTTTGAAAACTCTGACACTAAATGCATTCATTATTCAAAATTGGAGACTAAAATGACAATTTTTTCATTCTTTTCTAACTCTATATATATTTCGAAGTGAACTAATTTTTAATCATAAACATGCTTAAATCTTATTTTAGTACTTCTTTTGCACTTATTTTATTCTAATAATCTTCAAAAGGTTCGTTTTAAATATTTATTTTTGTTTTCAGTATCAATCTGTTGTTGATTTATAATGTGATTTTAAATATGTATACATTAATGTGAACATATTGAAAATAATTTAAGAAGATTGAAACATTTAATAAATGGAGTGTATTAGATAACAAAATAGTAATAAGGTTCAAAATGATTTGATAATATAATAAAGAAAATGAATAAACTCAAATGTTGAAAGATGAAAATAGAATTTTATGTCAAACCAAGAATAACTCAATTCGCATCTGAGTATATTAATAACTACGAGGTCTGTGGTTTGAATCTTCCTACTGTCAGTTGTATCGATTGTAAAAAAAAGAAATAGAAAATAAGACTTTAGGAAAATAAAAGTTGTATATTCATATTACTGTGTGCATATATATATATATTCTAGTACATGTAACTTGTATATGCAAATAAAAATAATATTTTAAATTTAGTTTTTCTAAAGTTAACTTTTACTCTAATTAATTAAATAAGAAGAATTAATAATTTTAATGAAAGAAAATACTAAAAAAAAGTATTTTTAAATCTTATAAAGAGACTTAAGCTTAATTTGGGATTTTTTTCTTAAAAAGAAAATTAACAATGTGAATAAAATATTTTTAAAAAAATTATTCAGATTTGAAAATATAGAAACTAAAAATAAAAATCCAACAACTAAAAAACTATTTTAACTTAATAATAGTTATTATATTTTTTAATATATTAAAATGGTAAAAGGGAGGAAAAAGAAAAGTGGGAGTGGGGTCCGGTGGGGGTGGGGACCACAAGTGAAAAGTCGTGCTAATTGGCGTGATATGAGGGTGGGGTCACGTGAAAAAGCAGACAAAGCAAACCCAAACACCACTCGCGTCCCCATCATTACGTGCTGCTCCTTCATACACTCCAACAAAACCACAAACCGGACCCGATCCGAAAAAAAACCATCTTGAGAGTCTCTCACGTGCGCCGAACTCCGACACGTGTAGCATCTCGACAGAGACCGTTGAGAAACGCTGTTCAGCGGAACCGCCACGAGTTCAACTCTATTTGGTTCTTCTGTCACAGACGGTTATTCAAACCCTCCCTCCCTTTCTTCCATTATTGTTATTTTCCTTTTTTTAATTTCTTTTTGTATATGCCTATGTTGCCACTACCATTTTCACTAATTACACTATTACTATTGTCATTTTTTATGTTTTTTCTTCAAAAACATTAAATTAAATTATTTTCATCAAGAGCTTTGTATCTAACGTGTAAATTTAAAATCTTTTATTAGGTTCATCTATCTATTTAGTTAAACTATTAATTTATTTTAATAAATCATGCAATTTTACAACGAGATTTCATGTTAGACTAAAAAAGAGAAAATCTATATGTCGATTAGACATGAACTTAAGAGATAAAGAGACTATTATATATAACTATGAGATTTCAATTTAAGCATAACTTATTAGATAAGATATCCGTTTTTATTGTTGTGGTTGATGCTTTGATTGTTTATCATACAATTGTTAAACTAATAAGAGAAAAAAAAAGAAGAAGAAAAAAGACTATAACTTTTAAGGCTTGCTTTAACAATTTGAAGCTTTTGTTTATGGTTCTAAAGTTAAATTTGGAATCGTTGTAACTTTTAAAATAATTATTGATAATGTTGCTTTTAGAAAAATCAAGTATAATATGAAGTAAATTGGATCATTGTGTATATGTGTGTGTATATATAAGTTAGCAGGGAATAAATTTTACAAACTTATGAATCAAACTTACATTTTAAAAGTGATTTTATTAGTGTTAAAAAAAAAAAAGAATCCGTTAAAATCTTATTACAATCACTCCAAACGATCTCATAACCAATTCTAAACATAGGTTAGTAATAGTCAATTTTATTATGTACATTTTACCTATGTTTTCCATAATCAATCAAAATTTTCAAAACTTAAGAAAACAAAAAGTAATTCCATTAAATGTGATTTTTTGAAAATTATTTTTAGTTTTAAAATTTGCCTACGATTTCAAAACTATCTTGAAAATCAATGTAAGGAAATTAAGAAAGAAGAGTACATTTTCAAAAACAAAAAACCTATGTTATGATTCACAATGATAAAGCGTCTAATATACTATCATAAAACAGTGTATTAAATAATTTTACATACTATATTATTTTATTAAGTTATTAATTTTTTTTAGGTTAAAATACATTTTGGGCCATGTATTGTAAAATTGTTTTCATTTTAGTTCGTATAATTCGTAGTTTAATTTTAGTCAATATACATTCAATAAGTCTTATACTTAATTATCATCATTGGTTTGAGGTTAATTTTTATCTTAGCAAAAATAATAGCAATTAGAAAAGATAAAATGGGCAAAAGGTTTCCAAGCTTCGTTAAAAAAAAAGACTAATAGTGACCAATTTTTATAAGAACAATTAACTCGTAGTAGGAAGTCTATAGATTAATTTTAAGATTTATTAAAAATACAAAAACTAAATTTGAACAATTAAAAGTAAATGAACTAAAAGAAAAATAATTCTAAAGTATATGACTGTTGTATTTTCACATCTATTTAGTATTTATTTGCCCATGTTTTAGCTTCTTATGCTTCTACATAGGTTCTCGGTGATGTAACTTAATGACTATCTTTTATACATAGATTCTACTAATTTTATCAACAGTTATGATCCTTAAATTTGTTGGGTTCCATGTTCTTGTTACTATATTTTAGTATATATAATATATATTTCACTATATTTATATACAATACAACTATTTATGAGCGAAGAACACAATATTTTTTTTATGGAATTAAATAGATACAATCATTTAAGTTGAAGTTGATGATTAAATTTCAATTTTAATTTTTTCAAATAAAACCTTAGTTTTTATGACTTATTTTAATTTAAATGCTCAATTAGTTGAAATAAAAAGTGACATAAAAATAAGATATTTATTCAAGCAAGAGATTCAAAATCCAAACTTATTGAAAAAAAAAGGAAAAGAAGAAGAAGATAATTTATGAGATTCTACAAAATAAAGATAAACACTTTTATTATAAAAAAAGAAAAAATTAAAATTTGAAAACATAATTTGATTTACTTTCCAAAATAAAAAGTTTAAAGGAAAAAAAAAAGGGAGAGTTATTAAAAAAGTTAATGGAAAATGACAATGTGTTTTACTTTTAACGAAGAAGGGAGGAGTGGCAGAATGGTAGATAAGAGGGTAATTTTGGTTAATAAAAGTCCCATGAGCTCATTTAGCTTCCTCTACTCTGTTCTTCCAAGTTCCAACCCTCTCCCATTTTTCACGGAAATGTTTCTTCTCTAATTTCCCGGGCTTTGTCAAAGAAAAATAAAAAGAAAAAGAAAAACACTTTCCTCCGCCGTTCGCGGTGGTCCATCTAAGATCCGATCGCTGTCGCCGTCCAGCGCCACCGGCGAGCATCCGATTCAGATATCTCTCACTCTCAGTTCTTCTTCTTCTTCTTCTTCTTCCTTGTTTCTTGTCTGATATATCTAGCGGTCTTTGCTTTTCTTTCACTTCGTTTCATTGATTGTTACATAGCCTCGAGGAAATTTCCGTTTTCTTAGTCTTCGTCTTTCGTGTCCGATTTGTCTACTTAGAAGTTGCGAAAGACGTTTTTACACTGTCGGTTTCTTTCGTGTTTCGATCCTTGGACTCGAGCTGATTTCTGTTGGAAGATTTATCTGTTTCCTGTGAAATTTTGTTTGTGATTGTAGTTTAATCGTATTCTTCCTGAGATAGACGGAGGCAATTCGAAAGAATTGCTTTCTGATCTATCTGTTGAAGCTGTGGGAACTTTGATTTGTTGGTTCAGAGTGTGTTTGCGTGTGTGCGTGAGTGTGTGTTGGAGATGACGTCGGGGACGAGGCTACCGACATGGAGGGAGCGGGAGAACAACAAGAGAAGAGAGAGAAGGAGAAGAGCTATTGCGGCAAAGATCTTTGCCGGACTCAGGATGTACGGGAACTACAAGCTTCCCAAGCATTGCGACAACAATGAGGTCCTTAAAGCTCTCTGCAATGAGGCGGGATGGACCGTCGAACCTGATGGTACCACTTACCGTAAGGTAGCTTTCTTTTTAGTGTTTGAAATTCATTTTTGTTTACTTGAAGTACACTTCGTTTGCATTTCTTTGATATTGATGAGAATGGTGATACCACTTTCATTAGCTTCAAATTGAGAGTATACATTATTTACCTTTGGATTTATTGAACTAATCGGATAGATTCCTTGTTAATCGTTCTTAAAAATTCTATATCATTCTTCTGGTACATTTGGGCGGGCAAATCCATGGCCCTGGTTGAGAATTCAAGTCGTGAAAAATGGAGTATCTGGATGTGGGAGTCTAGTGTAAGTTCGTAGTTCTAAAGGGCAGTTCACGTCATTTTGGACAACCAGTGGAGCGTTGTTGAATCCCTTTTTGACCGATTGCCCCTTTAATGTTCCTTTCCTTCGTCGTCGTCGGTTATATAATTGCGGTGAGGTAGAAGTTTTGATATCTTTTTATCCCTTTTACGCGTGAAGCACAAGATTCTTCATGCTTCTTTTTAGGCTCTCGATGACTTAATAGTCTGAGGCCCTGGGACTACGCAGATCTCGAGGAGGGGGTCCTTCTTCAGTTTTTTAAGCTCTACCATATGGATCTGTGATTTTCAGGGTTGTGGTCAGTATTTAGCCTGATAACTGCTCTTCCTTTCCATGGTGACAGATTTAATCAGAGGGATCTTTCTCTTTTTTGCTTTTCTTTTTCAATGGCAAGTTGGCGACACAAACACTCCTTTTTCAGCTCTGTCTCTTTCCTTTCCTTTTGGAGGTTGGCTCTACTCCTATTTCTCGTGACGGATTCCTTCTTTTATTAAATTTTGCAGTTTCATTATTTTAGGTTCAGGAAGTAAAGTACACGCTGACATCTATAACCCCCTGTTGAGTAGCTCTTGGTCTTGGGTCTCATGGACTTCTGTTGTCTCTCACTTCCTTGTCGACCCATCTCTTTGAGAGTGAGAATTAATTAAATGTTTTTTTTTTCTACGGTGCATGATGTAGTAAAAAAGTTGTATCTTCCAACGTCCATATTTCATTCTCTTTCAAGCAAATATTACGTATGGATCATGACATGCGTGGTATCTTTTTTCTTCAATAAATCCGTTCATCATACTTCAAAGTTCAAACTACAACCCAGCAAGTTATACTTGAATTTTGAGAGAATTATAGGCTTGATTATGAGNGTCCTTTTTCAGCTCTGTCTCTTTCCTTTCCTTTTGGAGGTTGGCTCTACTCCTATTTCTCGTGACGGATTCCTTCTTTTATTAAATTTTGCAGTTTCATTATTTTAGGTTCAGGAAGTAAAGTACACGCTGACATCTATAACCCCCTGTTGAGTAGCTCTTGGTCTTGGGTCTCATGGACTTCTGTTGTCTCTCACTTCCTTGTCGACCCATCTCTTTGAGAGTGAGAATTAATTAAATGTTTTTTTTTTTCTACGGTGCATGATGTAGTAAAAAAGTTGTATCTTCCAACGTCCATATTTCATTCTCTTTCAAGCAAATAGTACGTATGGATCATGACATGCGTGGTATCTTTTTTCTTCAATAAATCCGTTCATCATACTTCAAAGTTCAAACTACAACCCAGCAAGTTATACTTGAATTTTGAGAGAATTATAGGCTTGATTATGAGTGGACACATTAGACCATTCTTACCACCAGCTAAAGCCATACTCATGCGGTAATTGGACCATGCTGTCGTCGTGTGAGAATTTTGGTGGTCAGCAGCCCGCATCCCTGGGTATTGGAATCTAGTTTCATGTACGCCACCTTTAGACTACTGCCATGGATGAATTTTCTGAGTTTCTCACGGGCTGGGGTGTGATCTTCTGCAGACATTTTGTATCTTGGACAATTTTGCCTGCATTAGAGAAATTGGGGATTATTGAGATCATACATGTTATGGCATTAAACTGTTTATAGCTTGATTTATATTGGGGTGACCTAGGATTGAAATGATCAATTTCTATCCCTTTGCTGATATCTGCTTGATTTTCAGATTCTTCTTTTCCATTGTAACTAACTCGAGTAAGATCTTCTGCAGCCATACATATTAGATAATTCTTCAGATTCAGTGTATCCTATCATCATCTTCTCTTTTAGTTTGTCAATACTCTACAATGTTATCTCATCTGTCATCAGGGATGCAAGCCAATTGAACGTATGGATGTGGTTGGTGGATCGGCAGCTGCAAGCCCGTACGCATCTCACCAACCAAGTCCTTGTGCTTCCTTCAATCCAAGCCCCGGTTCATCTTCTTTTCCAAGTCCAGCATCATCCTCATATGTTGGTAATCCGAATGCTGATGGAAGTTCGCTTATCCCCTGGCTCAAAAACCTTTCAACGTCATCATCTTCAGCATCCTCGTCTAAACTCCCAAATCATTATATTCATGGAGGTTCCATCAGTGCTCCGGTAACTCCTCCTCTGAGTTCCCCAACTGCTAGAACGCCCCGACTCAAAGCTGACTGGGAAGACCAATCTGTCCTACCAGGATGGAGTGCACAATACTATTCCTCCCAGCCATCTTCTACTCCACCAAGTCCTGGGCGTCAGATTCTTCCCAATCCAGAATGGTTTGCTGGCCTTAGAATTCCTCAGGGTGGACCCAATTCTCCAACATTTAGTCTTGTCTCGACAAACCCATTTGGTTTCAAGGAAGCAGCAATGACTGGTGGAGGATCTCGCATGTGGACCCCTGGTCAAAGCGGGACCTGCTCTCCTGCCATTGCAGCAGGCTCCGATCACACTGCAGATATTCCAATGTCAGAAGTCATCTCTGATGAGTTCGCCTTTGGAAGCAATGCAGCAGGAATAGTGAAGCCATGGGAAGGAGAACGAATTCATGAAGAATGTGGTTCAGATGACCTAGAACTCACTCTTGGAAACTCAAGGACCAGGTTTGTTGATGCTTCTAATCACCTCTCAAACTCTTTCCATTTCAGGAATTGCTTCTCTTCCTAAGTTCCCAACCCCATGTTTTTGCAGGTAATGTAATGGATAGCACATATTACCAATTAGTTTACTTGCAAATCCCTGGCGAGAACTTTCAAATTGGGTTCAAGGTGAGCGTTACTGATTCTGCTTCCTTCCTCCTCCACCACCACCACCACCCATTATTATTCTTTTTTCAAATTCTCATTTTCCCTCGTTAAGTAAAAATATACAGCTCCCCTTCCCTTTGGAAACTGAATTTTTACTGTTAGTGTCGTATATGTATGAGTTGTTTGTCTTCCATATTTGGTTTTCCTTTATAGATTACAAAAAAAGAAAATGCTGAATGACCTGATGAGATGTTCCATATGCAACAGTGGCTTAACTTTTGTGGATATCGAGAGAGTGGAACTTTTCCCATTGGCTTTTGTTTCTTCAATGATAGTCATTGTTATCATTATTTGGCCTGCAGTTGAAAACACTTCAACAGCTCCTCAGCCTTTAGTTTGTTCTTCTTTTTTATTGCACCTCAAATGAAAACTTTTGTGCCCATCTTCTAAGTTCATTTTAATTCATACAATCTTTAGTTTATTTACATAGATCAATTTAAATGTCTGTTCATAGGGCAGGTGACAATTAACTTTTTGTGCGAACTTGAGAGACTAAAGCATAAACATAGAGTTTAAGTGTTATTTAAATATCAACCAATAAAACAAGCAATATGGACAAAAATAGGTGTGGAGAAGAGCACACATAATCTTGGCTCTTCCCTCAGACATAGAGAATGGAATGATGAGATTGGTAAGTCGCCCTCAATCTCAATTATATTGTTACCCCTTTGACCAGGCTGCTTGGTCCCTTCCATGTTTTTTGTTTGTGGTTTCAATTTCAGTATCTATCTTGACTAGTTCTTCTCCAATCCAAACACTATTCATTGAAGCTAAATTACAAATAATATCCTTTGACTTTTTTCTTTTTTAAAATAATATTTTTTCTTTCTTTAAATAATATTTGTGGATGTTCGGCTCGACTCTACAATATTTGGGTGTCAAGAAAACCTATGACGGTTTAGGTTTTTTATAAATGTTTAAGGGTCCATTTGGACTGAATTTCTAAGTGTTTATAAAATACCTTTTTGCACTTGTAAATCCTTAAAAAGTTAATCCAAACATACCTTGCATCTATCCAAGAAGTGAAAATTCATTTGAATTTTGAAATGAAAATTGAGACTTCGAATGGGTGTGACAGTTACCTTGAACTATGAAGCGATGTTTAGGTTCTAAAATTTTGTTTTAAATGTAGTTTCAAAATATTAAAAAAAAATCAAAAATAGTATTGCAATTTGGATAAGAGTATTTTTGAAGTTTAAGGTACTTTTTATAATTTAACCTATTTATATTCCAATTATTTGTAATGCAAGGCTTCTACTCTTTGACTGACCCATCTCCTTTCATTACTGTTCTTGTGGCCACACCATTTAAAATGTTCCTGTTGTATCATGCATTGACCTTATACCATTAACACACGAGTCTTGCTTTAAAAATTGACCTTATTATTTATTTTGAATAATGATGGGACTAAGTTTTTTTTTCTTAAAAGAAAAATAAATAATAAGTACAATTGATTTGAATTGTATTTGGACATCTTTATTTATTATTATTTTATTTGGATTAAGTTTTTTTTTTTTTTTTTTTTCTTTTTCTTTTTAGTAGCATCTTCGAGAAACACCCTGGTAGACTTATTTCCAACGTAGGATGTGTTTGGAAAAAAAAAAAAAAATTACAAAAGTTACCAATTTATACTTTTAAACTTTGATTGTTGTATCAACTAAAACTTTGATCTTTAACTAATAATTATGTGAATATAAATTATGAATTCTAGTCAGTATATCAATTTATACATTCCAATATATTATGTGTAGATAAACATTGTGTAAGATTTATAATTTCATCAATTAAACCTTTGATTGCTTTCGGCGAATCAATTTGGACTCTCAACTAGGATTATCTTTGACAATTGTCAATGCATCAATTCTAATCGTTCATTTACTTAATCCACCATTTGAAGAAGTTTACATATGCAATAATTGATGCATTGATGATTTTTTTTTAGAGAAAGTCTTAATAAATTATCTCAACTAATTCACTTTTGAAGTTTAGGAGTTAGATTGAAATAATATTTTTTTCAAACTAAATCTAAAAAATGATGTAAATTGAGGCACTTAAGAAAAATCCTGATTTAAATTGATACGGTTATTAGTTAGTACTTTTTATTGATATAATCTCAAAATTTAGGAGTACAAATTGATATTTTCTCAAAAAGTTCACATTTTAAAATCAAATGGTTAGTGAAATAAAAACAAACTAAGAATGGGTGTTGGTTAAATTTTGATATCAATATCTCTCCGGACTTAAAACTTTTGTTCGAATGTCTCAAAATTAACCTCTAAAATGTGACTTGAATTTTGAAAACAATGAAGAATAACCTTTTCCCTATGGTACAGACCACTTGCCAATGATTTTTTCGAGGGCGAGTGGGAGAGTGAAGAGGGCGGAGAGTATTATTATATTGGATTAGTTGAACATGAACATAAAGGGGATAAAGGAGGGCAAGAAAGTGACTTAAGCGAAAGGTTAAAAACCCTTATTTTCAAATTTTGGGGCAAATGACTTCGACCACGAAAGTTGGGTCGCTATGTAAAAAAAATTCTAAAATTTTCACCAATTGTCAAATGCAAGAAAAATGACTCTTTTCTCAAGAGACCAAGCCATATTTATAGAATTTATGTTTTCATGACTCTTCAACCCTTAAAAATATGTATTGATGCCGACATTTTCTTCAATATTTTTTTCTCCTTTTATATAGCTCGTTAACCATTTTCTTTTCTAATGAATTTACAAATATTATCAACTAACCTCTAGACTTCCACGATGTTGCAAGGTGCCAAGGAAGAAAGGAAAAAAAAGAAAAAACTTGAGATTTAAAAAGATTGGATCCATGTGGTCCGATCTATGCCTCATGTCAATAATGGGGAGACACAAATCTATTCAAAGAATATTTTATAGAATTTAAACATAATACAATAATCATCTTTTTAAACCTAATTCCAAATTTAGTCTTTAAATTATAAAAAATTAACTAATAAAACCTTAATCTATATGATATTTCTTCAAAATCCAGACCTAATTAGACATGAGATTGAGTTTAATCTATTTCTAATATTCAAACATTTTTAAACTACATAATCTTGTTAAATACAAAATTGAAAAATAAATTTGCAAGATGCTTTTTTTAAAAAAAAAAAAAAAATTCATTTATTATTTTTCAATTGTCCAAATGGTATTCACCTTATGGCTACTATATTTAATTTCAGGGTCAAAAGGGGAAATAGGGAAGACAATTATAGAACCTTTTGAAATGAACTAAAATTTCAAAGGATTGAAAGAATTAGTTCTCTCTTCTCTGTTTACAAAATTGGATAATATAAATTAATAGTTAGTTAAGAGGAATCAAGTAAGTGCATGAACTAATAACTAATTCAACGAAGATATCAAAAGTCAAAACCAGAGAACATTGAAACATTTCATTTACCTTCAGGCTAAATTACACAAAATATCCCTAAACATTATATTTCGTGTAAAAAATATCTTTGAAATTTTAAAAGTCTCAAAAATATCTTTTAACTTTCAAAAATAGTCTAAAAATACCTTTGTTGTTAGTTTGGGATGAAAATCATTCTTGTTTTGTTTAAAAAATAGCCTCGAATTTTTAAAAATTTAAAAGATACTCTCGTCAATATTTGTTTCAAAATATTATTGAACTTTCAAAAATTGCATTAATACTCTTAAACTTACGGAAAGAAAGGTCTATAAAAGTGCTTTTATAGTTAGTATAGTCATCAACTTGTTTGAAGTTTTCTTGAGGTCGAAAAGAATCAATTTTAAAACAAATCATTTAGCTTTCTAATTTTTTTTTCATTTAGGTACTCTCAATTTTCTCTCATTTGTCCAATTCTTATACCAATTTTGTCACAACAAAATATAAACCAAAACTTAAGTTAAAGCATAAAATCCTACGAAGTTGCAAATATATGTCTTCTCTTCAAACTTACCAAAATGATAAATAACCAAATACAAAAAGTACGTATTTGACTATTAATACACACTCAACGACTAAACATACAATCTTGTTATAACATATAAGTCCAAAAGTTCTTTGGTACTTCCATTATTCTCTTTCTTTTTGTTATAATTGATATATCTTAACCGAAGAGTCTTTTTTTTTTTTTTTTTTTAATGGGATAAACAACAAAAGTTCAAACCGTTGACAAGAGTGAAAGTAAGGGGGAGAAAACATAGAGAAAGTAGAGAAGTGATAAGTCATAAATTGAAGTAGAAGAGAGAGAAAATGGAAAAGGGAGGTGATAATTAAGATGTAGATAAAACATCAAGAACATTTTTATTTATTTTATTTTTAAGGTAAGGGTATTGATGAAACTTTTGAAAGTTTAGAGGTATTTTTTTCACAAGATATTAACGGTTTTTGTTCATATATTAACAATAAAGGTATTTTTGAAATTTTCTTTAAGGGGTATTTTTGAAAATTTTGAAGTTCAAAAGTATTTTTGAAACAAAACACTAACGATTTTCATCCAAAACTAACGATAAGAGTATTTTTGAAAGTTCAAGGGTATTTTTAAAATTTTTGAAAGTTCAAAGATATTTGACATAAAATACAAAGTTCAAGAACATTTTGTATAATTTATCCTTATAATTACTATTATTATTTATTATTAGTTCTCTAACACATGATTCAAACTAAAAATTATATACATAAGCTGGTGCAACCAATTCGCCAACACTTGAGCAGATACCTATAGTTAATTTGTCAAAAAATAATAATAACGATGATCAAATGATCCAAATTTCACGACTAAAATGTCATTTGGCCTAGCATTCACTCACTCTTGCACGTGGTCCTCCTCACTCCCTTCTCACTCTCAACTAGTCCAAAATAGTAGTACTCTCATACGCTAGGATCTTTCTCTCTTTCGCTCTTACACTCACATGTGTCGCGCTAGAAAAAAGAAAAAAAAAAAAAAAAAAGGAAAAAACTTTAGGAGGTGGCATGTGATATCAATACAAACATTTTTCACTATTTCAAAACTAGCTCAAACTGTATTTTTGGACAAGTTTTGGTCGTCCATGCAAAAAATCTCACTCCAACGTTTTTCAATTTTTGGTTTAACAAATCACCAGAGTCCAAACCCGTTTATTTATAAATCAAACTATGTACGTTTAGAAGTGGTTTTAAAATCATCATCGCAATCACTTTTGTCATTTTTGAAACAAACACATTTTTAATTACTGATAACATCTAAAATGTGCTATCTTCCTTGGCTTAACTTGAGATTGTTGTACTATTTAATGTATTAAAAATATTATTTTGTAGGTTTCGAGCACTTAATAGGTAGAGCGGAGAATTAGCGACGAATTGAAAAAAAAAAACCGACCGAAACAGAGTTCTATTGCATCAACAGGGAAAGAAAACTCCAAAAAAACCAAATCGCCCCCAAAACCATGGAGCAATGACGCCACCGCGACGCTTTTTCCCAAAAACAAATGTTGGCAAAGCGCGATAGTGCTGTGACGCTGCATAAGAGCACCGCGACGCTTTGAAGTTTTGTTGCGTGACAGTGCTGCGACGCTCTGACTGCTTTAAAAGGGAAAACTTTGATTCTTATGTTAATTTGGATAGCCACAAGCCGATTTTGTCACCACTTTCTCTCTATTCTCTTTTCCTCTTTGATTATTTCTTGTATCAAACTTGATTCTTGATGCTCACTATGATGTATCGAGGCTAAGGTATTTAGTTCTAGCTTGGGTTTTAGGAATTTTCTTTCACTTTAACGTTCTCATGAGATTTTGAACTGAATGTTATTGTATGCGTGATGAATTTTTATGTATTACGATCATTTTTGTGGACGCAGGTGAACACTATGATCATTGCTTTAGATTGATATACGATTCGTGACACTTGATTGTATGTTGATTTGCTTAGATTAGCTTGCGAATCTAAATCGATAAGTATTATTCTAATCTCCTCATTGAATCAATAGAATATTTAATTTTGGCCTTTCCGGTTAAATATTCTGCTTAATTCTCCATAGAACTCAATGCAATTAGGATAAACTTGAAATTGCATGCCTTTCATCGATTCAATTTATTCTAATTCGGTGCAAATTACAATAAATTTGATGATGATGACTCAATGACTAAGAATGTTGAATAAAAAGAATTCCATAATAACCCAAGCTAGACATTTTTTCTGTAATTGTTATCACAAACTTTTTTTTTAGTTTCGTGCAATTTAGATTTCATTGTCTTCTTGCAATAAACCATCTCACAACCCTCCTTCAGTTTCCAGAATTGTCAATTGTTTGATTAAGAATTTTTAGTGCTCATTATGTTCAACCCAGCCTTGCCACTACTACAGTTTGATAAGTACAATAATTCATTTGACACGTAATTAAATGGCAGGTAATTGAGCGACAAATTTCGTCCGCCAATCATTCATAATTAGTTTAATGTTAAATTTTACTCAAATGCAGCTTTTATGTCGTCAAAATTAATTTTGAATGATTAAAAGCATATTTAGTGATTTTAAAAATAATAATGATTTTAACTATTTTTAATATCTCTCAAATATGTTGGATTTTCCTACGGCATTTAGTGTTCAAAATCTAACATCTAGACATTCATGGGATTTACTACCTCACCTCATGGATTAATAATAATAATAATGAAAATATAAATATAAATAAATAAATAAGATTAAAACACCCTTTTGGTCCCAATACTTTGGAGTTTGTTTAATTTTAGTCCTTGTACTTTCAAATGTACGAGTTAATTTCCAATGGTTCTTAAATTTCATCCCTTGAAGCTAATTTTTGTCAAAATTGGTTAAATAATAATAATAATTTTTAAGTAAAAAAATATAATATGTGAATATTTTTATAAAATGTGTGGTAAAAATGCTAATAGATAATAAAAATATTTTAGGGTTTTCATATATAGCAAAATAAGCCAAAAAACTTACAAATATAACAAAAAGTTTACAATATGTGAATATGTCTATCACTGATAAACATGACATTTTGCTATATTTATAAATATTTTCTAACAATTTTGCCATTTAAAACAATTATCCAATAATTTAAAAGAATTAATTTACAAAAACCAATAATAAGAACTAAATTTAAGATCTATTTAAGATCTATTGAAAGTATAGAAACTAACATTCTAACCAAAAAAAAAAAAACTATCGTCTTCAAACCTACATTATCATCCATCATTCACATAATAGATGCATGATATTTTCAAATTTAGATGGCAAAATTTCTACCAAAAGAAAAAATCCTCATTAAAGAAAATTGAAAACTTATGATATAAACTTGGGAATTATTTGAAGGGTTAAGAAAAAGGAAATTTTTGTTTATAAGGGTCATATCCAATAATTTTTGTAGGGGGATAGGAAGAGACTGCCTTTTCCAGATCCTCTTCTATCTTTCATTACAATCAGCTTGGACAACATTGCAGAAACCAAGACGTAGGATTCTCATATCACCCCAGAAAATAACAATAATAATAATAATAATAGTAAAGTGGGGTTTCCACTATATCTTGATCAAATAATTATTATAATCATTGGCAGATAAGTTTAGAATAGCTAATAAAATTATCATCTGTCTATGCATCCCAAATACAAATTGTTCCCCCTCCCCCCAATACCAAACACTGAAGATGAACGAACACTCATCCTTAGCAAAAATCACAAACCAAAATAAAAAAATCGAGATCAACAGATGCATCCAACTTTAAACCTAATTTGAAGTCAGAAGCAGAGTACCTGGAAAATCTGTCTAGGCTGTTTTCACAACTTGGGGAAGAGACTTCAAAAGGGACATTGATGGCCTCCTCACAGTGTGATTAAGAAGAATTACAAGGGTCAAAAGGGTCAATGCCCCAGCTTGATGCGCAGTTCCGAGGGAAACCGGGACATAAGATAGAAGTGTTGATACTCCTAAGGTGACCTGAGGAACATGATAGTTAGCATTATGCAAAATATAGGCCATTCAGCAGCAAGAGGACTATAGAACTGGAATGTGACAAGTGGAAATGAGAATAACGCATTCAACATGATATAAATTCAACTATATAGAGGTACATTTATAATGGAACATCATCTCCTTTATCTTGTTAACTAATGGATGGAATAAGAAATAAACTGACTGTTGTGAAGACTTTAATGATACTCTGCCTGTTCTTCCTTTTCTTTTCTTCAAGAGATGTAGTGTGTCCTTCCAATAATTGATTTCTCATTACATGGATGTTATCAATTGGTCCGAAGTAACGATATAATTATGTACTATTAGCATTTAATTCAAACTAAAAAAATAATTAGAATTATGATGTATCAGAATTGGAAATGAATGGAGAAGTGATGGAACATGTAGAACCACAATATTAGATTATTCCAGCGTGTGGCAAGATGCCATAGCCATAGAGAGTCAACTCCAATGGCGCCAGTCATCCTTTTTCTTGGTCCCTGATATGGTGGAGGATCCACACCGCAGTGCGTTATGAGAACCACGTCAACAAACAGGCGAAAGATACTGACAAAGCTGAATTGGAAAAGGGTGAAAGTAACCCTGATCCACAAAGTAACATTGATAGAATGCTAAAGATGAAAAGAGAGAGAGGCTGAAGTTGATATTTAAAGAAGGGTCATCAAGAGACTGTCAACGACAAGTTACATTGTCCTGATCCCTATGATTAATATGTGTGGGATACTGAAGGAATGTTTTCAAGTATAGCAAATAACAGCAGAGAGAATAATTTTTCGTGGGGTCGAGTGGTACGGGAAGACCTTTGAGATGTGATTAAGTTTAACTCATTCCCGTGAGTGATTGTTGATACGCTTTTTTGTAATCATCAACTCAGTATGGTTCTTTTGATTGGAGCCCTTCTTGTAATTGGGTGTAGGGGCTGTTTTGTTTTTCGGCTTTGTTTTTGTATATCCTTTCATATTTTGGTTTCTTATTGGAAAAAAAAAATAATAATAATAATCATTCCCATAAGTAATGAGCCTTGTAATAATGGAAAAGCCTCCATAAGATCGTGGAAGAGAAAAATTACCTGAAGAGCAGCCATGCCGAATGTACTCCCGATCAAAGAACGAACAGCAGGATGTATCTCCAGCTTCCGTGTCGACCACCATAAGGTACTAATTGAAACTAAGGTTGCAGTAGCAAGCATACGATGATCAAGCTGTTAACCAGATGCACCACTTCATTGCTTGTTTCAAGATAGTAAACTAACAAAAGCATCTTGTACTTCATCAAAAACATAAAGGCATGTTGTGCATAAAGATTTGAATATAATACATAACATCATAATGTACATGTTCAACTAGCTCAATTGATATAAACATCAGCAAATCGATATTTTTAAAAAATGCTATCAAAACAAATAAATATCACAATTTCTTTCATATATTAAAGTAATGGGTCAAATGAAATGTGAAGTTAATAAACCAATATCAAAATAGCATGAATAGCAACGCCGATCCAAAACACAAGTATTTTACAATCAAGATAATAGAGAAACTGTATGCAAGAAAAATGGCTCTTGACAATTGCATACAACACATGCTCTAAGGGAAGGGCGAGCTAATCAAGATTCAAGATGGGTTCTTTTTTTTAAAAAAAAAATCAGATTCTCACAAGGTCATATTGAAATATAAACAATCACTGAAGCACGGTACTGTTTCATAAAGCTAAACCCTTCGATATAATCACAAGGTAATACTAAAATAATTCAGTTTCTCACAAGGTGATATTAGCATGTAATACAATCATTAAAGCATGGTAAAGTTTTACAAACCTAAACACCTTGTTATGATCCAAGTTAAGACTTATTAGAACTTACCTGAACTGTGGATGTATTCTCAAAGAAATTCCGAATTAGAGGTTTCATGTCAAAAATGTCATCAGGAATCCATGTATCACCCATCTTTGGAAAAGTGTTATATGCATGCCCCTGTAATCCAGCATACAAGGAGAAACATGACTTCTGAATGAATGAAAAAGAAATTTAATACATAATAAGAAAAAAAAGAATCACATACTGCATCATTTCCAGCGACAAATGCTCCTGAAATGGCAGTAATACCAACAAGTAAGCTCACAGGAAGAGCAAATCTTCTAACTTTTGCTGCACCACGAGCCCAAGCCACAGATTCAACAGGTGGTTCAGGCATAACAACAGAGAGACCAGTCCAGAAAAGACCACAATAGATAATGAATGCCGATGTAAGATGAGCTGCAAGACGGTAAGGGCTTACTCTTGGCTGAGCATACTCAGATGCTGGCTCCTGTGGGATGAACTCCTTTAGGAACTCTCCACTCTATCATAATTGGGAAAGCAACAATGAACAGGGATAAAGTGGATCTACCTCTAAACCACTCTTTACCATCCACCAGCCGATCAAACCCTGCCCAGCACCAAGGGCAAAAAGTGTCGACAATCTCAGTCCAAGACGTAAGGTTATATAACCCTTACGAAGAAAATATGAAAAGGGCAAAGCAAACATAACACCCAGTGCCCTTCCCCACATTCGATGTGCATATTCCATCCAATATATAAATTTGAAATCTTCAATACTCATGCCTTTGTTAACACTGTAGAATTTTCAAACATAAAGTCATAAAATCCATGGGAACTATTTCTATTCAAAAATTAAAATCAATGCATGAAAGCTTCAAATTTTAGACTTGACTTGTTAGATATTACGGAGGTTCAGTGAGCACCATGCCGAACCTCTCTACCATTTCCTTCTCTTTCACTTTGGCCAATATGAGTTTACCTGGTACTAGCAGCTTTATCGGGGAATTTTCCATCTCAATAAGAGCTTTCCAAAGAAATAGCTTAGTAGCCACATTAGCCGCGCTTGGGATGATTTTAGGCGTGGCGTATTCCCTTTGGCTATATAATCGAATAATTAAAAACTGAAAATATATGTCTTCCAAAATACCAATTCCTGGAATCAACTTTCCTCTTTAATGAACCACTAATTACCAAGAATCTAAACAAGCCATCTATTAACATGCCAATCCATATTAAACACAAAATCACTATGCATGCTGGATGCAAGCAAACAACATAATTAAGCAGTAAAAGACTAGCTCCAAAACTAGATAAATAATTGATGTTGATACACATACCGCTTATATTCAGGGGACTGCTTATATTTTTCAAACTCCTGCAGCCATTCTTGATCTGTTAGAGGGGGAAGTTTCCCAGAAAACTTCCAATCAGTCATGGAAAGACCAGATCGTGTCAGACGTGTAACACCACCAAGAACCACCATACTGAAAACCCATGCAGCAGAACCAAAAAGCCATATCCCCACCATTTTCTGAGCACGAGGACCAGCTGTTACAAGCAACTTTAGGCCCTCCTTATTCGTGCCAATTGAAGCCACCGTAGACATATTCCTAAATAATTTCACCTGATGAACCTAAAAACAGCACAAAACATATCTCTTATGGTGAATACAACATATAAACTACACAACTTTTGAATGAGAATGTCTAAAAGGTTGAGAAGAATCTACCAATGACACAACGTATCAATAAAAACTACAAGAGGCCGAGCAGAAGATGACAAACTGAAAAACCATGATTTGTCATCAATATTATAAACATTCATGCGAAATAATAACTTGGAATCAAGCGGTTGATTGGCTAAGTACAACTCCAAACAGACTTTCCACGGATGAGAGATTGATCGAGTTACATAAAAAAATAATAATAAAAAAAAAAAAAAACAGACCCAGATTAAAACGACCGAAAACTAGTACATACAAACCCAACCAAAAATCGAAGAATTGGGAATTAAAAAAGAAAAACACGAGAAAATCCTGTCAATCAAATGGAATAGCGAGAAATAGGACCTTGAAGAAGGATCGGTGACCATAGATACCAAAGAGGCATTTCTTTGAAGGTTGAGAAGAGAAAGATCTGAATGGTTGGTGGCGAAGAAGAAATGAGGGATTTGATTGAAGAAGAGAATTGTATATTCGGCTTAAACCTTCCTTCCTACGCAGAAATGAGGCCATCACTCTGCTCTCAAAAAATTTTTCTCTCTCTTTCTACTCCAACTTCGAGGGTTTATCAGAGGTTCCTGTAATGGAAGTGATTCGCCGGCAGTTGATTGGAAGTGGCGAACAAGTAAACGACGGCGTTTCAAGGTAGGGGTTAAGGGTTTTGCACTCAATGTAACTAATCTAATTTTTCGAAACGCAAATTAATAAATTTGTTTCGTTTGATTTCTTTTTGTATTGTAATATAATTGAATTTTATTTTTTTTTTGGAGTTTTTTCTGTACAACGGACAGAGACAAAAACAATAATGCCAACGGAGCTAAAAAGAGTTGAAGAGTAGGATCCACCCATTGAGGGAGATCTTCAAGCCACACAGAAGAGAAGCGAAAACTTCGAGCATGGATAGCTAAAACATGCGTAGCAGAGTTTCACCTACGCTTGGCCCAAGGGAAACCAAGGATGGAACTACAAAGCTGAAAATTAAAAATGACATCAACAAAAGCTTGAGTCTCATTAACTTATCGATAATTTCCAACCAATAGATTAGAAAGAATCCTAGAGTCAGATTCAACCCAAAGCGAAGAAACACCAACATCAAGGGATTTAGAAATACCATTAAGCATAGCAATGACCTTAGCGAGTTCCACAAAACCAATCAAAGCAAAATAACTATCCATGGTAAGTAATATGCCACCATTAGCGTCACAAACAATTGCTCCAATACCCACTTTTCCATCCATGACAGCAGTATCGAAATTTAACTTGAAAATGCAAAAAGGAGGACTAGACCCAACAAGAACTGGGGAATGACGAGCTAGTTGCATGAGGGGTTGTGAAGCCGGTCAAAGGATTTCACCACGTTCAACACCCACTGGATAGGATCGTCTTTAGGCTTGTTGTGACCATTAAAACCCATAAAATTGCATTTGTGCCAAATAGCAGAAGTAATAAGCGGAAAAAAAAAAAAAAAAAAAA
>QLSR01000087.1:166973-177411 GCA_031780015.1 Citrullus colocynthis
TTGATTCTAATTTCATGAGTATTGAAGTTCAAAATATGGTTAGAGCTGATCTTGGTGTGTTTGTGGCCTTACTAAGCAATATAGATATAATGTCAATTTTAGACATGTGTGGCAAGCAAAGAGAAAGACTGTGATTGTGATTTTCGGCAATCGAGAAAAATCATATTCAGAGCTTTTGTATTGGTTGAGTGTTGTTGTGCACAACAATTTTGGAACACAAGTAGATTGACATTTTCTTCCGTCTAATGTGCCTAGTGAGACTATCTTTGGTCGAGTTTCTTGGTCATTTGGTCTTGCAATTGAAAGGTTCAAGTATTGTACATCATTGATTCACATAGACGAAACTCATCTTTACGACAAGTATAAAAGAAATTGTTGACTGCACTATCTATTGACTCAAACAGGCATATATTTCCTCTTGCTTTTGCTATTATTGAAGGAGAAAACACATATAGTTGGTCATGGTTTCTGTGGGTATTGCGCAAGTATGTTACCGAGCGAGACGAAATTTGCTTAATTTCTAATAGACACAAAGGCATTGTTGCAGCAATTAACAATGAGGAAATTGGTTGGGCTAAACCTAAAGCATACCAGTGTTATTGTCTGTGTCATGTTGCTAGTAATTTCAGTACGAAATACAAATCAAAGCAACCGAGAGATTTGGTGTTTAAGGTTGGAAATCAACACCAATTGCGCAAGTTCATCATAAGCATTAAGGAGTTAAAGANGAAGGAGAAAACACATATAGTTGGTCATGGTTTCTGTGGGTATTGCGCAAGTATGTTACCGAGCGAGACAAAATTTGCTTAATTTCTAATAGACACAAAGGCATTGTTGCAGCAATTAACAATGAGGAAATTGGTTGGGCTAAACCTAAAGCATACCAGTGTTATTGTCTGTGTCATGTTGCTAGTAATTTCAGTACGAAATACAAATCAAAGCAACCGAGAGATTTGGTGTTTAAGGTTGGAAATCAACACCAATTGCGCAAGTTCATCATAAGCATTAAGGAGTTAAAGATGAATATTTTTCTAATATCGATTTGGAAAAATGGACACAATCACATGATAATGGTATCACTATGGGTGGATGACAACCAATGCAGCAAAATATATGAATGGAATTTTCAAAGGAGCTAGAATGTTATCGATCACGTCGATGGTTAGGCTAACATTCTACCGCACAGTCCTATATTTCGAACGTCATAGATAAGAAAAAGTGAAACACTCGATTTTGCGGGGACATCTACACATAATATACCATGAGAAAGCTTAGGAGGTGGAGAAAACGAGCATCTACACATACAATGACGTCAATCGACAAGGAAACACAAAGTTTTGAAGTTCAAACTGGTATCAGTATTGTTTCTCCCTATAAAGGCCAAAGCACACAAGTTGTGAGCTTGAAAGAGGGGACTTATTCTTGTAACAAGTGGCAATCGTTTAAGATTTTATGCTCTCATGTAATTGCAATTAGTAACTAAATGCGTTTGACATACTTTCCTCTTATTGTGAGTGATATAAATTGTCCCATTTAAAGTTATGCTATGAAAGTCGCTTCCATCCAATCCAGCACCCTGGCTATTGCGCATAGTTAACGTTTACGGAAGTTCATCCTAATGCAAACTTACTAAGAGAGCACAGTAAACCCAAGACTTCGCGAATTCATAATGAGATGGATTGGCATGAGGCAAGCACAAAAGTTCGATGTAGAATATACAAAGGAGAAGGACATAATAAGCGTACTTGTCCACAACGTAATTTAGGTGCTTTGTCTTTAAATCATTGATAGATTAATATAATTTTGTAATGTAATGTACTTTGTTATGAACTTTTTAATATCTAGTATTTTTCAATTATATGATATGAATATTATTTTATATTTATATTTTTTTCATTATACAGAATAATTTTGTCCACGATGTATACTATTATTCATTACAACACAATTTACTAGAGTTGAGTTAAATGTAGAAAATATCATTCAACACACACGGAGACTCAATGTTGTTGACACTGATCGAAGACGTATTCGTCGTAGACGACAACGACAACACAGCGAAGCTATTTTACAACAACGCGATGACTAGAAACCTCACATATTACATTATCCAATCCCAACTTCCCCTGAATAATTATTGGGAGTACAAGCAGACATCACATTAAGTTCAGTCATCAACAGGAGTATTATGCGCACTAAATTAACTTCTACAGTCGTCGCCCAATAAGATATTGACGATGTAATTCACCATCAGCAACATTTTGAAGTGTCTGTATCTCGTTATGGGCAAC
Source organism: Citrullus colocynthis (assembly GCA_031780015.1). Classification (NCBI taxonomy): domain Eukaryota; kingdom Viridiplantae; phylum Streptophyta; class Magnoliopsida; order Cucurbitales; family Cucurbitaceae; genus Citrullus; species Citrullus colocynthis. Next base: position 169,265 of record QLSR01000087.1, read on the forward strand.
GTACGCGAAGAAAACCACTATGTGGCACATGAGTGACTTGTAATTCAAACTTTTGAATTCGTATGAACTTTTATCTTCAACTAAATGAATTAATGAAATTACATTACATCTTGAAAGATTAAGAATCAATGAAACTAATGCAATACATGAACAAAAAAACACAAGTAAGAAACAAATTGTTTGTTTAAGGGAGGAAAAAGAAAAAAGGNTCTCATGTAATTGCAATTAGTAACTAAATGCGTTTGACATACTTTCCTCTTATTGTGAGTGATATAAATTGTCCCATTTAAAGTTATGCTATGAAAGTCGCTTCCATCCAATCCAGCACCCTGGCTATTGCGCATAGTTAACGTTTACGGAAGTTCATCCTAATGCAAACTTACTAAGAGAGCACAGTAAACCCAAGACTTCGCGAATTCATAATGAGATGGATTGGCATGAGGCAAGCACAAAAGTTCGATGTAGAATATACAAAGGAGAAGGACATAATAAGCGTACTTGTCCACAACGTAATTTAGGTGCTTTGTCTTTAAATCATTGATAGATTAATATAATTTTGTAATGTAATGTACTTTGTTATGAACTTTTTAATATCTAGTATTTTTCAATTATATGATATGAATATTATTTTATATTTATATTTTTTTCATTATACAGAATAATTTTGTCCACGATGTATACTATTATTCATTACAACACAATTTACTAGAGTTGAGTTAAATGTAGAAAATATCATTCAACACACACGGAGACTCAATGTTGTTGACACTGATCGAAGACGTATTCGTCGTAGACGACAACGACAACACAGCGAAGCTATTTTACAACAACGCGATGACTAGAAACCTCACATATTACATTATCCAATCCCAACTTCCCCTGAATAATTATTGGGAGTACAAGCAGACATCACATTAAGTTCAGTCATCAACAGGAGTATTATGCGCACTAAATTAACTTCTACAGTCGTCGCCCAATAAGATATTGACGATGTAATTCACCATCAGCAACATTTTGAAGTGTCTGTATCTCGTTATGGGCAACGTACGCGAAGAAAACCACTATGTGGCACATGAGTGACTTGTAATTCAAACTTTTGAATTCGTATGAACTTTTATCTTCAACTAAATGAATTAATGAAATTACATTACATCTTGAAAGATTAAGAATCAATGAAACTAATGCAATACATGAACAAAAAAACACAAGTAAGAAACAAATTGTTTGTTTAAGGGAGGAAAAAGAAAAAAGGAACTCGTGGACTCGGTTCACGATTTTATCCTTAACTCGTAGAACGTCCACGAGTTAAGGGCCAACCCAGCATGACTTGGCAGCTGACTAGGCAACTGATTAGTTTTAAGGGAACTCGTATACTCGGTACATGATTTTTCCACCCTATTTTTCTCCATACTTTCTTACACCACCTTATTTTTTAACTTTGTTTTTTACCTACCCTGTTTTTGTCATTATTTTCAAAAACTACATTATTCTTGAAAATAACCTGGCCAAAGGTTCCATATCTGTTTACTTCCCTTACAGTTCCACAGAGCATGGATATTCGATTTAAAGGTAAGATGGCATAATGGGAATCCCCGCTAGTGATAATTGGTCAATGAGTTAGAGCAAGACACGTTGGAAGAGAATTTAGGCACGCACGCTACAAAAAAAATATTTTAGTTTCTTGTGGGATAGAAAGGGCCTATAACAATTTTTTAATATTAAAATACCATAATGGATACACGAAGACTTATAATCATTTTTTAAATCTAAAGGTTTAAAATGTTGGAAACAACTTAGCGGCCAAATAAAAATTAAAACTCAAAATCTATGCTTTTTTATTCCTCAAATATAATTTGATAAAAAAATTTTGTAGTTGAGTAATTGAATTTAATGTTAAAATACTAGTTTATTTCAATTTTATGTTAATGCATAATGGTAAAAAGAATCAATCCTTTTCAAATTAATTAAAGGGACAAAAATCTATGAAATTTTATAGTAAAATTAAAATATCAAATATTAAAATAATAAATTAAATAAGATTATAATTTTAGTCAAAATCTCTATTTCAAAATTTAAAAAAAAATATATTCTTCTAAATTTTTTTAGTTTATTTTAGACTTAACTATATTAAAATAATTAAGATGACAAATTTAAATTAATTTAAAATTTTACTATTGATTAAATACAAGAAAATATTTCATAAACTCAAGAATTATAAATCTGCATTTTATTCTCAAGCTTCCTAAGTCTGCACTCCAAACACAGGTTTCTTATACCCAAACTTCCAAACCTGCCCTCCAAACACATTTCTTAAACACCAGGCAACCTAAACCCCCCAAACTAATTCACAAGCTTAACATTTCCAAACATGTGAACCAAACGCCTCCTAAGAGTAATTGCAAATCCAGTAATGATTTTCTAAATTTGCAAACATAACAAACATTTTAAATCTAATTTATGTTGTTATTATTATTATTATTTCTATTAGGAATATTATAACAAATTAGACGCCCATTATATAATTGAGCTTAGTGCCTAAAGGCCATGTTTTTATTAATGACACATCCGTAGTGGCCATGCAATGCCACCACTTACTTGCCAAATTGCCTATAAATAGAGGCTTTTGGTGGATATTGAAACACACAATGGAGAGAAAATTGGAGAAATTTGAGAGATTTTATTTTCCATAAAATCTCACTTTCTTTATTTTAGTTTATTTGATTATTTTATTTCATTTAATTATTAAATTTATTTTTTTATTATTTTAATATTATAATTTATCGTTTTTCGTGCTCTCGTTTTTCCATCATTTTGTTCATCAATTTTACAATACGTTATCAGCACGAGCTCTTGTCTTTTTCCCGTTGAAGGTAGGTTCTGAAGGTATGTCATTTTCTCTTTATTATAATTATTAAATTAAACGTTGTTTTGCATGTTTAGTATCTAATTGCTAATATAAAAACAATTCTCTACGATAGTGTTATCATGAAAAATCTTACAAAAATAGAATTTACAGCCCTTGATATCAATGAAAATAATTATTTGTCATGGGTGCTTGATGCTGAAATACATCTAGATGCCATGAATCTGGAAGAAACAATTAAAGAGGGAAATACAACATCCATTCAGGAAAAATTCAAAAGCTATGATTTTCCTTCGCCATCATTTCCACGAGAGATTGAAGATGGAATATTTAACAATAAAAGATCCATGTATCTTGTGGAAGAATTTAAAAGAGAGACATGATCATCAGAAAACAGTCATTCTTCCTAAAACTCGTTATGAATGGATGCATTTGAGGCTCCAAGATTTCAAATCAGTAAGTGACTACAACTTCGCATTATTTAAAATCAGTTCAAAATTGTTGTTATCCGGAGAGAAAATTACTGATGCGGATATGTTGGAGAAGATATTTTCTACATTTCATACCTCGAATATGCTCATGCAGCAGCAATATCGAGAGAAAGGTTTTAAACAATATTCTGAATTAATTTCATGTCTTCTCGTGACTGAACAAAATATTGAGCTATTAATGAAGAACCATGAATCTCGATCAACTGGAACACACTATTCCCTGAAGTAAATGCTGTAAATTTTAATAATTGTGGTCGAAATGGTGGTCGTGGTGGTGACCGTGGCAGGGGAAGAAGTAGTTATTATTTTCGTGGTGGTTATTCTAATCATCCAAATTTCAAAAGAACCACTCGAAATGATAATCATAAAGGAAAAGTTCCACAAGATAAAAATTCAAAAGGTGATGAGCATAAATGCTTCCGATGCGGGATGACTGGGCACTGGTTTCGTGTTTGTGGTACATTAAAACACCTAGTTGATCTCTATCAAGCTTCCCTGAAGGAAAAAGAGAAAAATGCGGAAGCAAATTTTGTATACCAGGATAATGATATATTTGACCCATCCAATATGACAAATTTGGATGTGGCGGACTTATTTGAATCTCCTGAAGTGAAAATCAACACAAATGATGGGCATAACAAGTGTTTCTTTTGATTTTGAGAATATTTAGAATTGTTTTATCTATCTATCGTTCATGTTTTTTAAGTTAAACTTTGTATTTCAAGTTTTGTCTTTCTTACTGTAATTATCTTGTTTAAATGAATAATCATGGAAAATTTTCATATGTTGAGTGACTAAAAAATAATGAATGAATATCTATGTCTGGCAGACTGTGCAATTACACATACGATACTTACAAATAGAAAATATTTTTTCAAATTGACAATGCTGGAAACAAAAATCAATACAATATCAGGTTCTGTAAACCTGATTGAAGGATTTGGAAAAGCAAATATTATTTTGCCTAGAGGAACAAAATTTACAATTAACAATGCATTGTTCTCTAGTTAATAAAAAAGAAATTTATTAAGTTTTAAAAATATACGTTGCAATGGTTATCATATTGAGACTGATAGAAAAAATGAGATAGAATACCTTTATATCATATCTCCTGTCTCACATGAAAAACGTATATTGGAAAAGTTATCTGCTTTATCTTCTAGATTATATTATACTCATATACGAGTCATTGAAACATATGCAACACTGAATCTTAAGTTCATAAATCCATATATATTTACAATTTGGCATGACTAGTTCGGTCATCCAGTATCTATAATGATGACAAGAATCATTGAAATTTAAATGGACACCTATTGAAGAACGAGAAGATTCTTCAATCTAGTAAATTATTATGTGATGCTTGCTCTCAAGGCAAATTAATAATTAGACCACCACTAGCTAAAGTGAGGACTGAATCACCTGTATTTTTAGAATGAATTCATGGTGATATACGTGGACCTATTAACCCACCAAGTGGACCATTTAAATAATTTATGGTATTAATAGATGCATCCAGTAGATGATCACACGTGTGCTTATTATCAAGTCGAAACTTTGCATTTGCAAGATTACTATACAATTAAGACCAATCATCTTTGATAATGCTAGTTACATCCAAAACTTTTGATAATTATTGTATGTCAATCGGGATAAATGTTGAACATCCTATAGCTCATGTTCATACACAAAATGGTTTAGCATAATCATTTATAAAACGTTTGCAATTAATTGCTAGACCCTAAGCTTCCTACATATGTATGGGGACATGCTATTTTCCATGCTGCGTCACTTGCACTCATTAAGCCAGTAGCTTATCGTAAATACTCGTCATTACAATTAGCTTATGGCCATAAGCCAAATATTTCTCATCTAAGAATTTTTGGATGTGCAGTATATGTTCCAATTGCTCTACCACAACGTACTAATCTGGGTCCTCAAAGGAGGTAAGGAATATACGTTGGATATGATTTCCATCAATTATTAAATATCTTGAACCCCTAACGAGTGATGTATTTACTGCACAATTTACTGATTGTCATTTTAATGAGACAAATTTTCCAACATTTGGGAGAGGAATTAAGAAGATGGAAAAGGAAATTGCATGGAATGCATCATTATTGTCTCATTTAGATCTCCGTACAAATAATGTGAATTTGAAGTTTAGAAAATAATTTATTTGCAAAATATAGCAAATCAATTACCAGATACATTTATAGATGCAAAGAAAGTAACTAAATCACATATAGATGTTGCAAATGTTCCATCGAAAATTAATATCCCAACACAGCAAGTTGTTACTAATGAGTCTAGAATACGGCAAAAGCGTAGTAGACTAGTGGGTTCCAAAGATAAAAATCCTCGGAAAAGAAAAATAAACGATCGTAAAAAAGACTTGGTTAAGGATGTAAATATCCATGAAGAAACCCTGGACATGACTAATAATCCAATTAGTGAAGAAGGTGAAATACCTAAAGATAATAATGAGATTTCAATAAATTATGTCATGATAGGAAAAAAATGGAACCGAACTAATATAACAAATTTATTTCAACAACATTATACGAAAACAACACAGCATAATAGCCCAAATCAAAGGAGGATTTATTAAAGGAGATATAACAAAACATATTTCACTAAAACTTTTCTACACTCATGATCTTGAAGAAAATGACGACATCACTGTACAACAAATTTGTTCGAAGGATAACCTTGCAAACTTAATTACAAAATTATTACCAACCGAAACCTTTGAAAAATTGGTGCAAAACATTGGAATGCGGCAACTCAGGGGTCTCAAGTAATGTTTCTATAAGGAGAGCAAATGTATTGTATTCTTTTTAAAGTATTAGATTATATAAAATATGTACTCTTTTTACTTCACTAATATTTTTTCCCATTGAGTTTTTTCCTAGTAAGGTTTTAACAAGGCATATCTTATATATATATAGGGCATTTAAGGGGGAGTATTATGAATATTATAACAAATTAGATGTCCATTATATAATTGAGCTTAGTGCCTAAAGGTCATGTGTCTACTAATGACACATCCTCAATGACCATGAAATGCCACTACCTACCTGCCAAATTGCTCATAAATAGAGGTTTTTTTGGTGGATATTAAAACACACACATTGGAGAAATTTGAGAGATTTTATTTTCCATAAAATTTTGTTTCTTTATTTTAGTTTATTTGATTATTTTATTTCCTTTAATTATTATATTTATTTTATTATTATAATGACAAATTAGATGTCATTTTGCTCATCAATTTTACAATAATTTCAAATTTATTCTTATTTGTGTATTAACCTATAATATACTTTATATCTAGTATATTAGTCGATATACTTAATATAAAATACATTTATACAAATAATATATCATGACTTAAATTGTTATGATAGATGTTGTTTGCTCGATTAAAGTGAATGTTATTTATATATGTATAAATTTTGTTTCGTTTTGACATAGAGTTGTTTTCCTTAGATTAATTCAATTTCAATGGTCCTATCTAGGTTTTAGTTGTAGTTATGTTATGTTTCTAAAGTTTGATTTGATTTCGATGGCATATTTTAATTGCATTATTAGTTGTGCTAACTAATATATTAGATATAAAGTATAATAGTTAACGTCTCGTTTGATTACTATTTGATTTTGGGTTTTCTAAAATTTAGTTATTCGGACAAAAATTGAGACCATGAAAGATGTTTACTTGGTACTTCTTGTTGTTCAAAATTCTAATGGATTTTTAAAACCAATGATAATTTTGATACATTTATAAAAAAAATGGTAAAGATAAAATTATAACTTTTGAAAAGAACATGAGTATGCGTGTGAAATAAGGGATAAAGTTCATTGTACTTGTTGTAACTTACCCTTATAAGTTTAACCTTTTATGTTTATGTTTCTAATAGGTTTTAATTTGGTATCTAATCTAACTTTTAATATAACTACGCAGTAGACTCTTGAACTTTAAAACAATTAAATAGTTTCTTTTAAGTTTTCATTAGTTCACTAAATATTTCATCATATAAATTATGACACTCACCAATCAATGTCAATCTAAATTGAAACCTAAATTTTATTTTAAAATGTAGCTTTAAATAGCCACGTGAAGTTACATTTTAAAATAAAATTTATTTGAATTTTGAGTACTTATATGAAAATTTATAAACTAGAACGAAAATAGTAAATCAAAATAGTCATTTCCCATAATAATAAATGTAAGTAAATTATGGGTTATTCCAATTTTTTGTATTTTCCTAATTCGTATTTTCCTTTATAGTATTTTTCCTTTTCTGTCTAATTAATCTTCTATTTACATTTGTAAAATTAAGCTAATTTTTCTTTTGAAATATTAAGCTAATTATTCAATATATGCTAATTATATTGATTATTTAATAATACACACCGAATAATAATTATTATTAAATAATAGTAGTCTATTATTATTTAATTATTATCAGTAGGACTCTGTTCATGTATCAGATCTGTGTCTCTTTGTGGGTCCCAATTTTTTTATTTGTTACATGCGTTCATCGGTCTTCATTTTTCATGAAGTTTCACAAACTCAAGTTGGTCGTTATATTACTATTTTCCTTTCCAATTTTTTTTTCTTTCCTGTTTCTTTAAATTGATCATTCAATGTATGTTGATTATACAGATTTTTTTAGTATAATTAGGGGATCTCGTGGTTGCTAACCCACTAGTATGTTAATTAAACTATGCTCGATTTGGCTTGATTATTCTAATTATTCAATAATATACCTAAAACAAAAAGTAATAATAAT
>QLSR01000088.1:0-30987 GCA_031780015.1 Citrullus colocynthis
AAAAGGGAAACAAAAAAAAAAAAAACAAAAAAACAAAAAAAAAGCCAAAAACCTATGTTCTTTTTAACTTTTTGGATTGTGAAATTCATTTCTTTAGATTTCAACCACCGAAACTTTTCGTAAAGATTCGGTAGCGGGAGCCGGGAGGGGCGTCCGAAAAGCCTTATAACTTTGAAGAATTTGATTACCCTAACCTTAATCATTCCTATAGTAAAAAAAGAAAAAAAGAAAAACTTACTATTTTTTTTTATCGAAAATAATTCATTTATACGCCTAAATTTTGAGTGTTATATCAATTTAAACCATGAATTAGTAATTGTATCAATTTGAACAGAAGAACGTTCAAGGATGAAAAAAAGCCTATAGGTCATTTGTGGGAAAACGTGTTTTATCTTGCTGTCCACTGAAGTATTAGATTCAATTTGTTTTGTACTATGATGCTTCTTGTATAGCTCTCGTTTAAAAGGCTTTTCTCTACTTTTTTCTCTCGATTGTGTAGCTTGGACTTTGGGCTTATGTGACTTTATACATTCTCTCTTGATCAATGATATTTTTTTGGAGGGGAGCGTCATGAAAGCGCTATGGATGTGTCAACTTAGTTGAGATGTCTTGGTGTACCCTATGTTCCTACTTCCCTCTAATATTTTATTGAAAAAAAAAGTTGATACACATTGGAGAATTAATGCATGAATGAGTTTTATTAAAGATATAATTGTAATAAATAGTCTAAAATTGATTGCCTTATCAAAATTTAGGAGTTTGATTGATTCAAATTATAAGCACGATTTTTCCTTATACAAGTATATAATTTGTTTTTTTTTTTTTGTTTGAAATAATTTTTTAAAGAATGATATATTTGTACTGTTTTCTTAAATTAAAAAAAAAAAAAATTTTATATTTTTATTATTATAAATTTTTTTTTTTTTTAAATTAAAAAAACAATAAAAAAATATTATTCTTTAAAAAATTATTGCAAACATAAAAAAAAAAAAATGCACATTTAATTAATTAATTTAAAGGCTAAATTATACAAAATACTCTTAAGTTTTGGACTTTGTTTCAAAAATACTCTTGAATTTTTCTACCCAAAAAGAGTTAAAAAAATATCCTTACTGTTAGTTTTGGATAGAAATCGTTAGTATTTTGTTTCAAAAATACCCTTTAACTTTCAAGAGTTTCAAAAATACCCCTAAAGAAAAGTTCAAACTACCCTTAATGTTGTTATATGAACCGAAACCGCTAATACTTGTTCTTGAAATACCTCTAAAATATCAAAAAGTTGCATTAGTCATCTTATATTAATTTAAAATAAAAACAGTTAAATATGTTTTGACGGTTTATCTGCACCTCATTATCTTCCTCTTCCAATTCCCCCTACTTTCTCTACTTTTGTATATGACCTAGCATTCTTTTATATACTTTGTTTTAAAATTGATTATTTTCGAACTCAAAAAGACTTCAAATAACAAATTTATCATTGTACTAATGCTAAAACATTTCTAAATGTTTTTTTTTTCTTATAATCTAATAATATTAATGCAACTTTTGAAATTTTAAGAATATTTTTTAAATGAGTACATAATAAGGGTTTGTATTCATTTAATTTACAGTAAGGATATTTTAGAAGCTTTTTAAAAGTTTAATGGTGATTTTAAACTTTTGAAAGTTCAAGGGTATTTCTTGAAACTTTTGAAATTTCAAGGGTATTTTTTGAAACTTTTGAAAGTTATAAAGTATTTTTGAAACAAAATATTAATGGTTTCTATCTAAAAGTACTGGTAAAGTTATTATTATTTTTTTTTTTTAAACTCTTTTTGATAGTTCAAAGATATTTTTGAAACTTTCAAAAGTTTAGAGGTATTTTTGACAAGTTCAAGGTTATTTTGTTCAATTTAACCTTAACTTTAAATGAATAGGGGTGCTGGGAAGAGTATGATGTAGCCCAAACAATTATATACCTAGTAAATTTTATATACCTGATTATGAGTGACTATATACTAACGATATGCCTAATATGAGTGCTAAGATACCAAAGATATACTAGTGATGTACTTTTTTAAAACAACTTGATATGAATGTTGTTACTCATACTTGATTTATTATGTTATTGAAGAAATTAATAACACTAATGAACTTGATTATAAGTGTTGATTTACCAATGACATGCCTAATATATACATATATAGATTTCAAATATCGTGTTGTATTTGTAAAACTCAAAAGTTGTTGCTATATTATTTGTAATTATGAAAAAATATTTTAGCTACCCATATCAAATTATCTAATTAATAATGGTCATCAACATGTTGGCCCAAACTCTAAAAGCTAAGTCCATTACCCAACCCATAGATTTGGACTTGGCTTGGATCATCTTACCTAATTTGGTATAATCTTAATTAAGAAGGGATATAGGAGTAACAAGTGGAATAGCATATTTTAGCTTTCTGTGAAAGGTAGCAAACTAGCTTTTCTTTCGTAAAAATGAAAAAATGAATTAAAAAATAATTAGTTATGAATTTTTAAAAGTCCAAATTACCCTCAGTTACTGCCTTATTGATAAATATTCTTAAATATACTTTAATTAAAACACATCAACATATCTTTAGTGTGCTCAAAAGAATGAAAACCACCGGCCAATTCATCTTCCCAATGCCAAAGCCTATCCAACACAAAACCTACTAGGAAAAAAGGATGCCCGTCAATCAAAGTTCAAAATTGAAACCAACCAGCCAATCCATCTTTCCAAAGCCCAAAATCCTTTTTCATCAATCACTTCAAAATCAATAACCAAAGAGTGAGAAAGGCTCCATTGACCTTCATTTGAAAGTGAGACCCAACAATGTATAATTTTCAATCAAATCCATTTGCTTTAATCATTCTTTATTTGAGAGTGATAAGTTCCTAAAATCAAAGTTCATCTGTTTGCTCCGATCGTTCTCCATCCAAGAGCGAGAAGTTCCTAAAATCGAAGAAATCAAAGATCACCTGTTTGCTCTGATCATTCTCCATTCGAGAGTGAGAACCTTCACCTATACAACCTTCTTTTCAAGTTGGAGTTCCTAAAATCTACAAAGTAAACCGAGAAGAGAGGTGCTCAAATACAGTTACTTTTCATTAAATCTATGTTGAATGTATTGAAAAGAAAATTAAACAATATATTTCATGTTTAAAACTTAATTACAATAAATATAATGATAAAGTGAAATTAAAAAATAAGTGTGAATTGGTGAGAAACGAGATAGATCTATCCTTGTCCATGGTTAAAACGAAATTCTAATAAAGATAATGATAAAAAAAAATAATTTACAAATTGTATTTAAAAATATGTAGAATTGGTGTATCAATATATTTAAGGGTAATTGTATTAGATAACACTTTTAGGGATAATAATTAAGTGTATAGTAACATTTTTAAAAAATTGCAAATGTAGCAAAATCTATCAATGATAGACTCTATCACGAATAAAACTTCTATAAGTAATATGATTTATCACTAATAGACTCTGCTATTAATATGGTCTATCACTAATAGTCTTTAAAAGCAAAATCTAAATTTTCCTATATTTGCAATTTCTTTAACATTGTGTTATATCTACAAATACTTTGAACCTAATTACTATATTTGCAAAGGTTCCTATATTTAATTTTTTTTAAAAAAAATATAGTAGAGATATTAATAAAAATAATTTAAAAATAGCAGGATTTAGTTAGAATTAATAGAAAGGATAATTTAAATATAAAAAGTCAAATTTAAGAAAAACAATATAATATGAGATTTCAAAATTCAAATTATAACTATAAGATAGAAAAATTATTTAGATATGAATTTGGAGGATTTTTAAACTAAGAACCAAAATTTATGCCCTAAATAGAAAGAGGAAAATCATTCCCACATAATAACTAAACCAAATCCAAATAGTCAGAATTGTATATTTGATGAATTAATTGCAGTATAATTAATGAAACTAGTGTATTAATTACAATGCGATTAAATAAATTGTTAATAGCAGGATAATGGTTGTTTTTATCCCACTCACCATTGAAAAAACCATTAATCATTGAACAATCATTACACAAGAGAGCAATCAATACAGAGAATGAAGAAAGCTACGACTACATGTTAGTATTCTAATACTTTATGTTTGAAACAAAATAATAATAAATATAACGATAAAAATAATTTAAAGTTCGTGGATTTTAAGATTAATAGAAAGTATAATGTATTAAATAACAAATCTTAGTTAGGATAATTAATATAATGTGGTATTTTAAATTTCAAAACAAAATATTGAAAATTAGTTGAGGTATGGATTTGAAAATTCAAAACAACTTTCAATTTTGGATTATTTTCAAATTAAATCTTGAGATTTATGGCAAATTATCCGCTTGGAAAGATGCTCTTGGTTGACATTAAAAGTCTGTTAGGGTATCAATAAAGTCCACATTATATGTCACACCCCCTCCCAAATTACCCTTTTTAACTTGGAAAGATATGTGAAAACAGTAAACATTACCCCTTTTGTGAGGTTCACTGTCCACTTGTACCTGTTTCACCTATTGAAAATATCGTTTAACATAGTCGCCCACAACATCTTTTCCTTAAGATCTATAGCAAACAAGATCAACATCCAAGATAATTACAAGACCATAAGGATAAATATGTACATCAACTGAACTTTTAGCATCAACTAAGACAAAACTTAGATTACATACACATTGTACAATCTCACTCCCCAAACCAACTCAACTCTATATGTCTACATGCCACTTTACTTAAAATCATTTACGCATACAAAAAAATCGAGAAGAAAAGTGAATGTTGATCGCTTGAGTCTTGAACAGGACGAGGCTCGAATAGGCTAAGCTCTGGGAACTCTTTCGCTACCTGGGGGGAGAACATGGAAAACGTGACTTGGAAGCCCAATGAATGACATAATATGGGAAACATAAATCATGCTTAGGCACTGGAGGAAAATAAACTAAACAATTTACTGAAATACAACTGCTAAACTCAACAAACATTACTTTGAATTAACAATAACCTTAGTTGAGGCGGAGCAAATTCAACACACTCAACGTTGAAATCAAACATTAGCTGATGTGGAGTAGTCATAACACAACAACGTCAACTCTCTCTATGTGCACATAGGAATAACTATCTCAGGTTGCCCAAGTACATTCTCCATGTTCTTTAATACTGGGTCCCTAAGATACTCAAATGTCTTCTCAACGTCCTTCAGCATTGAGTTCCTTCATAACCTCAAAGATGCCCATATGTCTTCTCAATGTCCTTCAGCATTGGGTCTCTTATGAAGCATTTTAAGAAATACAAACATGCTTGACACAAACAGTTCATTGAACAACATTTCATAGAAAACCTTAAAATTCTTAGAAATATGCATCATTTAATCATGCTTCTTCAAAGCGTAAGAAAACAGATAAAACATGCTCTTCAAGCCATAACATCAAGTATAAATTAGTAAACCATGCTCAATACTTAACAAAATCATCAAGAGAACACATTTCATAGGAAATCATGGCCAGAAATCATGAATGAAATCTTTTTTTAAAGAAAACATGTGTCTTTCATAGTTTGGGCCTGATCCTTGAGGGTTATAGGCTTTTCCAACTTCAATTTGACCTGAAGCATCAATTAAGAGCTATTAGGTCATCTCATTGAAGTTCCCACAATCCTTATCTTAACTAAACTACACCCACATTACCCATATTAAATTTGGTTTTCACTTATTCCATCAATTTTGCCCTTTAAGGACCTTGTTGCAAAATTTCTCAAATTTTCCTAAAATTTCCAAAAATCAGCTTAAAATTCAAAATTACCCATTTTGAGGCTAAAAATTCATGGAAATAACAATTAGAGTCCAAAAATATCCAAAATAACCGTGGGCTACCAAAATGGGCAGCTGGTGGGCATGGGGGTTGGCAGGGGCTTGGACGTGGGCGTGGGCATGTGCTACTGATGGGCGTGGGTGTGCTATTGATGTCGGGGCGACTACTCCCACATAGGGGCGTCAGCGTGCATGGGTGTAAGGGTGATTGTCGCACAGTATGCGAGTGAGGCGCTAAGCGCAAGCGTGTGGCAGCTGAGGGTGAGCAAGCGTGGGCAATCACCCCTGGGCAGTCACCAGCAGTCACCTGTTTTCAACTTGCTTTTTAGAGCTCCAAAGCACCTTTTCCTTTCAAATAAACTTCAAATAAATTTTATGGAACTCGAGGATAACCTCTTAACTAACTTAATAAAAAATTTGGGCTTCAAAAACCTTCTCGAGCACCCTTGAAAATTTCCTCAAAGTTAACCCATCTGGTTTACTCGATTTTAGTGACAATCTCCAGTTTTTCCAAGTTTTCGCAATCTTTCCGACTTCAAATCATTCCGGCAACCCTAGGTTAGAATCCTAACTCAAAAATATTCGTTTGGAGCAAAAATGGCAAAAATGGCACAAGTGAATCGGGAGAGCTGACATCATCTTTGAGTTGCTTACTTCTGGACCAAGTTGCTACCTAGTCCCACCAATCATCTTTAGCCACCAAGCTCCTTGCTTCAACGTGGCTCCATCTCTTTTTTCCTCATCTAACCATCCAAATTTAATATTATTTTCCTTTAAATAGTTATTTTATTATTTATTCTTTATTTATTATTATTTCCTTAATTAAATAAAATCTTTGACCTACTTGGACTTGAGAGTTCCCCAACAATTAGCAAATTTTTTCCTAGATCTCAGCAACATTTCCTTTTGATCACACACACCATTGTCTCCATCCCTTTTTCCTTATTAAAAGCTAATAGAAAGTTATACTTAGGCAACCACTAGAATTACCACTAACATTTAGCTCACTCAAGCCATCACTAGCCAACCCTTAACCATTTGCTGTTATTTTGAACTTAAGTAAAGTAAAATAAGAGTCAGGGCTTACATTATATATTTGAAAAATTAGTTAAGCCTCATTAATAAAGATGCTTGATTAATTACAATACTATTAAAAAGGATGATGAGAGCATTTTAAGATTTCTGATATTAGACTTACGTGTCATTTATGTGTTTTGCTATTTTTTTTAAATGCCAAATAATTACTATTATATATCTGAATATCCTGCTACAAATAAATACTGATAATGAAAAATGTCTAAAAATACAGTGAAACTGCCCAAATCTAGAAAATTCATTGTTTTTAAAATAGTCTTTGTGTATTCTCGCACCCCCCCACTCCTGCACTTATAAAATTATTTTATGCATGTTTAGAATATTTAAAAAGAGAAAAAAAATCGCCCTTTTCTTAATAATAAAAATGCCCCATAACCATACTAACATTTTACCATCTTGAAGCGTTATAAAAAAATTTTTTTAAAAAAATATGTAAACAATGATATACACAAAGGTGAAAAAGGGATGAAATACACAATAAATAATTTAATTCGCATTGTAATATATTAAAAACAAAATCTGTAAATATATTTGAAAATTTTTTATAAATAAAAAAATATCAAACTATTTACAAATATAGAAAAAATTTGCGATAGAAATCTATCATGGTGTATCAGTAATGAAATTTTTCTATATTAACTATTTAGCTATATTTAAAAACAGTCTTATATTTTTTATATTAAATTAACTCTCTTAATTCAACACAACATAGGGTAATGAAAAGTTAAATCTTCGAACCTCTTCATAGATAATATATATTTTAACTAATTAATTTATGGTTAACTTGTCATCTTCAATTAATGGAACTAATCTAATTAAAATCATTGATTAAATGCTGGAGGATATAAGGATTTTAATATTTCTAACCAAGGATTAACCTCTAGTTAAGAATAGGGGTTTTCCTTTGCATGCTATTTAATTGGGCTTACCGACAAACTTATTGCATGGCTTAAATATATGCATAGTAAACATTTAGACAAGGAAAAATATCATCTCAGCGAACAACGACTTAATTTTTTCTTTAAATTTTCTAAGAAATTGATAGAAATTTGGAGGTTTTCTTTTTTTTTTTTTCATTTTTTTTTTCTTTTCCTTAGCTAGATGTCTTTATTTAAGCTCTCTTTAAATATATTAAAAGAAACTAAAATATTTAAAAATATAGCAAAATTTCACTCTCTATTTACAATAGATCGTAATAGACCGTGATAGACTACTATCTGTGTCTAGACACAGGTAATAGTCTATTGCGATCTATCACGGTCTATCGCAAATAAACGGTGTATTTTACTATTAGTTATAAATATTTTCAACAGTTTTATTATTTAAGATAATTTCTCCTACCTTAATTCACTAAGTATTTACTCTTGTCAACGACACCAATTTTGATATTGTTCACTAATGGTGAGAAACTAATTTAAAAGAAAGTTAATACACGTTTAAAAAATACCCAAAAAAATGTTACATAAGAAAACATAAATTTAGCCATTAGTTAAACTAATTAACATACAAGAGAATCTCTATCTTTTAACCGAAAATTTAAATACTTTCAAGTATATTTATTTATTTATTATCCGTAGTATTATTATTTTGAATCAAATGCACTTTCGAATATATTTTTGATATTTGATAGATTGTTAAATTACCAATCGATCCAAACACTTAGTTTTATAGGTCATAGTAAATTTAATTATATCAAATACTTCGACATTCTTCCTCATTTCTGGCTTGAAACATTATAAAATGTTTAACAAGTTAATCAATAGAGGATTAATTGAGAGAAGAAATGACATTATTCAAGGGTTTGAACATAAGACAACACTCTAATACTATATTATATTAATATAGGATTTCATCTCAAAATTAATTGATAATAAGATAAGTAGACGTGTCATTGGGTGTATCAATTTTGGGTAGGATCCCAATGTTAATTTTTTTTTTCTTACCGAATATCCAATTAGAGCTTCATGGACTATGATCACATGTTTTTTTCTTTTAAAAAGATACGTCAATAAAGAGCTTTTTTGATGATCATCACATGTTAAATTACCAAATTAACCAAAGAATTTAAATTAATGAGTTATGGTAAATTTAATTATATCTAATATATCAACCATTTTTCTTTATATAAAATCATCTTTTTTAAAACAACTCAATTATACATATTTCTACCAAGGGATGCTCAAGCCTTCCTAGAAGATTCTCTGACTGATTCTCTAAATGGATGGGACAAGAGAGTGACTAGTATTTTTATCCTCTACTATTTTACTCCTACCACATTATTATCCTATCCTTAAGGGTTTGGGAATAATGTTTCCAAGTCAAAAGGGGTATTTCTACTAGAATAAAATTTGTACTATCAATTCCAAATTTCGACTCTTTCATCACACATTTTGTTTTTCCAAAAAGATCTCACCCTTCTTTTAATCTTTCTCTGCTCAACCGTCCATTGGAGAAAGAAGTCTGGCCAATATTCTTTCTCTGCTCAACCATCCATTGGAGAAAGAAGTCTGGCCAATATTCTTTCGTCTTCCTTAAGAACCATTTTCATGCAGTACTCAAGGAGCAATTCCATAGAGGCTCTTACCTTGCTCTCTTGGTTTGGTCATGATCTCACAGAAAAGCATATAAGGGAAGTCATGAGCAGTTCCCCACCATCAAGTTTTGTAATGCGTTGGTTGAACTTTTTGATTTCCCACAACTCAAACAAAATATCAAGCCCTAAACCAATGAACCTAATTACTTCTATCAACCCAGTATTTGATTTCAAAAGTTTGAGGGATTAGGAATTATGCACAAGATATCTCAACTAATTTGACACAAAAGGAATATACAAGGAAGATCATGGAAGAGCTTAGAGTCCAAAAATAACAAAATAAATGAAAGAAAAGCTGGAGAAAAATCTTCCAATTTTATGAGATACAAGAGATATCGTAACGATAAAACAGGGTGTTTTTAACACATCAAGAGGCGGCCATATATAAAATGTCTTTCCATAGGTGATTTGCAGATTTTTCAAACCATTGAACCACATAAATCTTCGTGTTAATCTTTACGTTTTCTCATTTTGTCAGATTTCGTAACATTAGGTACAAACACTAACCATTAATGAAATGAAAGGTGAGAAGCAAATTGATCCCAACCCCACGAACTCTTATCAACAAAATAAACGATCGAAGAAGACAACACGAGTAGCTAGAGTCTCTCGACAGATTCTGAAATTTCTTAAAACCCTAAACAAAGGGTCATACTCATTAACCTAATTCTCACAATCACATGATGTTCCAAATGAATATATATACAATTTAATTTCCCAACAGACAAATCTTTGAAAGCTTCTCATCCAAAACAAAAACTTTGACTTTTTGGTGATGTGGGTCTGATTATAAATTTTAATTTTTCAAAAAGGAGGCTGCTTTTATTTTAAAGCAGGCTAGCCCCTTGGATTATGAATAGACAAGTCATTACAAATGGCTGTGTCAAGAAGAACAAGCTAACCAACACTGTTTTTCATTCTGTCTAAATCAGACCATAAATTGTTTCATACATTAAAAGAACACAACAAAAGAAAAAAAAAACAAGGAAATTTGCATTGTATGTTTAATTTGTCGGTTTTGGTATGAGAGTTTGTGTGGTGTTTCTGTCATGAGCCTGTACGGCCTCATTTACTTCTGTGTGTTTTCTGTTCGAGAGAAAATGGAGGGAAAAAAGAAAAACAAGATTGATGGGTTTCTTTCGATGCGACTTATCGTTAACAATGTCTTTCTGTCAGCCTACCTCAATTATTGAAATCATAAAATGGGATATGTTTGAATTATGCATTAATATTATTTTAATTAGGGTTTTAAAATGGATGATTATGTACGTGTTAAGCTTTCAATCTTTTTTTTAATTATTATTTTTAATGGAAAAATGAACTTTGGTGGTTGATTTGATTGTCAGAACCTTTTCCACTTGAAAATTTTGAATTAGATATTTCAATTTTGATTTATATATGCATTATATTAAAGAGTCTGCAGATATTATGTTAATGAGTTATGTGTCTATGTTCTTCTTTTGTTAGTATAACTAACACACATGCATTAGTGAAGTTGAATTATTTTTGTTATGAGATCAATCACAAAATATTAGACTTGTAACAAAAACAAGTATATAGAGAGAGAGAGAGAGAGAAATTAATATGGAAATTAAAAAGATATTAATCTTCTTTTGGTATTAATTAATTTATTGTTTTGGCTAACTGCAGAAATGATAGCACATTTTTATATGGACTGTTGTTTTTGTGATAGCCTATAAAAGGTTGATGACTTGGCTCCATAATTGTTTTTGTAT
This sequence comes from Citrullus colocynthis, assembly GCA_031780015.1. Taxonomy (NCBI): domain Eukaryota; kingdom Viridiplantae; phylum Streptophyta; class Magnoliopsida; order Cucurbitales; family Cucurbitaceae; genus Citrullus; species Citrullus colocynthis. The sequence continues at coordinate 11,270 of QLSR01000088.1, forward strand.
CTAAAATGCCATGTTTAAAATGATTTTCAAAGTGCCATTTAATAAAATAAAAAAAGAAAAATTATGCACTTAAAAAATCATTTCAAATAGACTTTAATTGATGTCCGCCACATGACCTGCTAGTAATGCTCAATAAAAATGATATAGTGTGCTATAAACTCTCTTGGTGTTCATTCTTTCTGTTCTTAATTAGTTTTCAATCTTCTTCTCCGTGTGGTTTTCTTTTATTATGCTGTGTATTTTGAAGCTGTTGAATGTTGTTATTGCATGGCATTAATTAATTAATTTTGGGTTGAAATTAACTGAAGTGATTTGTATGGAGTACCATAGCTTAGAAATATTGTTATGCACATGGTTGACTACTGTTTTGTATGATTAAGGCAATTGGAAGGAATTGAAGACTTAAAAAGAGATATTTTAAGAGAAATTCAAAGTTTAAGGCAAGAGGATTGAAGATGGTACCGAGGAATTGAGAAGCTCCTACTCGAAAGAATAATGAGTGTCTTTGGGGTAACGTCTTAGGTTTAGAAATCGAAAAAGTTTCTGGTATGATTGTCTTTACTCATACGCAAACATAGGTCCTTTCAAAATCGTTTTAAAAATGAAAACTATTTGATATGAGCCAAAATGTCATTGTTTTACTTCCTTTCAAATCGTGTAGAATTCTTTTTTTTTTTTTTTTTAAGAAGATACTGGAATAACAAGGTTAGTAGACACACTATTGACACGTTTGTAATGCTCACATCATATCCCAACCCAATAGCAAATATCATGGAAATATACAAACAAGACACAACCAACACACAAAGGGTTGAATGAACAAAACAAAGATTTATGTTAATTAAGGAAAGTCTAGGAAGGGAAAATGAACAAAAAAGCTCATTCTAGTTGATTATATGCTACAAGAGGAAGAGATTTATGTCTGGAAGATTTGTTATTTTTTAGTTGCTTATGTTATGGTTGAATTCATGAATTTAATAAGATTTCTTATTTTATTATTTAGTTAAGTTATTTTGGATCATTATGTTTGGGGAGAAATTAGTCTTTTAGCTAATCAGTTAAACGGACTTTGTTTTTTGAAAGTTTCTAAGTTTAATAGCAAAGCTTCATCATCATTTGCAATTGCTAAATGTTGGGAATGTCCACAACTATTGAGGCCCATAGCATATGCATATGTTCCCACTTGAGAGAGTGTTTTTTTTCCTACAAATTAAAGAGTGGGACGAGATTATTTGAGAGAGTTTCTCTCACCAATTCCAACCCTCCCTCTGACCTGTGCACATTCGAGGTTGGTGTCGTGTAAACTTTGGGAAGCAACCAACATTAAATATTCGCACCGAATTTGCTTTCAAAGCAGTAATTTCCACGGCACAACGATTCAGATCTAGTTTTGTCACAAGTAACAAAGAACATATGTTTGTTCTTAATTTTCATAGGTCTATGATCTTCATGTCATTGTCCTCATAGACCAACAAGGGTTCTGATCTCATCATGTCTTTTCCTATACATGTGCTTCTTAAAAAAAAATTTCAAGATGTTACCTAGCATAGGTTTTGTTAGCTCTAAGCTAAACACACTTATTTTTGGAACCTATAACTCAACCACGGAAAAGAAAGATGTTGTTTGTTGGTATAGATAGTAACTATATTTATTCTTTTAAGCCATTGTTAACAATATTTATTAATAGCACCGTAAATGTGTTATCTTGCTCCATTTAATTCAAGATTGTTCTTTGATTTTACGTGTCTATTTGGTTATTTTGTAGGTTTTGAGCACCTAATGGCTAGAACGGGGCATTAGCGATGGAACAAAGCTAAAACGGGCCAAATCAGAGCTTAATTGCATCAACCAGGAAAGAGAAGGTTAAAATGATGATATTGCCCCTACAGACATAGCGCCGCGATGTTGTTTCCCGAGAGCACATATTTCCTGCAAAACACACAATGCCACGACGTTCCAAAGTTGAGTCGTGCGAATTGTCGTGACATCTCACCGCGGTGCTCCAACTGTATATAAATTGGGAATGTTGAATTTTAAGTCATTCATTCGACAGCCATTCGGATTCCAGTCAATTTTACAGCAGCTTTCTCTCATCTCTCCCTCTGTTTTTTATCTTTTGATGTACTAGGACCCTTTCCATTAATCGGTATGTCGATTATGGGCTAAGGTAATCGTTTCTAGCTTGGGTTTCTTTCCTCTTTTTCAAGTACTTTGAGAATACGAACTTTGATTTGCTTGAATTTATTATATTCAATTTTAATATTTATTGATTGTTGTCGTATTATCAGATCGTGTGAATTGTAAGATAATTTCTTTAGATTAATGCTCGCTACGTGACATTTAATCTTGTGTTGATCTCTAGAAAACAATAGGTTAGGTTAGCTTGCAATTCTATTCAGAGGAGTATTGTTCTAACCAAACTTAGGATTGAATTGAAGGAATATTTAGTTTGGCATTTGAAAACTAGATATTCAACTTGACTTGCTTTAGATCTTAATGCAATTAGGACAATTTGATTTGGACTAATTAGACTTTTGGGACGATTAGTTAGCCTTTTTAATTAATTCAGTCAAGTATAAACAAATATTAAATTATAGTGATGAGAATTCGATGATCGAGTACTTGAATAGGGAAATTTCGCCATAAACCAAGCTAGGATTTCTCACATAAATTTGAACCCTTTTATTTATCACTTTTACTTTATGCATTTCAATTTTGTTCCACCAAACAATTTCAAACCCCCCTTTTTCGGTTACTTAGGATAGCTTTCAATTCACTAGAGAAATTCTATCAGTTCCTTATGTTCGACTTGGTCTTGTCATTGCTATGGTCTTGGTAAGTACAGTGATTATTTGGCAAAGAATTAAGCGACGAGTTTCATATGCCATTTACATGTTATTAAGATCCATCTCATTCATAGTGTCGATTCGTCCATATACTCCTTTAACTCACTTGTAGTCTCCCTTAAGTAAATTATTAGAGCAAGGGACTTTCTCTTCCGATCCTTTGAAATAAAGGTTTCATTGTAAGTAGCTGTTTGTATAAACTAATTGTTGTAAAGGCTTGTTATTCCTATTTTGGTTAATAGGCAATAATGATTTAGACTTTGTGATTTTCTTTGAGTAATTTAAAATCTTCTTGGGCTTGTAGAGTTTAGCTATTCCAATTTCAACGAAATTTGTCATTGATTATTTAGATCATTATTAATCCATTAAGCTTTCATTTCTTTTGTTCAAATAGAATTGGTACAAGTATGGTTGATAGTAACTTTTATAATAGTATGTTTAGAAACGTGTAAGCACTGTTTAGAATAAAGAAGGAAAGATTAAGAGAAGAAGAAGGGGAAGCGTGTGGATCAATATTTTATGTATAGTTTCCTTTTACATCCGGCTTTAGCCTTTAGGTGGGCTTCCAATTGGACTCTACAATTTAACACCCAACAATATTGATCTTTGCTATCCGGTAAAAATAATAGAGAAATTGTACTATAGGGCCAAAATGGATGGCCAGTGTTGAAAAATATATATATAAAAAAAAAAAAAAACAATATCTGAAAAAATAAGTATTGTTTTTAAATATAGCAAAAGAAATCAAAATATTTACAAATATAGCAAAATTTCATTGTCTATATGTGATAGACTGTGTATTTTGGTATTAGTTATAAATATTTTCATCAATTTTGTCATTTAAGATAATTTTTCAAAAATCAATAGATTTTCTACTCATATAACTTAAGTAAATAGGTCTTATTATATAATTATCTAATTTTTCTAGTTTTTACGTGAATAGACTAATAGATTATTATTTCACACAAATGTTATAATACATTTACATTTCAACCCTCAAAACCATTTAAACATTAAAAATAATAATAATAAAAAAAATTCCTCTTCTACAAATTCAGTAAAAAATTTAATTCAATTTTAATTACTCCCCTCCCCCATTTTTCTCCCCGGCCACTCCTCCCTCTAACCCTATTTTTTCTCTCTCCCACTCAAAATTTTGTAAAGCCGCACAAGCAAAGCATGTGAAGCATTGTGAGGAAGATCAGGTACCGATACCCATAAAAGCTTAGAATGTATTTGTTGAGAAGAAGAACATGGATGTTGGATAAGTACCATGAGAGTGGTCTATATGTCTGAGCCTCCACAATGGCAAAAATGGAGTAGAGAGAGAAGAAGCTGAGACTTTCTCTCTATATAGAGTTGCAGTTTTAGAGAGAGAAACTCTAGAGGAAGAAGAGAGGTTGAGAAAGATGATTGATAAGAAAGGAGAAAAATGCAGTAACTGAGCCTCCACATGGCCGTCATCGACACCCGCTGCTCCTGTCGATGACCAAATATGCTGTTTAAGAATATACCACATGCATAGGAGGACATGTTTACTTAGACATTATTGCCATATAATATATACAGGGTTTATTGGCAGACCAGATTTGTCGCCCAATTTCATGCCAAATAAATTACCAACGGTAGTAATGGCAAGCCGGGTCAAACGTAGATAGCACTCAAATTTCAGGATTAAGAAGTTTACAATTCTAAGTAACGGAAGGGGTGTTTTTGATTGGTGGCAAGAAAATTCAAATTACATAAAATAAAATGCATAAATTAAAAATGGGTAAAATTCAAGTGGAGAAGGTCTTAGCTTAGGTCACACGGGATTCTCTTTGTTCAATGTTTCTATTCATGGATTCGTCATCACCAAATTCATTATAGTTGGCACCTAATCAATTTCATTGGAAATGCCAAAATTAAATTGTCCTAATCAACTAATTAGAATTAAAATGAATCGATGAAAGACCTGCAAAATTCGAATTAAACCTAATTGCATTAAGTTCTAGGGATAATTAGGTGGAACACTCAACTGGAAAAGCCTAGATTAAATATTCTATTGATTTAATCCTAGGTTGAATGCTAGGTTTATTAGAACAATACTCGTCAGTAAATTAGATTTGCAAGCTAATTAACCTATTGCTTTTATGGTCGACCTACAACCAAGTGTCACGAATCGTAATTCAATCTTAAGCAAGAATCACAGTGTACACCAGTGTCCACAATATGATTGTAATAATATAAATTTCATAATTAAATCGTCAATACAACAAAATTCAACTCAAAATCTCATAAGAACATCAAATACAAAGAAAAATCCCTAAAAACCCAGCGTCCACAATATGGTTGTTATTATAAATATTAGCCATAAATAGATGTCTATTATGTAGCCAAGTTTAGTGGCTAAGGGTCATGTGTCTCCTAAAGGCACATCCTTAGTGGCCATGAAATGTCATCACTTACTTCCCAAATTGCCTATAAATAGAGGTTTTTGGTGGATGTCAAAACACATACATTGGAGAGAAAATAAGTGAAAAGATTGGAAAAACTAAAATAAACTTAAAATAAACTAAAATAAAATCCTACTTTCTTTATTTTAGTTTATTTTAAGTTTATTTTATTATTTTATTATTTTATATTATAATTTCTCGGTTTTTGTGCTCTGTTTTTCAGTCATTTTGCTCTTCAATTTTACAACATGTTATCAGCACGAGCTCTTGTCGTTTTTTCGTTGAAGGTAGGTTCTGAAGGTATGTCATTTTCTCTTTATTACAATTAGTAAATTAAACGTTGTTTTGCATGTTTAGTATATATTAAATTGCTAATATAAATACAATCTTTGTGATAGTGTTATCATGGTAAATCTTACAAAAATAGAATTTACAGCCCTTGACACCAATGAAAATAAGTATTTGTCACGGTTGCTTGATGCTGAAATACATCTAGATGCTATGAACTTGGGAGAAACAATTAAAAAGGGAAATACAACATCCATTCAGTAAAAAGCAAAAGCTATGATTTTCCTTCGCCATCATCTCTACGAAGGATTGAAGATAGAATATTTAACAATAAAAGATCTTTGTATCTTGGGGAAGAATTTAAAAGAGAGATATGATCATCAGAAAACAACCATTCTTCTTAAAGCTCGTTATGAAGAGATGCATTTAAGGCTCCAAGATTTCAAGTCAGTAAGTGACTATAACTCCGCATTATTTAAAATCAGTTCAAAATTATTGTTATACGGAGAGAAAATTACTAATGCGGATATGTTGGAGAAGAGTACATTTTCTACATTTCATGCCTAGAATATGCTCTTGCAGCAGCAATATCAAGAGAAAGATTTTAAACAATATTCTGAATTAATTTCATTTCTTCCCGTGGTTGAACAAAATAATGAGCTATTGACGAAGAAACCATGAATCTCGACCAACTGGAACAACAACATTCACTTAAGTGAATGCTGTAAATTTTAATAATTGTGGTTGAGGTCGTGGTCATGGTCGTGGTCTTGACCGTGGCAGAGGAAGAAATAGTTATTATTTTCGTGGTGGTCATTCTAATCATCCAAATTTCAAAAGAACCACTCAAAATGATGATCATAAAGGAAAAACTCCATTAGATAAAAATTCAAAACGTGATGAGCATAAATGCTTCCGAGTTAGGATGACTATGCACTGGTCTCGTGTTTATCGTACATCAAAACACCTAGTTGATCTCTATCAAGCTTCCCTGAAGGAAAAAGAAAAAAATGTGGAAGCAAATTTTGCATACCAGGATAATGATATATTTGACCCATCCAATATGACAAATTTAGATGTGGCGGACTTCTTTGAATCTCCTAAAGAGAAAATCAACACAAATAATGGCATAGCAAGTGTTTCTTTTGATTTAGAGAATATTTAGAATTGGAAAAGCAAATATTATTTTGCCTAGAGGAACAAAATTTACAATTAACAATGCATTGTTCTCTAGTCAGTCAAAGAGAAATCTATTAAGATTTAAAGATATACGTTGCAATGGTTATCATATTGAGACTGATAGAAAAAATGAGATATAATACCTTTATATCATATCTCCTGTCTCACATGAAAAACGTATATTGGAAAAGTTATCTGCTTTATCTTCTGGATTATATTATACTCATATATGAGTCATTGAAACATATGCAACAATGAACCTGAAGTTCATGAATTCAGATATATTTACAATTTGGCATGATCGGTTGGGTCATCCAGGAACTACAATGATGAGAAGAATCATTGAAAAACGGATACCATTGAAGAACCAGAAGATTCTTCAATTTAGTGAATTATCATGTGATGCATGTTTTCAAGGAAAAGTAATAATTAGACCATCACCAGCTAAAGTGGGGACTGAATCACCTGCATTTTTAGAATGAATTCATGGTGATATATGTGGACCTATTAACCCACCAAGTGGACCATTTAAATACTTTATGGTATTAATAGACACATCCAGTAGATGGTCACACATGTGCTTATTATTAAGTCGAAACCTTGCATTTGCAAGATTACTTGATCAAATAATTAAGTTGAGAGCACAATTTCCTGATTATATAATTAAGACCATTCTCCTTGATAATGCTGATGAATTTACATCCTAAACTTTTGATAATTATTGTATGTCAATTGGGATAAATGTTGAACATCCTGTAGCTCATGTTCATACACAAAATGGTTTAGCAAAATCATTTATAAAACATTTGCAATTAATTGCTAGACCATTACGTATGAGAGCTAAGCTTCCAACATCTGTATGGGGACATGTTATTTTGCATGCTATGTCACTTGCACGCATTAGGCCAGTAGCTTATCATAAATACTCACCAAATTAGCTTACTACCAGGAGCCAAATATTTTCCATCTAAGAATTTTTTGATGTGCAGTATATGTTCTAATTGTTCCACCACAACGTACTAAGATGGGTCCTCAAAGAAGGTTAGGAATATACGTTGGATATGATTCCCAGCAATTATTAAATATCTTGAACCCCTGATGAGTGATGTATTTACTGCATGATTTGTTGATTGTCATTTTAATGAGAAAAATTTTCCAACATTAGGGGGAGGAAATAAGTTGGAAAAAGAAATTGCATGGAATGCATCATTATTGTCTCATTTATATCCCCGTACAAATCAATGTGAATTTCAAATTCAAAAAATAATTCATTTGCAAAATATAGCAAATCAATTACTAGATGCATTTACAGATAAAAAGAAAGTAACTAAATCACATATACACGTTGGAAATGTTCCGTCAAAAATTGATATCCCAACACAGCAAGTTGTTACTAATGAGTCTAGAACACACTAGAAGCGTGGTAGACCAGTGGGTTCCAAAGATAAAAATCCTTGGAAAAGAAAAATAAACGATAGTCAAAAAGACTTGGTTGAGAATGTAAATATCCATGAAGAAATCCTAGACATGACTAATAATCCAATTAATGAAGAAGGTGAAATACCTAAAGATAATAATGAGATTTCAATAAATTATGTGATGATAGGGAAAAAATAGAATCGAATTAATATAGTTATTGACAACATTTTTGCATATAATGTTGCTGATGCACACTTTAAATGTTAACCTTAAATGTACGGGTCAAGTTATAATATAAGACAGTGAAGTCCAAATATCATTCCACTGAGGATCCAATTGTGAAAGTTAAAGTTACTTAGCTATTATAGAATCGAATCAATTTTATTTGAGGATTGGAATTGAAGTTGTGAAATTTGGAAAATATAAACTAAATAAGGAAAGCAAATAAAGTAAGAAATACAAGAGTCAAAGAGAGTTTAGGATAATGAACTATTGTTTATTTCATCATGCAATATTCTAGGGTTCATGGATTTTATTGTAACTCATATGCTTAAATCTAGAAACTTAATTCCAAGTTACTTTCTCTCAAAAATAAAATTTTCTCATGCAACTCAATTGATTACTAATCGTTTGAAATCAATACAAATTACATGGCATTTGAATAGTCTTTACCAACTTTCATTGTTAACCTAACTATTTTCATGATAGATTAACAATAATTCATTGTTATAGATCTAGTTAGGCATACAATCTCTCAACCATACATCTAACCTAACATTCGAAGATGGCCAATCAACACGAATTAAGTACAATAACAATGAAAAGCATAATCATTATAACAAAACCATGAATATTCTACCATATCAACATAACTTCATAAACAATTCATCAATACCCTAAAAGTAAAAAGTTTAGTCACTCATAGCTTCAAGCAACAGTTCATAAACAAATAAGCATAGAAAGAGTGTAAAGAAAGGAAAACTCTACTAGGAAAGAGCCATTGATTGAGGAACAACCACCAAGATGTCCTTCGGTTTTCACGTCAGGAACTCGAACAACACCAAACTCTCTCTCGAACTCTTCCCTCTTCCTTGCAGCCAACTCACTCTTTGAGACACTTTTGGTGTGTTTTTCTCTAATTTCTTGATGTCTAGGAGTTTGAAACCCTCCAATTTATAGAGTTGGCTGCCCAAATTCTTTTCTAAAAATGCATATTCTTCAAATATGGTCAATGGCGTCGTGGCGTGGTCAATGCGTCGTGGCACTAACCGATATGGAAAGTTGGTGCCGTTGTGGCCCTGACGTTATGCTGAAGCGGAATCAACTCTCGGGAAAAAGCATCGCGGTAATGTCGTACCGTCGCCACGATGCTGCGCTGTTTTTGGTAGATTTTGATTTTTCTCTTCTTTTTCATTTTATTTTGGCTCGGTTTTGATCTTTTGGTCTTCACTTATGTTTTTCTTTATTTTGACCTAAAAACCACTGACAAACAAGTGAAATCTAATATAAACTCCCTTAATTTGAGAGAATAGAAAGCACTTTTCAAGCGCTTTTCAGTTGCTCTTGATATTATATCTGAAAATGAGGATCCTGAACCAAAATTTGTTGAAGAATGTCGACATATAAAAGATTGGCTCCAATGGAAAGAAGCAATCGAGGCACAATTAAATTCACTTTCAAAACGTTAAGTTTTTGGACCAGTAGTTCATCACCAGAAGATGTCAAACTTGTGGGATACAAATGGGTTATTTGTGAGAAAAAAAAATGAAAATAATGAGATCACAAGATATAAAGCAAGACTTGTTGCACAAGGTTTTTTACAAAGACCTAGTATTGATTATGAGGAGACATATTCTCCAGTGGTGGATGCAATTACATTAAGATATTTAATTAGTCTTACTGTGTATGAAAATCTGGACATGCATCTTATGGATGTAGTCAGCATACTTATATAGATTTCTTGATAATAATATTTATATGAGAATCCCATAAGGATTTAAGATACCTGAAATACATAAATCAAGTTCTCGATAACTATATTCAATAAAGTTACAGAGATTACTATATGGATTAAAACAATCAGGACGAATGTTGTATAATCACCGAGTGGATATTTGTTGAAAAAAGGATATCAAAATAATCTAATATGTCCATGTGTTTCTATAAAGAAATCACAGTCATGATTTGCAATTATATTTGTATATGTTGATGACCTAAATATAATTGGAACTTCTGAAGTGCTTTCAAAGGTAATAGAATATCTTAATAAAAAATTTGAGATGAAAGATCTCGAAAAAACAAAATTTTGCATTGGATTGCAAACTAAGCATTTAGCAGATGGGATATTGTTGCCTTTGGCTTAGCTGTGATCATTTTAATACAAAGTATGCGTCGAGAATTGCTCAGATATGTTCATTATTCAACAAGTTTTCCTATAAAAACCCAAGTGTAGGCTTCTATAGGTTTCCTGGTGAGTCCAGGGTCGAACGCAGGGATTTGTGATAAATTAGGCGTTGAAACTAAATACATAATCCATGTGGTGACTATACAAGCATTATGTTCAAGGAGTTTTATGTGTCTAATTCTATACATAAAGAATAAATACAATTTCCTACAATTAACATGGTGAGGTGGTCGTGGAAAATGTTAGTCAAATGTCATTTACAATCAAGTAGCATGCGTTGAGAATGATGATGAAACCATGCGATATAATAGAGTTAACACAGCAGTTAGTCGTTACTTAAGCATATCTAAGAGTATTTACATACCTACAAACTTTGAGTTTGAGAATCCATCTTTCGATGTTTCGACGCCACATTAATCTTATCTCTAAGACACATGGTAAGTTTGTTTTGGAAAAAGATGAATAACATCTCTGAAACTCATCTAGTCTTGATAAATGCTAAAGATTAATCATGTACTCTTTCAAGCTAGACAATCGTGCTTATTTAAATTTGTTTGTTCGACAAATTTATGCAAGCTAATGATATGCATTAATCAAGATGTAAACATACTTAATATTGCTTAAGAAGAACTAACTTCTGACATTTAACTTGTTCAACATACAAGGAAACATGGTGTAAAGTATTAAATATGGAAATGAATGGAAGATAATTGTCAATCAAACTTATATTATGTAAATAAACCATTCTCTCGAATGTCATTAACAAAGCACAAGTAAGAAAGATGGAAATGAAGAAAGAACAGAAATGGAAGACGTTAAGCCACCACTGGCAATGTCTTGCTTCATGGAGGCATGAGATGGTTGCTATCTGATACATAAATGGCATAGGATTAAGGTTCTCACTCACTACGAGATGACTTTGAAAATTCTCAGAATCTTTCTCACAGAAGAGCTTGAAATGGAGGCTGGTTATGGTGAGGGAGAATTTGTGCAAAGCTTTCACCTCTTGAACTTGGTTTTCTCTCTCTTTTGAATTGAGAAGCTTTGGGTTATTTATAGGTGTCGAAAAAGTGAGCTCATGATAATATGACACCTTCGCATTAAATTCCACGTCCTACTGCGCAAACTTTTCAAATCGTCAGCCCATTGGTTCTGTCATGATCTGATAACGTGTAATCCGTTTGCATATTGACATGACAGCTACCGCCCAGACATCTGTATCTGTTTTTTCTTCTCAACGGTTGGTCTTGACATATAGGTTTTCACTTCTTTAGTTCTCGCAGCAACTTCTTCTCTAGTACTTGGGTTATTTATTTTTCTTTTCTACTTAATCTTGCATTAAAAACAGAAAACTCCATATTTTCTCAGGTATGTTCTTTAGTAAATGATGTCAATACATGGTAATACATATTACACAATTCAACTGCCAAAATCATGCGTTTAGCCCTAAAGTTACTCTAATTAGTCCAAATAGTGAATATAATAACTTGTATTTCTACAAGTTATCACACCCCCAAATTTAGAATAATGCTTGTCTTCAAGTATTCATTTAGAGATTTATTAATTTCTACTGCCCAAATTTAAGTAAAAAGCTCAATCTCTTAACATGCCTTTTATTTCTAGACTATATTAACAATCAAGTAACCGCACCAAGTTCTTTTTCAATTGACGCCTAAAAAATATTTCTAAATTTTAGATGCGGCAAGCTTAATCCTAAAAAATATCCTTACTCATTTCCAGCCAATCTGATGTCCTCATTTTAGTAATATGCCTTAAAATTCATTTTCATAAAGTTTCTCTTTATGCCCTTTTTGATTATTTAGTTTTTTGGACTTGCGTTGATCCGGACTATCTACCTTCGTTTTGACATACCAACGATGGGGTGCATGGAGGTAGCCAACCTCGAGCAAATACCCTTTCACAATTCGGCACTTATCGCATTCATTTTTTGTTACATCGATAGTGGTACTATTTCATTTATTTTTCGTTGATCTTGAACACTCACCTTCGTTTTGACATACCAACTATGGGGTGCATGGAGGCAGTCAACATCGAGCCAGAGTCATTCTCCACTCAACTCTTAATAGGCTAATTTTATTCGTTGTCAATGAAGTTATTTGTCCATCATGGGAGATCTGGATGAAGTTCAGCGTAAGGAAATGGAATAACAAACTGCAAGTACCGCACCAAGTCATCCAGACTCATATCAACAAACTGTAGTGGAGCATTTGCGTGTCGTAAGTGATATAGGTCTTCTTGAGGATGTGTGCTGGTAGTTGCTCCTGCCTGCGGTTGAAAGGTTGGTGTTGGGCGAGGCGTTGGGCGGCCAGAATTTTCTTAGTGCAATTAGTGCACTTATGTATTTTGCTAATAATACAAGACCAGATATTGCATTTTCAGTAAATTTATTAACTAGATACAGTCTTTCTCCAACAAAAAGACATTGGAATGAAATTAAGCATATACTCCGTTATTTCCGAGGAACGATCGATATGGGTTTGTTTTATTCAAATAAATTATATTTTGATTTAGTTGGTTATGCAGATTCTGGATATTTATCTAATCCACACAAAATTAGATCTCAAACATGTTATTTGTTCACTTATGGAGGAACGGCTATATCTTGGCAATCAGTGAAACAGACCATAACAGCTACTTTCTCAAATCATACTGAAATTCTTGCAATCTATGAAGCTAGTAGAGAATGTGTATGGCTAAGATCAATGACTCAACACATTCTTGAAACATGTGGCTTGTCTCTAGTAAAAATCCTCCAACAACATTATACGAAGACAACACAACATGTATAGCACAAATCAAAAGATGATATATTAAAGGAGATAAAACAAAACATATTTCACCAAAGTTTTTCTATACTTGTGATCTTAAAGAAAATGACAACATCACTGTACAACAAATTTGTTCGAAGGATAACCTTGCAAACTTATTTACAAAATCATTATCAACCACAACCTTTGAAAAATTGGTGCAGAACATTGGAATGCAACAACTCAAAGATCTCAAATGATGTTCCTATGAGAGAGAGCAAATGTATTGTATTCTTTTAGAAGTATTAGATTATATGAAATATGTACTTTTTTTCCTTCACTAGGATTTTTTCTCATTGGATTTTTTTCCTAGTAAAGTTTTAATGAGGCATATTTCATATATATATAATGGACATCTAAGGGGGAGTATTATAAATATTAGCCATAAATAGATGTCCATTATGTAGCCAAGCTTAGTGGCTAAGGGCCATGTGTCTCCGCACATCCTTAATGGTCATGAAATGCGACCACCTACTTTCCAAATTACCTATAAATAGAGACTTTTTGTAGATATTGAAACACACACATTAGAGAGAAAATAAGTAAAAGGATTTGAGAAATTTGAGAGATTTTATTTTCCATAAAATTCCACTTTCTTTATTTTAAGTTTATTTTATTTATTTTATTATTTAATTATTTTAATATTATAATTTCTCGTTCTTCGTCATTTTACTCCTCAATTTTACAACAATTGTAATAATATAAGTTTTAGAATTAAATCATCAATACATCAGAATTCAACTCAAAATCTCATAAGAACATCAAATATAAAAAAAAAATCCCTAAAAACCCGAGCTAGAATTGAGTACCTTAACCCATAATTGACATACCAATTAATGGGTTCGAGTTTCGATGCGTAGAAAGATAAAAAAAAAAAAAAAAAAAAAAAAAAAGAGGGGGGGGGGGAAAAAAAAAAAAAAAAAAAAAAAAAAAGAGGGGGGGGGGGAAAAAAAAAAAAAAAAAAAAAAAAAAAGAGGGGGGGGGGGAAAAAAAAAAAAAAAAAAAAAAAAAAAGAGGGGGGGGGGGAAAAAAAAAAAAAAAAAAAAAAAAAAAGAGGGGGGGGGGGAAAAAAAAAAAAAAAAAAAAAAAAAAAGAGGGGGGGGGGGAAAAAAAAAAAAAAAAAAAAAAAAAAAGAGGGGGGGGGGGAAAAAAAAAAAAAAAAAAAAAAAAAAAGAGGGGGGGGGGGAAAAAAAAAAAAAAAAAAAAAAAAAAAGAGGGGGGGGGGGAAAAAAAAAAAAAAAAAAAAAAAAAAAGAGAGAGAGAGAGAGGAAACATTGAGAGAAATCGGGTATTGGGCGGTTAGAAGATAAAAAAAAGTGACCTAAAAAATCGAAGGAAGTCAATTTAAATGCCTTCGGAGCGCCGCTAACACTTGGGATAAGTCATGGCGCTAGTCACGTGTGACAACTTTCTGGAGCACTGCGATGTTGCCTTCGCCAAAGAAAAGGTCCTCGAGAAAAAGCGTCACTGTGGCATCTAAGTGCACTACTACGCTAAAGCTTCAAGGGCATTTTAGTCATTTCGGAGTTCTCTTTCCCAGTTGACGTCATAGAACTTCGTTTTAGTCCGTTTTAGTTCCAATTCATTGCTAACACATCATTCTACCTACTAAGTGTTCGAAACTTACAAAATAATATATTTAACACATTAAATAGCATTAATGAATGAAACATAATATCTAGAGCCCCTTTGTGGGTACACAAGAAGGACCTCAGACATCATAATGTACAAAATCAAAAAGTGCAGAAGTAAAAGAAACACTTCTATTAAAAGGTAAGGCTGAAAATTTTGCCAGTTTACAACCACTACAATCAAAGATATCATGACTGTTTAAATGTCCTAAAGCTCTTGTGGACACCAAAAGCTATAATCGAGAGGCAAAATACAACCTAAACGAGAATGCCATAAATAAAAAGTAGAGGACAAGTGACTCAAATGAAAAGATGACAGATCCACGCTAGCGAGGTTCATATAGGTAAGGGAAACAAAAAGAAATAAGTAAAAGACTAATCTACCCTAAGGATGAATAATATTAATAATATACGTTAATATTCTCCTTCATTGTTCATCATGGGTCTTTTTAGTGTTGTATGGAAAAAAAAATATATATATATATATATAGAGAGAGAGAGAGGAGTATATAGCATAGAAAAATACTACAATTTGAGTCCAAGATAGTGGCCAAATTAGTTTCTAAATGTTAAAATGTTTTGAATTTGTTACCTGTTCTTGGACCTACTTAATATATTGTTAGTGAATCACGTAAATATTTGTGTCAATTTCTTTGTTGTTTACCATTTTTTACTTTCTTTATTTGTCGATTTTATAACACTAAATTCCTTCTTCCAAATTTGGTTGTCAAGAAAAGAAAACCAACCAACGGAGACAAGGATTACAATATTAATTCAAAATTAATTTCAATAACATCATGAATCAGAAGAAGAAAAACAGTTGGATACAAATTTCAGTGCTTTATGGCGTTGCTTTTTTGATAGATGAAAGACACACACATGTATGTGGGACATTCTTTTTTATTTATTTATAAAAAGGGATGTGGGACATTTGTGTTGAAGTGATAAGTTTGATTCAATTCAGAGCTTTTTACAAAGAAAAGAAAGAAGCAATTTGATGTAAGTAGCAAAAAGTGCTTCAAATAATATCAAAGGCATGCCTTAAACAGGGTGTTGGCTTTGCACACAGCCACTGCCACTGCCCTTCTTTTTGAGCTTTTAGGTGCATTTGATGATGTCAAGTGCTGGTTATGGGGTCCTTCCAACTTTCAATCTCCCAACACTTTCTTGAGCTTTAAGTCTAATATATAATACCCATCACTTGCTTTTGCAATAATTCACCCCATCTTCTTAAGCCACTCTTAAAGTTTGTTTATTTTATCAGCTATAAAACAGCTTCAATTATATATACTAGTTTTTAAATATGAGTTATTTGAACTTTTATTATTGTAGATTAGATTCTATGTTGTTCTTCTCATTTGTTTTGTTTTTGTTATCTTTTATCCCCATGTATTTTGTATTTCGTAACTAATGATGGTACAGGCAAAAACACTATTGTAGGAAAAAGTAATACAGTAAGTTCAAGTCTTATCAAGTTCTATAAAGGCAAATTGGATCTAAGATTTTGCTTTTTTTTTTTTTTTTTTCCCTTTAGGATATATTATAAGATGTGGGGAATAATAAAGATGGCTTGGTAGACCAGACAATTAGGTAAAGGGGTTCATGCAGTGCACCATAATTTTCAATTATAATAAGATACTTGCCTTTTTCCCATTGGAAATGGAGCAGTCAACAAGATATAGAATAGATTGCACATTCCAGGTTGATATCTACAACTAGAAAAATTAAAAAAGAAGGATGAAAAAGAAGAAAGAAAAAAACACCATCTAAAATGGGACCCCAAATTTGGTTTAACAACCAACAACCCCATGTTGCTCCATTGGAAAATTTTGACCCTTCCCCCTTTCATATGTGTTGGTGTTGCAGCTGCAACAGCCTTGAGTAAGCCCCCTCGGCTCGGCTTAGCAGCTCATTATGGCTGCCTTGCTCAACAATGCGACCGTCTTGGACCACGCCAATGCAGTCCACACCCCTGATTGTGGACAGGCGATGTGCCACGACCACCGTGGTCCGGCCCCTCATGAGCCTTTCGAGAGCTTCTTGCAGCACACACTCGGACTCGGCGTCGAGGGCACTGGTAGCTTCGTCGAGGAGGAGGATTGTGGGATCCTTGAGAACGGCTCTGGCAATAGCTATGCGTTGTTTTTGGCCACCAGAGAGTTGAACGCCTCTTTCCCCAACTGGTGTCTTGTAGCCATCAGGAAGTCCACTTACAAAGCCATGCACATTGGCTGCTCTTGCTGCCTCTATTACTTCTGCCTCTGTTGCTCCATCTTTCCCATATGCAATATTGTCAAAAATGCTGGCTGCAAATAAGGCTGGCTCTTGCTGTACCAAACCAATTTTCAGCCTCAAGGATTGCAAGTTCAGGCGTCGAATGTCCTTCCCGTCGATCATAACTTTCCCGGCAAGCGGATCATAGAATCTCTCAATCAAAGCAATCACTGAACTCTTCCCTGATCCACTGGCTCCAACCAATGCCTGGCTCTGACCAGCCCTGATCCTCAAATTGAGATCCTTAAACACCATGACATCAGGTCGAGACGGGTATGCGAAGTCAACATGTCGGAGTTCAATTTCCCCACGAAGCGTCTCAACAGTCTCTGCCTCAGGATCATCAGGGTCGATCCTCGTCGGGCGATCGAGAATTGAAAAAACAGAACCAATTGATTCCCCACCTCTAATGATCTCAGGAGCAAGACTAACAGTCTCCGCCACAGAATTGGCAGTAACAACCAAGACAACAAAGACTTTGATCACTTTGGAGAATGTTGATCCACCATTGCTGACCAAATGGACACCATACCATAGAACTAAAGCTTCAGAGGCATATAGAGCTAGCTGTGAGATACCGAAAAGGACACCTGCCGTTTGGCTCCGGCGGAGACTCTGTCGTTGTGGGACACGAAGCTCATGGCGGAACAGAGAAAGGATCTTATCTTGAGCATTGAAGGCAGCCACTGTTCTGATATTACTCACACCTTCCCCTGCAATCATACTTGTCTTTGCGTGGGCCTTAGCAGTATCCCCAGCAAATCCTTTTAAAGAAAGTTGCTGCATAATAAATAACAATGTTCAACTTCTGTCGTTAAACTCATCTCTAATTTAGATTAGCCTAATTCAAATCAAGCTCACTTATCAAAGTTCAATTAAGAACAAAGCTTTGTTTGATGTATGAGTTTCAAACAAATGGGGGGGTAATTAAAGAGGATCATTTTACCTAAACATGAAAAAAGGAACAATGAGAGAGACATTTATAGGTAGCAGAAAGTAATGTCCTTTTGCAATCAGTCGTAACTTTCACTGTATTAGAAGCATGCGCAAATTTTACACTACTGTTCAACACTAGACAAATGGTCAGAGATCAGTACACTATAGTTTGAAAACGAACCCCATTTTTTGGAAACCCCTCCCCATTAGATTTAATCACTTTCAGAGAAATTGCCAAAAGACGACAATGTATAATGAAGTCCGTCAGTTACTGAACTTTGCAGCAAAAATACTATACTATACCCCTTTTTTTCCCTTCTCTTTTATGGAAAAATGTGAAGAGCTAAGTTTGAAAACTTTATATTATATGAATGAAGATCACGGGGAGTGAGAAATTAGCTGCAGTTTTTCACATGGGGTATCTGGCAAAAGCCAGAGAAACCAGAGAGAGCTCGGATTTCAAGGGAGAGAAAGATGGTCAAAACTTGAAGCTTTCAGAAGAAAAAAAAAAAAAGAAAAACAGAGAGCTGATAAAAATACTGCAGAGATGCAGAAGAGTCGGTGTATGTATAGTATAAAAAACTAATAAAAACGGAGAAACCAAGAAAAATATAGGCATTGGGCTCGAAGTAAAAGCTAAAACAAAAACAAAGCAAACCCCAGGGACTTTCCACATGAAAAAAGAAAGGGGGGTAAGAAATTTTTTTAGTAAAGTTTGAATCTTGTTGGAATTTCGAAGAGATTTCCTCGCTTGTTTGTCTTTGTCATGTATTTTTATTATATTAAAAGGTATGAATTTTCAGAGTTATTTCTTTAATGTTTATCACTGTAAAGTTTTCAGAAGTTAGTGCAGAGCAGGCAGTGGGATGAACCACGTGCAGAGCACAGAGATGGTAAGAGTTAAATATTTCAGGTTCTTTGTCGCGTAATAGAAGAATAGGACTTAGTATGCAGTGAAGTTATATTCCAAGAGCTGTAAAAAGCAAAGTTCAGAGAATCTGACCCATTTCTTTAAAATTAAAAATTTTCACTAACTGCAGCCCCTTATGCCTCCCTTTTTTTTAGACTAGGGTCAACTCATGCAAGGAAACCCCTAGCTTTCCAATGAAAAACTTCCTTAAAAAAAAAAACTAATCTTTTTTATGTGGGTTGTTTTAAAAGGAATAGAAATTAATGAAGTTTTGGGAAGTGGGTTTTGGTTACCTGAGCCATGTTGGCAAGAACCAGTAGAGGGAAGGCTGCAAGGATGAGAAGAGAAACTCTCCATTCAACAATGAATGCAACTATGAAAGAAGTGAAGAGTGAAGTCATATTTTGTAGTATCACTGATATTCTTTCAGCAATGGCGGATTTTACATCAGCTGCATCAGTAGCCAATCTTGCTGCTACTAAACTTGAGTTGTGTTCTTCTTCATCGAACCATCCCACTTCATTCCTCAAAATCGCTATAGAAAAAAAAAAAAAAAAAAAAAAAAAAA
>QLSR01000088.1:31145-68924 GCA_031780015.1 Citrullus colocynthis
AAAAAAAAAAAAAAAAAAAAAAAAAAAGAGGATTTCACATTATTTTGATATTAAGGATTTATAAATAAATAAATAAATAAACAAAACTTGGGTAGTATGAAGATTATTGATTGATATTTACCTGCGAGCATCATTCTTCTGACCCTGGTAGTGAGATTCTCACCCATGATTGTAAAGAAATAATGCTGAATTAGATAAGCTACCACTGCGTAAACCCCAATTCCAATGTAGATGAATACGAATTCCTTGATTTTCCTTTCCATGGCGGATGAATTTCTGTAATAGAAGACCTCGATCATGTTACTCATAACAATGGCAAATGTTGGACTGATGAAACCAGAGAGAACAGACCCAACAGCGCCCATTATCGAATACGGCC
Organism: Citrullus colocynthis; assembly: GCA_031780015.1. Lineage (NCBI taxonomy): Eukaryota > Viridiplantae > Streptophyta > Magnoliopsida > Cucurbitales > Cucurbitaceae > Citrullus > Citrullus colocynthis. The sequence continues at coordinate 31,525 of QLSR01000088.1, forward strand.
ATTCGGGGCCGTTCAGTTTAAGAAGACGAATGAAATAGCCATCGGGGGCTGGGTTTTTCCGGTCAGTTTCGGCGTTTGAGACCATTTCGATTCTCCCATCGGCGCCGGTGCTATACGAATAACTCAAATTCCTGAGGCTACCGGAGCGGAGGCTTAACGATTTTGTCGATAACGAATGACTCAGTCGTGAAGATCGTGTTCGACGGGTCGATGGGTTTGAGAATTCTCTATTTCGAACCATTTCTTGGAATCGAATTAACGAGGAATAAGCACCGGATTTAGCGATTAGTTCTTCGTGAGTTCCTGTTTCGACTACCTGCCCCTGTTGTATAACTGCAATTGAATCGACATTTCTTATTGTTGATAATCGATGTGCAACCACCACTGTTGTTCTTCCGACCATTAAACGGTCTAAAGCTTCTTGAACTATGCTCTCAGAGCCTGCGTCGAGTGCGCTGGTGGCTTCATCGAGGAGAAGGATTTTGGGGTTCTTCAACATTGCTCTGGCTATGGCAATCCTCTGTTTTTGTCCACCGGAGAGTTGTAATCCTCTTTCGCCCACCTGGATTTTGATTTAAGAACTGTTATGTCATGGAAAAAAAAAATTGTGTTGAAATTGAAACCCATTGAAGGATTGTACTAACTTGCGTGTCGTAGCCATTGGGGAGCAATGTGATGAAGCTATGAGCGTTGGCTGCAGCCGCAGCAGCTTCCACCTCCGCCATCGTCGCATCGGGTTTTCCATAGAGAATGTTTTCGTATATGGTGGTTGCAAACAGAGCCGGTTCCTGATTCACTAGACCAATTTGATCTCTTAGCCATTTCAATTGCAGTGTCTTGATGTCTACATTGTCTAGTAAAACCTGCCCTGTTTTTTAGAGAAAATAGAGGAAATCAGAACAATTCACAAGCCAGCTATGTAGTGTGTTAGTTATATACACTGGCTGTTAATAACCTTGATTGGGATCGTAGAATCTTTCAATGAGAGAGACAACAGTGCTTTTCCCGGAACCGCTACCACCGACGACAGCCACCGTCTTCCCGGCAGGGAAAAAAATGGAGAAATCCCTAAAGATCATCACGTCCGGCCTGGATGGATAGCTAAAGGTGACATCTTTGAACTCAATGTTGCCATTAACTTCACCCAAACATTTCCCATCTAATGGGTCTTGAATAATTGTAGGCCTCTGTTTGATAATCTCCATCAATTTGTACCCTGCTGCTTTCCCTTTGCTGAATGCTCCCAAATTGGAAAATGACTGCCCCAAGCTCCTATAGCATTACACAAAACCACATTCAGAAAAACAGAAACTTTGATGTTGATGTATGGTTAAATCAGAGTTTCTAATTTCCTGAATCTTACATGCCACCGACGATGGCGGAGAATATAGCAGTGAAGGCTTTGCCGCCATCGGACTGGCCGTTCCGGATGAAGACTCCAGCATACCAGAAGACAAGTGCCCAAGACATACAAGCAATACCATAGGTACAACCTAGACCCAACCCCTTAGCCATTCCTGCCTTGTAACCAATTTTCAATGTGTTTTGAATTGAATCTGAATAGGAATTCAGGGCTTTGCTTTCTCCAACATAAGAGTAAACAGTTCGAACTTGAGCAATCGCCTAATATGAACACGTTTATGAAACATATCATGCTATGTTCTTGGAAGTTTTGCAATGAAAAAACATGACATGTGATTCTTGCTTCAATGAACTTTACTGTGGGTTTGACCCAAAAAGTGAAAAAGAATCAACTTGAGTAACATTTGGAAATGAAGATTAGAATGAAATTAATAACAAAAATGATGATAAAGTTTGTTTCACATGAATAAACATCATGATAACATGTTGCTAAGTACCAAAGCCAGGCTGGTAGATTTTGAAAGTGCTTTTAAAGATCAAAGGCAAAACAGAACAGTGAAAGAGAGTTCAATCTTAACATTGCAGCCAAAAATAGAAAAGAAGGGGAAAAAGGTTTCACCTGTTCGGCAATTATGCCAGCATTGGCATAGGATTCTCGACTCTTTGAAGTAAGTCCAGTGAGAGTATAAGCATATAAACCACCGGCAAAAGCGATTCCTGGAATTACTGCTATACTCAGAAGAGCAAGTCTCCATGCTGACACAAAACCCACAACCAATCCAGCTAAAAACGTCGAAAGATAGTGAATGAAGTTCCCCACCTAAACAAAATCAAAACCCAATTCAACAAAAAGAAGAAAGATTCTTATTCATGGTCAAGAATCACTGTATTAATGGCGATGGTCTGTAGACGTGCATGTTAAAATCCATCTTGCTAATGTGCGCATATTGGCTTTAATTAATGAAATAGCAACTACCCAGATGGGCATTTTGCAGAATGAAGTAATCCGTTTTGACCCCACACTAGCTACTATTAGATTTTTCTCCCTTTTGGAAACAAGAAATTAAGCAAAGCTACCTTCTCGCTGATTGCATCTTGTACAAGAAGAGTGTCTGTTGAAACACTAAAAACAACATCCCCTGTTCTGGCGTCAGTGTCGAAGAATCCAACATCTTGTTTCAAAACGGCTTCTAAATACTTCTTTCTCAATGTACTCACTTGCCTCTCCCCTGTGTACATCCAACATGCGATCTCTGTACACGAAGAACAGCAAATTTAATCAACTCTGTTTTTTGGTTATAAAGAGAGAAGGAAAAAAAAAAACAGAGGATTTTGTTTTACTTACCGGCGTAGGATGAGAAACAGACAATGAGACCCAAGTAGACAAAATACAGAGCATACTGCAAATTAAAGAAAACAAAACAGAGAAAAAAAAAAAAAGAACAATCGGATCTGAGATCTAAAGACCAGAAGAATGATAAAACCAGAGAAATTGTGTTTGAAATTGAGAAAAACCTTAGAGACTTCTGCTGTCATTTTGTGAAAATTGGATTGGTTTTTGCCGAAGCCGTTAACCATTTCGCCGAAAAGAAGGAAAAAAACAGGCATGGAAGAGCCGTGGACAATGGCGCCGAAACTACCGAGGATCATGAGAAACCAGTCATATTTGTCTGCAAAAGAGAAGAGTTGGTAGAAAGGAAGGCTCTGTTCCTTCTTCTTTTCGGGTTCGGGTAATGCCTTAGGCTCTGCTGCTGGTTCCGCCATTGGAGGCACCAAGAACAAAACCCGATCGAAAAGAGAGATGAGGAGAAGAAGAGAAAAGGGGGTGCAATGAATCAGCTAAAAATAAGACATTGGCAATGATTAGGGGAAGAAGAAGAAAGATCTGAAGGGAAAATGGTGTGTTTTTGGGTTCCTTTTCTGTGTTTGAGTTATGATTTTATCGCCGGAGCAAACAGAAAAGAAGAGAGAGAGAGAGAGAGAGGAAGTTAGAGTGAGAGTTAGAGCAGTGGTCAAAGGTGGAGAAGACGAGATTTGAAGGAACAAGTGCGTGGGGAGAATGGATTCTTATAGAGAAAGATGGGGACATTTTTAAAACTCATGTTTCTTTTCTTTTTAATTTTGCTTCAAAGTTTTAACTATTTTTTTATTCTCTAATTTCATAATTTTCAGTTTAATCCCTATTGTTTTAAGAAATTATGTAGCTATCCATTTTATACCCTTAAATTAAAATATGTGAGACTATTCTTAACATAAATTTTATATATTCTTAAAAATTTTATTCCACCAACTTAGCTTAATTAATATATAATAGTTATTGATCACAAGATATTTTAGTTCAACCTATATCGTACTTAAAAAAATATTGAAAATTTCAAATATTTCTCAAATATTCAAATCATCATGAAATATTTGGATTTTGGACTTATAGAAAATAGTTACATTATGGTGCTATTGTTGATCAATTTTTATCCATGTTTTACCAATTTGTTTTCATTTAATCAATATGCTTTCAAAATTTCAAATCAATCATTATAATTTGGTTAAATCTAACACGTTGGTAAATGGTTTTTAGTTTCTTTATTGTTAATTTTCTCTTGCTTTAAATTTAACAATTTAAGGTGCAACTCATGACAAAATGATTGAAGTCTTATGTGAATCTTAATATCGAAATTTTAATTATCTATGAATATTTTTTAAATTAAAGAATTTTAAAAGTTATTTATATTCTAATATATGTATCAAAAATTGATTATAGTACCATTTTTGTCCCTATACTTTAAACTTCATTTAATTTTAGTCTTTTTAATTTCAAATGTCTAATTTTAGTTTTTATAATTTCAACTTTAAGATATTGTAAATCTAGTTCTTATTGGTTTTTTGTTGTTGTTTTTTTTTTTCAAAAACTTTTTGCTGTTTATTAGCATTTTCATCTAAATTCTAAAAACCTATTCACATATTACATTTTCTTGTATGATAATTACTTTTGTTATTTAGCAAATTTTGATAAAAATAAAATTTGAGGGACTAATTTAGGGTCTTATTTTTTTTTGTTGATAATTTGAATTATGTTTTAGGTTTCGAGATTCACTAAACTATTTTTGAATTATTATGTGATACAAACAATGCAAATTTTGAAAACAATTTTTTTTTATTATTTTTTCATTACATCCAGTTTTTTAATTTAAAATTTCATAATGCAAAATAATATTAAATAAAGATAAAAACATTGAGAAATACAGTATGTCATATTATGAACTCAATCCAAGTTAAAATATGTAGTATATGATGTATTATAAATGATATAATATTATAAAATAATAATTAATACAAATTTTTAAACAAAAACATTTTCATAAATAAATTAAAAATAGTTTATCGTCAACTAATACTCCATAATAATTACAACTAGTTTTATAATTTAAAGATACTAGAATTGAACACATTTTAAACGGTTAGTTCAATAATTTCTAAACATGGTACCAAACATAAAATATAATTTTATTTACAAATTCTCTACCAAATAAATCATAATATTTATTTAAAATATAGATATTAAAACTAGATATTTAAAAATATAAAAACTAAAATTATCTCATTAAATAAATAAATATTATATATATAAATATAAATATATAGCAAATGCGATGAGGTTAGATGTTACATCGATGGTGTTCCGGTTTTTTGTTTGCCTGGGTTTTCGTGTACACTCAATTCCCCCTTCCAAACAAATCATTTTGGAATTGATTCCATCTTTTCTTGGTAAAATGAAATCCTCTACATATACCCATATCTTTTTCTTTCTTTTTTTTTTTTTTTAATATACAAAAAGGTTGTAATATATTATATATAAAAAAAAATACACTTTTTGATCTTTAAGTTTTAAATTTAGTATCTATTTGATCTTTATATTTCAAAATATAACACATTTACTCTTGAAATCTAAAAAATACTGAATTTTGATCTTTGAGATAACATAACTGTTAGTAACTAAATTTTGAAAAGAAATAGATGATGTAGCTATTTAAATTTTTTTTAAAAAAAAAATCCTAGAAAAGAGCCATTGGAAGGGGTCGTGGAGAAGGAAGGAAGGGTTTGAATGCAAGTGTAAGAAGAGATGGAGGGCAATGAAGAAGAAGAGGTAAAAGACTATGTAAGAGAAGAGGAAGGACCAAGTGGAACCGTATGAATAGGTTATCTCAAAAAAAAAAAAAAAANAATTCTAAAAACCTATTCACATATTACATTTTCTTGTATGATAATTACTTTTGTTATTTAGCAAATTTTGATAAAAATAAAATTTGAGGGACTAATTTAGGGTCTTATTTTTTTTTGTTGATAATTTGAATTATGTTTTAGGTTTCGAGATTCACTAAACTATTTTTGAATTATTATGTGATACAAACAATGCAAATTTTGAAAACAATTTTTTTTTATTATTTTTTCATTACATCCAGTTTTTTAATTTAAAATTTCATAATGCAAAATAATATTAAATAAAGATAAAAACATTGAGAAATACAGTATGTCATATTATGAACTCAATCCAAGTTAAAATATGTAGTATATGATGTATTATAAATGATATAATATTATAAAATAATAATTAATACAAATTTTTAAACAAAAACATTTTCATAAATAAATTAAAAATAGTTTATCGTCAACTAATACTCCATAATAATTACAACTAGTTTTATAATTTAAAGATACTAGAATTGAACACATTTTAAACGGTTAGTTCAATAATTTCTAAACATGGTACCAAACATAAAATATAATTTTATTTACAAATTCTCTACCAAATAAATCATAATATTTATTTAAAATATAGATATTAAAACTAGATATTTAAAAATATAAAAACTAAAATTATCTCATTAAATAAATAAATATTATATATATAAATATAAATATATAGCAAATGCGATGAGGTTAGATGTTACATCGATGGTGTTCCGGTTTTTTGTTTGCCTGGGTTTTCGTGTACACTCAATTCCCCCTTCCAAACAAATCATTTTGGAATTGATTCCATCTTTTCTTGGTAAAATGAAATCCTCTACATATACCCATATCTTTTTCTTTCTTTTTTTTTTTTTTTAATATACAAAAAGGTTGTAATATATTATATATAAAAAAAAATACACTTTTTGATCTTTAAGTTTTAAATTTAGTATCTATTTGATCTTTATATTTCAAAATATAACACATTTACTCTTGAAATCTAAAAAATACTGAATTTTGATCTTTGAGATAACATAACTGTTAGTAACTAAATTTTGAAAAGAAATAGATGATGTAGCTATTTAAATTTTTTTTAAAAAAAAAATCCTAGAAAAGAGCCATTGGAAGGGGTCGTGGAGAAGGAAGGAAGGGTTTGAATGCAAGTGTAAGAAGAGATGGAGGGCAATGAAGAAGAAGAGGTAAAAGACTATGTAAGAGAAGAGGAAGGACCAAGTGGAACCGTATGAATAGGTTATCTCAAAAAAAAAAAAAAAATTATTCCAGTTAACCTTTCTTTAAGTCGCTAACAATTAAATTGAGCATTATTGAGATTTGAATGATAAATGTGTTACAACTTGAAACATAAGTACCCAATAAAAACTAAATTAAAAAACCTGATGACAAAAATGTATTTTTCCTTATCTTATATATTTAATATTTCTCATATATATAGATTGTTTTTGGCAAAATTAAATATATAGATTGAAATAAAAAGATCTAATAAAAAAATGGATTCATTTGATTTTATTTCTTAGAACTTTTCACTCACTTAGTCTCACGTTCTTTCATTTATTTTTGTATGAACTAGATTATTCATTAATTTTTTTATTTTCATTCTTTTTATTGGACAAATAAATCTACATATTGATGTTAATTAAATTATACCTACTAACATTAACATGTTTTTCATTAACTTCTTGTTTTATCAAAAGGTGTTGGGGTGAATAATTTGTAAATTATGAAAAGAATTGAAAACTTTAAAATATTTTTTATTTCTTTATCATCTTAGCTTCCTCTATTTATATTTTCTCTCTCTCTTTTTTTCTTCCTTGGCCCCTCCCATAATATAAACATTTTTCAATTTCAATTCTTTTCCTAAAAGTTTATACAATTGTGTATACATTGCATTTTTTAACCAAAGTGTTTACTATCAAAATATTGATAAGTTGAAAGAAACAAATTTAAACATGGTATTGATTAACAAGATGATTGATTTCTTTAAGCAAAACTTTTTAGACATTGAGAAAATTTTACTTAGTGACATGATAAAATATAATTTATTTTTAAAAATATAAGAAAATGTAAAGTTTCTTAAATTAAATATATGTGTGATATTGTGGCTTTGTCTTCATTTCTATTTTCATAAATTTGTAAACAAACTATTTCACAATTTCCTCAAATATATTTCAATTTCAAATTATCATTTCGATAATAAGTTAAAAAATTTAACAATAAAAAAAAAAAAAATCCTTTTTAACGCTTTTCCCTTTTTCTTTTTTTCTTTTGTGAGATTTCTCTGTACGGTAGTTTATTCTCATTGGTATTTTGTTTTTCGTTTGTTTTTTTTTTTCCCTTCATTTCTAGCGACAAATGACAGGAAGTGAAATAAGAATTGAAATCGTTGCCACGTGGCAGTTTTTCAATGGTTAGCAATCGAGATTAACAGTACACGACAGTGACGTTTGCTTACTTGAAGTACCTTGAGAATTGCATTCAAGGCCTCTTTCTTTACGATTATTACACAACCAACCGCAAACATGTTTCTTTTTATTTCTTTTTTCCCTTTCTCCTTCTCAAATCATTACGGTCGTCACCTTTCTAACCTAAAATTATAAAAAAAAATATATTTTCTTTTGTTTATGTCGTTTTTTTCTTCTTTTTAAGTTTTAACATAAATATATTCCAAATTTTTTACATTACTTCGTTACATCAAGGTTAACACTCATCTTTATGCATCTCCTTTAATTATCAAAAAAAAATGTATATATATTTTTAAATAAATTACCTTATAACAACTTGTAATTGAACACTTGACTAACTTGCACAAAAATTAGTGCAATCTGAGATACATCTAAATATTTTTGTTAACTTTTATTATCATCTATTTAACTAAAATAGAGAAAAATCAATCATTCCTCCAAAAGTTGTTAAGTTGTATTAATTTTTATCCTAAACTTTCAATTTCATCCAATTGTAACTTAAATGTAAATAAGTATTGCAATTTTAACTTTCAATTTAAAACAATGTGGTAATTTTTTCCCCTCTAGTAAGTTTTTGTCAAAAACTTATAAAAAGACTATTCTAAATATGCATTTAAGAGATTATAAAACTTATCTAATACAAAATTGATAGAATTTAAAAGAAAACGATATAAGAGATTTTTTTTTTTTGTCATAACTTTTAGGTTTTTGCAAAGTGATTCAATGATAAATTTGTGTAGAACTTGATATTTTGTAGTTTATAGAGACTTTTGCTCTTTTTTTTTTTTTTTTTGGGTTAAAATTACTTGGTCGAATTAATGAAAATGGAATAGATGGTATAAATTCTAACATGTACTAATTTTAGATTTCAATTTGATAAAATTGAAAGTTTAGGTTGAAATTTGATAGAATGAGAAAAAAAATATTCCCAAAAAAAATACCATATTCTCATGAAAGCTCAAAAAATACCAATTTTGATCTAAAAACTATACTTATATGTTTTATCTCCAAAATTTAAGTTCATAAACTTTACATTAAAAAATTATTTTGGTAGTTACTGTTCATGGTAATTAATATATATATATATCTTGTTTTGAATCATAATCATCACACGAACAAAAGGAAAAATATAATTCTAAGCATCCATAAAATATGGCCTCCTCCTCTAGCCATAATATAGAATGTTTTAGCCCCCTTATATATTTCTAAAATAATATAATGTTTTCAACTTTAGTCTAAGTTAACTAAATTATTTTTTGCTTTAATTTTTACTAAATTAAAAAGATTTCTGTTGCTGCTTGTGTACTATAAACTACTTTTTGCTTTATATATATTCAAATGGGATAATTACTACATTCACAATCTTTAAAAACTCATTTTTGTTAAACACTTTTATTTAATGATACTAAAAGTTGATCTTAAAATGAATGTACTCTTACTATTTATATAATTGTAATAATTATCCTGAGTCATTATGTAAATTCACTTTTTGTTTTTTTAAGGTAAAGTGGAATGAATTTAAGTTTAATATATTTAAAGTAGGTGTATCTTTCAATTTAAACCAACTCTTGTCAAAATAGACAAATTTATATAACATTTCATAATTGATAACAACTTGTATTCATAGTAAAATCATTATAAAATTCCATAGATTCAAGTCCAAAATTTAATTGTGAGCTTAAAGTCAGTATGACTAATAAATTTGTGGATGAAATTCCCTATTCACCAATATACTAAAAGAAAATAGTACATAATTTTATTATGTCAATCTCATCTTTCTCCAAAAATTTCATTATTTTATTTTATATATATGGAAGAAGGTTACAAGATTATGTGCTTGTTATAAAGTGACCATACTGTCAATCACACCTTCATCTGCATGCCACCATAACTGAATATATATATATATATATATATATATATATATATATATATATTGCTTTTTTTTTCTAAATAAAATATATTTTTTATCTTTAGATTTTCAGTTTAGTTTTTATTTAGGCTTCGTTTGATAATCATTTGGTTTTTTGTTTTTAGTTTTTGAAAATTAAGCCTATAAACATTGATTCCACCTATAAACTTCTTGTTTTCTTATCTATTTTTTACTAATGTTTTCAAAAATCAAGTCAATATTTGAAATTTTTAAAAAATATATAGTTTTGAAACCGTGTTTGTAATTTTGGAATTTGGTTAAGAATTTAACTCTTGCACTTAAAAAAAAATCTAAACCATTGTAAGAAAATGAGAGAAAATATGCTTAACTTTCAGAAAGCAAAAAATAAAAATGAAATTGATACCAAATGGGACCTTAGCTTTTAGGTTTCAAAATGTTACATTTTTAGACCCTATTTGGTAACCATTTGATTTTGAGTTTTTAGTTTTTGAAAATTAAGCCTACAAACACCCTTCTCACCCCAAAATTGGTTGTTTTCTTATCTACTTTTTACCTGTGTTTAAAAAACAAGTCAAATTTTGAAGACTACAAAAAGTAGTTTTTAAAGATTTGTTTTTGTTTTTAGAATTTGACTAAGATTCAACTCTTGTACTCAAGAAATATGCCAACCCTTGTAAGAAAATGTAAGGAAATAAGCTTAATTTTTAAAAACAAAAAATAAAAAACGAAATGGTTATAAAACGGGGTCTTAGGTTTTGAGTTTGAATTCATTTTGGTCCCTAGGTTTCTAAAATATTACAATTTTATCCTAGAAACTTTAATTTTATTACAATTTGGTTCTAGGTTTCAAAATTTACACTTTTGATGTCAATTTTTTTTTACTAAAAATCTCTTTTAGTCTTTAGTGTTAATGTATATTAATTAAGTTGATTTTTTTAAAAAATAAAAGAACTATAATTAAATAAGTTTACCTATTTTTACCATCATTATTGATGGTAAAATTTGGACAGGAAGACTCGCTTGACCTTTACTTGACTTCAACAATAAATTTATAATTTTGAGAAAGAAAGACGTCCTACAAAACAAAGAAGAAAATAACACAAATGTGGTGTTTGCCAGAGGACCTCCGATGCTTAAGTCAATATTTAACAAATGGTAAAAGCAAGCTATCAGTAGGAAGAGCAACTTACCTCTCATGGTGCTATGGTCTCTTATTTTACAGAAGGGTGAATCCTAGGGTTCCTAATTCGAAAGAAACTTTGAGAATTTGGGCCGATAATGGAGGCTAAAACCGTGGGCCACAAGAAATGGGCCCTTGCAAAGGGAAGTGGGCAGCCTCGGCCTCGGTAGCCGAGGTCAAGGCAGACATATTGGGCCGCTCGACCCATTAACTTTCCTTCTACTAGTCTTTTCTTCCGTTGGTCCATTTCTTGCACTCCTTTGGCCCTCACGTGACTATTGCATTTCAATTTTACCCTTAACATTCCACTCTTTTAAACTTGTGACCATTGGTCCAAAATGACCCATAACAATTACTATTAAAATTAATTTTAAAATTTCATTACATAATTATTTTAAATTAATTAATAAACATTAAAACTAAATTTGAAAGTGTAAATTTAGAAATCTAGAGACTAAATTGAAACAAAACTTAAAATTTAAGAACAAAAAGTGTAACATTTTGAAACGTATTATAGGGATTAAATTGAAATCAAATTCAAAACCTAATTACTAAAGATGTGTTTGGAATACATTGTCAAGTGTTTAATTTAAAAAATAAATTATTTTTGAAAAAAATTAGAGTGTTTGGAAACTACTAAAAATGAAATTTAATTTGCAGTATATTTTAAACAGTTTTTATCGAAAGAGTTTAAATAAAAGATGAATTATTTAAAAAAAACGTTTTTTTTTTTTTTAAAGTCAATCCAAATGGACCATAAATGTATAATATTTTGAAATTCAAGGACCAAATAGAAGAAGACAAAAAACTTTGAAACCTAACCTCATATTCCTTATTTACCATTAAACTAACCTATGAGAATTACCTCCCATTTCACTTCTCATAATAAATTGAATAGTAGCAATGGTGTCTTTTTTTTTTTCTTTTTCTTTTTAAGTACAGTAACAATGGGGTCTACTCTTAGTCAAGGACCAACCTTTCAATGGAAGCTGCTCAGTTTTGCAGAAGATAAACTTTTTTTTTTTCTTTTTTTTGTTCTTTTTGAATATTTTGAATTTTTGTTGTTGCACAATATTTTAAAAAATGATTACTTTAATATATAAAACATTGCAAAAATATCCCTCTGTGTCTAACTCTACCTGCCATTAAATAAATACTTATGTCCAAAAGCAAATTTTTATATAATTACATAAAAATGTAGTATGGGTCGTTATCAATTATAAAAATAAAAAATAAAAAGGGAAAAAATTAGAGATAAAGTTGGAATTGATTTAAAGGATTTTTTTTTTTTTTGGTTGTTATTTAAACGTATAAAGAAATAAATGAAGAGTAATGGAACCAAAAAGTAAATAGAAAATAAAAGAAAAAAAGGTAAGTAAAACCAAAAAGTTAGGTGACAGCGTAAATGATCCATTAGCACTTATGCTTCAGGCATGCATTGCAAATGTCATAATGTCCAAAAATCATATTGCTCAACATTCAATCTCTCATTTCCTCTCTTTTATTTCTTTTTTCTTTTTCAAAATTTTAATTATCACTTTTTCACCTCACAAAATAAAATTACAAGATGATGAATGGTGACATCATAAAATATTAGTAGAGAATGGATGTAAAATTATCGTTTAGTTAAGTTCGCTTGGACGTAAGTGAAAAGATTCGAACTACTGGATGAATAATTTAAATTGATTAAACTTTATCCATCGAAATTACGTTGATGATAATTATATGAAATGTAACAATGATTTAGGTTTTTTGGTAGTGAATATCAATTACTAAGTTCACTTGATTAACTAAAAAATCATCCTAAATTAAATTATTTTTCTTTCAAAATAATCCTACTAAAGTAGCAAGAAAAATTATCACGAAGTCTTTCTAATAAGGGTATACCTAAAGAAGAAAAAAGGAAAAATTGCTATTTTCTATTCGATTCATGAGTCTCTCTTATTTACAATAATCCTTGCATTTAAAGAAATCTTATATACTTTTTTTTGTTTAAAAGAAAAGTATGGTATAGAAAGTAACGCAAACGAGTTTAAAATAAAAATTTAATAAAGAGTCTAAATTAATTCAATTATGAAAATCTAGGTTTAAATTAATACCGTTATTAATTTTGTTGTTTTAATTGATTCAACTTAAATTTGGAATACAAAATTGATTATTTTTTTCCAAAATAAAAAAATAAAATTTAGGTTTGCCCTTACAAGCCCAATAGTTTAGGCCTAGCCTTCATAGAGCCGAATTATGTATATAGTTGGGCTGCTAGGCCCAATTGAGATTATGTAAATTATGTAAAATCTATTTGAAAATTTAGATGGTTAATTGGCATATGTCAAAAGATAAAACTTTCTTGACGTAGAATCAACTATATAAACTTAAAAATATGAGAAAGTGGATGAAAAAATCATCTCTTGATAAAAGTTGAAACAATTGACAATACTAAATCAGTTCAAACAAAATGGACCAAAAATTTGCATTTCAAAAATGACCTTTGATCGATATTGTCGGTTTTAATAATTGTGAAATCCATGACATTTCATATTTATTTATCAAGTAAGGTAGATTCTAAAGATCATAGTGTAATGTCATTTTCTGACATAATTATTTATCCTTATAATATAGACATTAAACTCAACCACCTAATAGCATATTGATTGAAGTTTAAAATTTCAATTCATATTTTGGGTTAGCTAATGAACAATAGAATGAAATAATTATATTACTAAAAACATCTTCCTATAAGAAAATTTGTTATCCTCCACTGAAAGCCAAAAAAAAACAAATTAAATTGCTAAATGCCAATGATCAGTGAAAATGGAAAAGGAAGAAAAAAAGGAAAAAAAAAAAAAAAAAAAAACATTGAGCATGACAATTTCCATCATATAGACATGATTAAAATTTAAAAAGACAGCCTTCCCATCAAATTCTATGACTTTTTCTCCTTGGAAATCACAACTCATAAGGATTTTTTTTTTTTTCAAGTTAATTTTCCAAGTGTTATGACTGTGACAGCACATTCATTGATTGATTTTGAATACCATAATTATTATATATAGTAGCATGTTTACCAAATTTGATTAATTAATTAATGAGAATCTAAAAGGCAATTAATCTGAATGATTAAGAAAATGCTTTGTGTTTGGAAAAGTAAGTTCAAAGTCCATAAGAAGACCCCAATTGTACTTGGTGAGGTGGTTTTAAGGGGTCTAAAGTTTTCAAAGGATTAGGAAAATAAAAATAATAAGAAGAATTAAAATCCAAAACTCACAAACACCCAAATGCTTTTAGATGGATTTAAAATGAGAAGAGGGTGGATTAGACAGCTTTGTATTCACTTTTGGGAACATAAAGATCTGTTTTGGTAAAGTAATTTAAACATAACTTAACATCCTTCTCACCATCATGTTTTCTCCTTCCATGTGGGTATGCCCCTTCCAATTTGGATTAATTATAATTTTTGCTTATAATTCTATTTTATTATTCTTCATCCTTGGATCCAATATGATATATGCCCCTATGATAAAATTTATTCAGTTTAAGCTCATGAAAGAAAAAACAATGCTCCCTAAGTAACATTTGACTTGAGTCTAGTGGAGTCAATAAGGAGAGTTTGATGTTGTTATTCTTGACATGAGTACTAGAATCATATTATTCTTTCAAATTTGTACAACCTCGATAACATTGGAGATTGTAACGCAAAAATGGTAGACTTCTAAATGACTTATCTTAATTTTTATATTTTTGTATAGACACCTAATGTGTAATGTTGATTGAATGTGTAAAAGAATGATTTATTATTATTATTATTATTATTATTATTATTATTATTATTATTATTATTATTATTGTCATAAGAGAAGGAAACAATGAGAAAAACAATTTCAACAATTTCAATTTTTGGGGTAAGGAATTGAGTTGTGAAGTCGTAGGGTCCCACAATGTAAATAACTAATAAAACATAAAATCGATGTTGTTTAATCATGGGGACAAGCACAAAATGTGTAATGTTGATTTAATGAGTTAAAGAGAATTTCTTTTTATTATTATCACAAAGGAAGGAAACAATGAGAAAAACACTTCGAGCATTTGTAGTTTTCAGGTAAGGAATGAAGTTGTAAAATTGTAGGGCCCACAATATAATAAAGCATAAAATCAATGTTGTTTGGTCATGGACACACGAATTCTTGGACCAAACAAAGAGCAAAGTTCACAATTTCATTCCGTCCAACTTATACTCCTCACTCAAGTTAGGGGGTGTTTGGCCGACCGACTTGCATTTATCGAGGAACTTCATTTTTTTCTCTTTTTCTCTTCCTCCCTCTAATATTCTTTAACTCCATACTAACCAACACTGCACTCTAAACATAGACTTTCTAAGTCTAATATATTTATCATAGTAAAATATATGGATGTACGTATAGATGTGCGTATATGTATGTATGAGTATATATATTTGTTGAATTATTGTTCTCATATATATGTAATTTAAGATTCAAGGCTTTCTACCAATTGTGATAATGATCAAAGATTTATTTTAAAAAAAAAAACTATGAGCCACATGATGATCATGGCACATGTGGGTGTCAATAGTTGTAAAATTGGTGTAGTTAGCAATTATATGATAAATGACCAAAATCTCAAAACCCTGGATTCTATTTCTGGCTTTTCCTCTAATTAATTCATGGACCACAATCTTTGTAGATGACCTTTTTTTTCCCTCATTATTTAATTTTATCATTATATAATTTCCTTTTCTTCTAGATATAAAGTATTCACACACCTAGCTATGATATCTTATTTTTAATTTATTTGGTGAGATTGGGATAAGAGTTCAACCATGGAAATAATAAACTTCTTTAGATAATTTAATGGAACTTTTATTTAAAAATATTTGTATAGAAATTTAGTAATTAAATTCTAATGATTTGATTTCATCTATATGATATCTTGAAAAAAAAAATAGAATAAATACATGCATAAAGTAGCATAAGTTTGACTAGCTTGAACCATCTTTGCATTAATGATATCTATATTACATCATAATATCTAGTCTTCTCATTTAATTAATTAATTAAAAAATACGTTAATCTATACATCTAGGTTGTATATTTATTATCATATAGGCATCCTTTAAAGTTTGATATTTCTTTTAAGAAGGTTGAAAAAAAGATTTTTCCCTTTCTTATTAGTCATATATATATATATATATAATCAACTATGGTAATACAAATTCATTTGAAGGCGAAATGAATATAAGTGGCATCAAGCATCTCAAGGTTAGAGATTCAATTCTCCATTCCTAACTATGGTTGTATATATTAGATTATAAATTTTTTATATTTAAACTATTGAACTTCCTAGATGTCTTGTTTTTATAATGCTTTTAAATGGTCTAGCATTATCAATTAAGCTACCATATCTATAAATTTGTAAAGTTTTTCTTGGTACATCTTTAACACATTAATTGACTTTTCAAATCAATATCACTAAATCTAAAAGAAAATAGCGTTAAGTACAAATTAATGTGGTATGACATGTCATTTAAATGTTGTTATTTCGGCAAAATATTAAAAGTGCGGTTGCTCCACATTGAAAAAGTTCAAAGAAGTGACCTTATACCTTTGGCTTCAAATTGTCCCAATTATTAGAAACACTTTAAACTTTGGGTGTGCTAACTCTAGTTAAATTCCACGGTATTCTCTAGTTTGAGAGTTGGATTAAAGTATATGAGTAGTGTAAAAGTTTTGAGAGAGTGCTTTTGTAATTAGGATCTGGGAGAGAATTTTTTTTTGTTTGATTGTAACAGCTTTTCACAATGGATTTCTTTCAGGAGGGTTGTGGTTTTTCTCCGAGTTTGTAGTTTTCCACGTAAATTCTTGTGTTTCCTATTTAGTTACTTTCTTTTAATTTCTCTATTATTTTTCTATTTATTTATATGGTACGAGTGAGAGGTTTTTCCCAAAAAGTGGTATAAGAGCTTTAGGTTTGTAGTTTCTTGAATTTCTGAGTATGTTATGTGGTTGCAACATTGTTTGAACTTTCACCTCATTAAAGAATTCTTGAAACTTATTACGAAATTGTGACTAGTGTGAGTGTTATTCACTATTTGCATATTTACTATGAGTGAAACAGATATGTCAAGCTTTATAAGTCCAGTAAAGTTTGAGTGGAGAAATTTGATGGAGGGATCAACTTTGGCTTGTGAAAAGTGCAAGTCAAGGATGAGTTAATACAATTTGGGTTACAAAGTACAAGTTAAACAATGATGATAGTCTAGTAGAGTTCAAAGATGATTCCAACAAAGATTCATAAGAGAAAGTCTTCAAGCAAAAGATGGTTGGGATTATGGACAATCTGAGCACATAAAAGATAGAGCAGGTTCATCAAATGACTTTGGATCGGATGCGACGATGCCTTTCTATTTACGAGAGATAGTAACTTCCTCTGAGGAAGATGAAATTTATCCTCATGGTATGTGATCAGCTTTACCATAATAGAGGATGTGGTGTTAGAAGTTCCACAAGGTTGCACACGGTCATTGGCTTGGCGGTTATGTAAGGCGTGTGGGGGAAGTTATGTCGATGGTTGAAAAACTTCCAGGTGAGTCAAAATAGGTAAAAATTGCACCATTAAATTTCAACAAGGTTTATCGGCATGTGACAAAAAAGGAAAATCTTAGAATGTAGTTTTTCGAGTAGTCTATTTTTTTATGGTGGAGTAAGTTATAACTATCTCAGTTGAGAATTATATGATTGTCAATAAGGTCATGGATGTAGTAGAAGCTGTGGATTCTTCAAATATCTTGTCAACGTGGAATTTGTTGAGTTTTGGCATAATGTTAGAAGTGCAATTGTCCTACATTGGAAAAGTTTAGGAAAGTGAGGAGTTTCAAACACAATAAAGGAAGTTTATGTCTTTGGTTTCAAATTGCACAAATTAAAAACATTTTAAGTTTGAGTATGCTAAATCTAGTTAAATTTCCTTTTGTATTCTCTAAGTTTGAGAGTGAGATTAAAGGGTGTGATTAGTATAAAAGATTTGTGAGAGAGCTCTTGTAATTGAGATCAAAGAGAGAACTATTTTGCGCGATTGTAACAGTTTTTCACATAGTGGAAGTTATTTTTGTTTACATAAAGCATATCATTTATGCAACTAGTATACTATGACCATTTTTAATGACCTCATTATTTAGGTTTTGGCATTAGTTTTTTTTTTTATATATTAAAAAAATAAATTTAATTTTGATGGTAGATCTTAATTGTTTTAATTATGTCAATTAAAATGTCAATTTTTTTTTGGAGCAAATTAATATGTCAAATGTAAAGTTTATTAGCCAATTCATTATATTTTTGAAATTTTAATATGATTTTTGATGACATATAAGTTATATTTATTTTGATATATCAATTATATAATATATGTATTTCATATATTGTACATAAGATAATTGATAAACCAAATTTAGAAAAGATTGTGCAAGAGTAACTACTAGCATCCTATTAATTAATTTTTTTTTCTTTTTATGTTTGTAAACTGATATTTTATACACATAATGATTATTTGTATGGGCGTTTCTCCAACTAATATATGATCATTATGTTGATATGAAAACCGGGAAACCAAAAATGATTAGCCTTCAACATTTGAGCTTGTAAGAGATGAAATATATTATATGCTATGAACATCAATATTATTATTTATAATATAAGCTCATGTAATAAACTTGAATTGAACTTTGGTTTCAAAGTTTCCTTAAAATCATGGATATAAAGCAAAGGTAGGAGACATTAAATATGATCTTTTATAAAACTTAATTGAACTAATATTAAGTAAAAAAAAAATATGTCCTACTAATCGTAATTATGCTCCCTTGTTCACCGTAATATTATCAAATTAAAATAATTGTTCCCTTTTTGTGCTTTAATAACCTTTCGTTATTAAAATATTATTAGGTTTGCGGCGATATTATCATCATAAATTTACAACTTCTTTACGCGCATGTTCAAACCACTTTTTCAATCATCTTTTTTCTATATATATATATATATATATATGAGAGCTTACTAGTACATGTCCAACATAATTATTTATATATATATATATATACTTCTTCTTCAATTTTTCAATATGTACTATGATATATATATTTGTTTACTTGATATAAGTAAGGTGTGAAAGATGGTTTTTTATTTAGATTTATTGTTTTTTAATATATACATTTATACATAAAAAACATTGAGTCCATTTATGATTTATATAGTATGGCAAATAGCTTTGTTAATTTGAAAATCGTAAGAATTGAAAATGAATTTGAATCGAATGTCACATTAATTGTGAATTAACAATTTTTGTTAGGGAGCTTCTGTTAGACTTTGATTTATTGGAATTTCTGGCTATTTAAATGGAACTTATGATATCTACTGTCATATAAATGGAATTTATGATATATACTTTGATCTATGGTGAATGTTAAGACAATCTTACTAGAATATTTCATATATATTGATTAGAATATTTGTGAACAGACAATGTTCTAAGGTAAATATACCATGAATCTAAACTATGGCATATATGTGATAATAACACGTAATATTAGCAAACTCAAAATAAACAATAGAATATAATAGACAAATTCAAATAAGTCAAACCATCCTATAAAAATTGAATTTTTTACATACATATCAGAATATTGGGGGAATATATTATAGACACATAAGCAATACCTAATTAGCAGTACATACATATCAAAATAACTAGAATATATATTACATTCAATGTATAGAAAAATATCTTTGTGCTACAATGGATAAAAAGAAACCAAATAAATAATGGAATATATTACATGAAAGCAAATTATACTCAAAACAAACAATGGAATATATCATATAATATCAAAAATCAAACATGAAAAGCAAAGAAGTCGCCTGAAACCAGCAAGTTGTCGTGAGATGTTTAATATGTGGAATGAAAAATAAAATCATATTAAATGCATTTTCTCTCTCCAATTGGAAATAGAAAAAAAAAATCTCAACTACTTAATACTTAATGCATTTTTTATCTCCAACATTAAAGAGACTTCGTAAATATGGAAATATTCTTCTAATATATACCCCAACAGACTACTTCAAGGGTTATTTTGGTCCAAAAATTCAATGAAATCTGATATGTGAAAAGATCCAAAAATTTGGACATTTATGAAAATAAGTTTTAAAAATAGATCGAATCAATAAAAATTCCTTTAATTTAGTTGATTGTTTTTTAAATTTGACCCTATATATTTCTAATTACTATTTAACCATCCTTATGTTAAAGTAAATATGACTCGACCAACATAAATTTATACTACCAATTTTAAAGTTAAAAGTTAGATTTTTCATCCTATACATTATCTAAAACTATATAAAAGAAACGTTGGTTCATCTATTTATACAAAGTCTAGCATTTCTTTAATTCTAAATAAAAGAAATCTAAGAGGTCTCTAAAAAAAAAAAAAATTGGCCCTTCCAAATATACATTAATAGCAATTAAACTGAAAAAAAAAATTCAATTACTCTACAATTTTAACTTTAGATTTAAATCTTCTCATCCTTGTTAAGTTATTTCATATATTGATATAGACATGTATAAGTATATATTAAGAATTGTTTACGTCAAAATGAGCATAACTTAACTGGTATAGTATTTGTTCAACTTCGAAGTTAGAGATTTGATTCTTCCACTCTACATAGGGTAAAAAAATGTATTTACGGCATAGTTGAATAGTTTTGTTTTACCTTTAGAATTAATTATTTAACTTTCTTTTTTCACTAATTATAGGGAAAAAAAACCTAATATTGTTTATACAAAATTACACATCTATTCATCAGATAAATGAACAAAAGATATGCCTTTCTATAACTTGAAGTAATGTTGCAATAGAATAATGGTGGCAATGACCAAAATGAAACTTTTAAAGGAAATTTCTTAGGTTTTAGGAGAAAAAATAAAGTTTAAAAAAAGAGCTGCCATGCTCTCCTTTTCTTTACGTACAAATTATTTTTTAAAATGAATTATCTTTTTTAGAAAAAGAAAAAAAGATAAGTGCCGGCAGCACCTAAGTATTTTCTTTAAAAAAAAAGTTTGGGAGAAAATACAAATGCAAGTACATAGGCTGGCTTTTGTTGGTGCTTAGAGCAGCTTTAAGAACAAACAATATGGGCCCAAAGTTGTGGGAAAGATGAGGCCCATATGTCATTTGTAAAAGCAAAATTATAGAGATTTTTCTTGGACTACCCATCAAACAATGCATGTGGATCATTTCTTAGTGGACTGTGGGCCCAATACTTTCATAATCCATATAAAATTTTGGTATGCTCATTTATTGTATTCTTTTTTAGGGGAAAAATCTCATAATTAATAATAATACTTAAATCTTATTATTTATGTATTTGGGTTGATTAAGATATGGGCATATGAAAATCTATAAGGACGTTTGGATGATTCTTCTGTCGCAAACATTTGGAAAGCAATGTTGGTAGAGAGGGTGCTATAAAAGTCAATTATTATTCAACCAAAAAGAAAAAAAAAAAAAAAATTCTCTTTAGAAATTGATGCCGAGGAAAAGTTTCTAACAGAAGGAATTGACATAACGTTGTTTTTCAATTTAGTAAAATGAGTCAAATTATAATATAGAAAAATTTCACCGTCTATCAGACTGCGATATACTTTAAGTGATAAACTTTTATCACTCAAGCGATGGAAGTCTATTGCAATATATCGTTAATTGACAGTGAAATTTTTTATATTTGTAAATAATTTGATATTTTTTCTATTTATAATAACTTCAATTGATTTTAATATAAGAAAATTATCTTAAATGACAAAACTGCTGAAAATATTTACACCTAATAGCAAAATACACCGTCTATTTATCACGATAAACTACTATCTGTGTCATGATAAATATAGATAGTAGTCTATCGTGATATATCACGGTCTATCACAAGTAGACAGTGAAATTTTGCTATATTTGTAAATATTTTTTTTCCTTTTGTTATATTTAAAAATAATCTTTTAATATATTTATATATTATATTCGTACTTGTTCGCAAGTTTTTTTTAATAATTAAAATATGTTGATTTTTTTTATAAAATTATAATATATTGGTAATATAGTGCATTTTGTCATGTACTTATGTGACAAATTCATCTCTTTCATTTTCATAGTTTATTTAATTTAATCTCAATTTCATGCATTATTATTATTATTATTATTATTATTATTATTATTATTATTATTATTATTATTATTATTATTATTTTATCTTTTTCATTTACAAATTCCAACTAGCAGGGACTAAAACGTAATTGGGTTTTGTTTGGGCACTACCAATTAAAACTTAATCTCAATTTTATGCATTATTAATAAATATTATTGCCAAAATAGCATAGTTCAACTGGGATAGAGCTTAGAGGTTCAATTCTTCCACCTCACATACTTAGTGTGTATATATATAATGGTTGTTATCTTTTTTTATATCAAAATATTAAAGAGGTTCATTTGTGTATTTTGAGTTCAACAATATGCTGTAAGTTTTAACTTCATGATTATACAATAAAACCCTAGCATGGTATAAAAACAGTCAATGTCAAGATATTTGAACTAAATAATTTTCACAATAACATGAGTTAGAGTTAACATACTTTGATCCATGATAATGATCTAGTAGGGGATTGTGTTTCCATCTTGGCCTTCCGTTAAAACTTGATTATATTTCTTGATGAGGAGAAAATAACTACTTAACAAGGATGGATAGAATTGGCCTAATAAAATAATAGGCTTAAAAGATAAAATGCAAATAAAGCACATTAGCTGCATTAATGATAACATTACATTTAAATAAAATCTAACATTCTCCCACTTGGCTTTTATGATATTATTTGTCATATACGTTCATAAATATAATGCACAAAGAAGATAAATTTTTTATCTTCATATCATGAAATCAATTTCAAGTTAAAGAAACTACTAAGGGATCATAGTAGCCATATATCATTCCATTGACATTCTCCCTTCCATGTATCACAAAAATATTTAGTCTTCATTTAACATGATCTATAACAAAGATAATCAATAATGATCCAAGAATAAGTGTCTTTATCAAAGACAATGTCCTATTTAATTTACGTAGTCATTTATGTATATACAAATCATAAGAAACAAGAACATAAGATAAAATCAGAAACAATAAGTAAATAAGTTTAGGGTATTAAATAACATAATCATAATTTCACTAATGGTGTCCACTAATACTCATACATTTGACATGTTTATTGAATGTCTTTAGTGGGCAATCCTTTAGTTAGTGGATCCACAATCATAAGTTTAGTGCTAATGTATTAGATTGACACCCTTTGTTTATAAACTTCTTTAGCGACAAAGTATTTTAATTCAATATGTTTAGCACATTTTGAACACTTCTCGTTTTGGAGAAGAAGACTGCTGCAGAATTATCACAATAAATTTTCAGTGGCTTCTCAATACTATTGACAATTCCAAGTCATGAAATAAAGTTATGCAGTCATAAATCATGAACCCTCAAAGCATAATATAAATTAGCTTCCATAGTAGACACAACAATGATAGACTATTTCGCACTTTTCCATGAAATTACTCCTCTGGCTAATAGGAACAAATAGATAAATGTAGATTTTTGTGTATCTGCACACTCGGCGAAATTCAAATCTGAATATCCAATCACCTCAAGATGAACTTCTCTAAGTAAGCATATAATCCTTTGTTCCTTGCAAATACCTTAACACTTTATTTGCAGTTTCTAATGATTCATTCATGGATTATTTTCATACCTACCTAGCATACCAACAACAAAACTGATGTATGGTCTAGTACAAGTTCATGTATACATTAGGTTTTCAACAATAGATGCATAAGGAATAGTTTCCATTTGATTTCATTCCAATTCATTATTTGGATATTGCATGAGACTAAACTCATCTCCCTTCTGAATTGGAACTTGAGGAGCATTTATCCATCTTAATTCTCTCTAAAACTATAATAATATATGTTTTTGAGACCATCCTAACAATTCATGTGCTTGATCATGAAATATTTCAATTCCAAACACATAGGATGTCTCCTCCATATCTTTCATTTCACAGTTTTTAGAGATAAATTATTTGCTTTGACATAATAAGCCAAAGTTATTATTAGACAACAAGATGTCATCAACATATAGAACAATAATTATAAACTTACTCCCACTAATCTTTAGATATATTCATCGATCGACGGTGTTTTCTTTGGATCCAAAAGATGCTATGGTATTATTAAACTTAAGATACTATTGTAGGGAAGCTTGTTTAAGTCTGTATATTCACCTTTTTAGCTAAAATGGCATATGTTTCTTTCCTTCAACCACAAAACATTTTGGTTGATTCATGGACACTTTTTCATCTAAATTCTCATCTAGAAATGAAACTTTCACATCCATATGATGAAGCTCTAAGTCATAAGGAGCAACTAAAGCCAAACAATTCTCAATGAATCTTTTTTAAAGATAAAGGAAAAAGTCTCTTTATAGTCAATACCATCTTTGTGAGTATGACCGTTAGTAACGAGTCTAGCCTTGTATCATTCGATATTGTCATTTTAGTCGTGTTTGGTTTGAAAGAACCATTTACACCCAACTCTTTTACTTCCTCTAGGCAATTCTATAAGATGCAAAACTTCATTGTAATCCATTAATTTTAACTCTTCTTTCATGGCATCTAACCATTTAGCATAATTATCACTTTCAGCTTGTGAAAACAAAACTGGATCATTATCAATACCTAAGTCAAATTTGGACTCATGTAAATAAACCACATAATTATCAGATCTTTCTTACAGTGGTTGATATTTTTTGTTTTTTTGATCTTCTCAATTCTATTTCTTGTGGTTCTTCCACTATAGTATCACTATGTGGTGTTTAATCATTAATTTGTTCTTCTTGTGAATTGTTAACAAAATCAACAACTAGAAGTACAATAACTTGAGAAGAAGTTATGAAGGAATTTGCACCCCAACTTTTTGAATTTCCACTTTACGTGGTTCCAAACTTTTATTAATTTTGTCATTCTCAATGAACCTTTCCAATTTAAACTATTCTTGTGTTTGTAGGATTTAATGAAAACATTATAGGAGGTGAATAGGGTTGTCTACCCATTTTAATTTCAAAATTCTAAATATAACAACCAAACTTGAATTTTAATTTAAGAAAATTAAATAGCATGAAACAACCAATTCAAATAAGTAACATATATCACAATTATAATCCTAACACTCAATCCCAAATTTTGAAAATAAACTAATTGCGAAATAAACTGAATTTAGGTAAAAGAAGACACCAAATTTATAGTGGTTCGACAATGTAGCTACATCCACTCTCCAAGACTCTTGCTATTTTACTAAGAAAAGTTCTCTTAAAAGTGCGAACAAAACCTACACGACCCATTTTCTTTTCCACCTAGGCTAAAGAGAAACTCGGATCCTTTTCACATGTTCAAGATTTAACCAATTTCTTTTTCTTACAATCCAAGGTGCACCTACACCTTAATACAAAATTTCAATGAAAAACTAAAATAAAAAGAACCACCTCTAAGTAGGTAAGATTCACAAATTTTGCTCTACAACACACTAACTATTTTTCTCTCAACTATTACACTTGTAAAACAATTGAAGAGAATGAGAGAACTATGAGTTTTTTGGGCACTTGAAGGACAGTTTAATGGATGGTTTGAGTGCTGGAAAATGTCTGATTTTTCAAGAAGGTGGCTACAAGAATGAACGAATAACTGATCATAAAAAAGTGAAGAGTTTAACCTCAACCATTGGATCAAGGAAAAAAAGATGGATGATTGAGATTAAATGAGAAGAGAAAATAAAGAGATAAAATTTAGGGAAAATGGGGATGAAATTTGGGCATTCACATTTTCCACCACTTTTTTTTATTATTATTTTTTAATTTTAGATCTTGGGATGCCATATGTTGCAATGTGATCCCACTTTTCTCCCTTCTTTTCCTTTTTCTTTTCATCTCTCTTTTTTCTCCTTTTCTGTTTCTTTTTCTTTTCCCCCTAAAAAACGACCACATATCTTCTTACGATTGGTCTAGGTTTGCCTGGTCACTACCATGTCATCGACCATATTGAAATTTGTTTTCATAATGTATGTGGGCCAGATAATATTGAATTTAAATAAAACCCAACATATGTAAAGCATAGAGATTTGAACCTCTAAACTCGAGCTCTAACTTCTCGATCATTTAACAAGCTGAGTTATGTTTCATTTTCCTTGAATTGTTATGTATTTATATAATTAAAGATATAAATCAAAAGGCATGGATCAAAATATTTATTGTAGTTTTACCATTAATATCTTCTTCATCTTATGATTCTTATTTTGATTAAAATATTATTAAATTTTTGTAAGGGTTATTTTCAAATATAGTAAAACGGATCAAAATATTTACAAATATAAAATGTACAGTGACATTTAACTATATTTCAAAAAAAATTTAATCAATTTTGTCATTTAAAACAATTATCCTTTTCACCATTTACATTTTAGATCTCAAAATTTTGTAAAAGAATATCATCCAAATATTGAATGGTAAATCTAACTTAATATTAGTTTTTAGAGTGTAAGAACCAAAAACAAATCGGGTAAATCACACATCCCTCTCAATCGAACAAATTGGGGTGAATTAAAATTGGTTAAATTATAGGTTTAGTTTCTAAAATTTTAAATTGATCTCTTAAGTTAACTTTTCTAATTTTATGTCCAATGAATTTCAATTTTAAATCTAAAAGAGCTCCATTATCTTTTAAAAAAAATTAAAAGTTAACCGGCTATCGAATATGAAGTTGAGCTTTTATACCTGCAGCAGGTATTTTCAATTTTGTGTCAGCAATAGATGAATTAGTAAGTTAAAAAATAAAATAAAACAAAAAGAATATAAAAAAAAATTATAAAAAAAAAAAAAAACCTTATAAGTAAATTAGATTTGAATGGGACACAATTACAAATTTAAGAAGGAAAGTTTCAGATTTTTTTATCAGACACGACATTAAAACTTTAAAAAGAAATTAGATACTTAACAAATAGAAATAATCTAGATACAAATTTGAAACTTCAAAGGACTTGCTATCTGCACTCAGTCATCTTTGTTGGGAAAAAAAAATTTTAATCAAAAGATTAGTATCTCGCGTCTCTGATTAAGGATTACATTGACCAAAAAATTAAATCAATTTAGTGAGTAGATTAAAAAAATCCAAATTATTTTTTTCAGTTTGACAGTAAGAATTTAAACATCTAATTTGCTCAAACTTGATTCAGAAATTCTTAGTTTATAACTCACTAATAACCTTTTTCTAAAATAAAAATTGGAAAATAGGTCAATAATTTTTCAAACAAAACTATACTTCAAAGCACAATGAACTGAATATTATAATATTAGGCCCATCATTTAACGGGATAAATTTGCAGTGCAACCAATTGAGTTTTTTTTTGTTTTTTTAATAATTATTTTTAAAAGGTGTAAGTTATCCTTTCCAAAAAAGTCATCGAGAAAAAGTGATATCCATTGAAAGAATTATTTATACCGCTGGGAAATAATCAAAGCAACATCGCCTAAGTTCTCAGATTACCACCTACCTTTCAAGGACACATAAAAAGATTTATCCACAAGTCCTCTAAAGTTAAATCCGACCATACTTTCAGAAATACCTGCATACTTTTATAGTAGTATTGGCAGAATATTGAAAAATTACTAATTGTAATGTCTTTTATTATTTATCTTTTTTTAAATATCTAAGTGTCCACTCACGTGTATCTCGACTATACTCATAAACAACCAATGAAATTTATAGGATTTTCCTAGGTAAGTGGAGGTGCTCACTAGAAGTTAGAACCCATTCTCCTTGAGCACTTATTATTTTTATTGCCTTTATTGACCACTAGGCTACCTAAGTGCAGTTTTTGTGATGAGTCCTTTTCCAGCAACAATATTATGAGAAGAAATGGAAAAATCTCATGAAATGATGGGGCTGTGTATTAAATGATATGGGGAGGCCAAATAGCCAAGAAGATAAATAGCACATTGATGTATAAATATGACAACAGTGCTTTAACAAGTATCACAGGTTGGAACAATTGATATCCTATGTTAACAGGAATAAGGAAAGAGAAAAAAAGGTACCTAAGTGGGGTGTCTAACATGGGTTTGTCCTCTACATTTCACTCTTCACCATCATCATCGTCTTCATCTCCATTTTCCTATACATGCATCATTCAAAGTTCCAACGATTACTTACCTATGAACTTTTAGCCAGGTTATATATATAGGACAGTTTTAAGTAACAATGAAATCGTAAAACACTATACTTAGATCATGTACAATTTTCAACAATGAACAGGTTTAGAAGCTTATAGGTATCTCCAATCACTTTTAGTTAACTAGATGGCTCAGGAATGATTGTCTAAAAGATGTATGCCAGGGTGATTCAGGAATGGGAAGAGAGCAGGAGATAGACCAAAAAAGACATCGATGTAGTTGAGTGCAATAGTGAAAGTGAAATTTAATCTTGCATACCTCATCATCTTCTCCTTCAGAATCCTCTTCATCTTCATCAATATCCTGAAAAGATATTAGAAGAAACCTCATACTTCTTGCTTGCAAGAACTAAGACTTCCACTAAAACAACAAAAGACAATAACCCTAGAAAAACAGAAATCTAAAAAGAGAAGAAAAAAGAGCCCAAAATGCATAGGAATCTGATTATCAATTATTAAAAGGGGAACATCCAGAAACAAGGAAGAAGGCAGTGAAATTCACAACACTTAAATCTCGAACAAAATTCCTAAAACAGGAATGCAACACAAGGGTAGAGAAGGTACAAAAATAGATGGGCTAATTCCAATCTGCAGTACAAGGGTAGAAGGTCGACAGAATACCTCCTCTCAAGAAAGGTAGAACCTCTTGGTGGGTGGGAAAGGATTATATTAGAAACGAGGAAAGCACAATAGAGGAACCTCTTGGTGAGCAGATGCCAGACGATTCTCCTACCAACATCCTTTTATCCTCGAGAAAGATTCCTCTTGTCAAGCTTTCTGGGAAAATTAATAGAAGGCAAAAGCAACAGAAGAGCGCAAAGATGGAAACAAGGACAACTAGGCACAATGAACAAATAACGGGGCCTCCCCAATCCAACCATCCACCCAAAAAAACAAACATGAGAGCTGAGAGATGTTCCCAACAGAGAGAATCGTGAACAAAGAAAACGAGATAGAGCCTAAGAAATCAATGTACAAGGGACCATGAAAACTACACCTATTAACTGGCTTACAGTCACATTTGTTATGATGCAACCATAGTCGCTAAGATAGAAGGATTGGTATTCCAGACTCCAAAGTGGAGGAGGGGAAAAAACAGAAAAAAGAAACTAGGCAACTGAGCTTGATGGAAGAGGGGGTGTCTCCACATGCTGAACAATTGAAAAATAAAATGAGTGGGCTCGAAGAATAGGTAAAGAGATATAAGACAAAAGAGATGGAGATTACATTGTTGAAATATTTCAAAGGATTGGGCCATAGGTCCTCTTTAATTATCTCAGCTACCTGCATTTTAAACCAAGCACGTAAGTACAAACAAAAGCAACAAGCTATATACATCTAGCTTTTTTCTCCACAACGTTGGCACAATAGTAATATGAATATCTAACTGAAGCAGCATTTCAAATGCCTGAAAGGGCAGTGTACTAGTTAAAACTTAGCACAGGAGTACACGAAAAACTGGATAAGACATTATTGCATTTACAAGCCAAGCATTTACA
Organism: Citrullus colocynthis; assembly: GCA_031780015.1. NCBI lineage: Eukaryota > Viridiplantae > Streptophyta > Magnoliopsida > Cucurbitales > Cucurbitaceae > Citrullus > Citrullus colocynthis. Next base: position 61,532 of record QLSR01000088.1, read on the forward strand.
TAATTGTGGGGCAGAAAGCTGTTCAGACTTACTTCATCATGAAGCTCAGTGATATCTTTTTGTTCCGTTTCACCAAACCAACTGAAGAAGCTGCATAATCAATATTGATGAGCAATACAGTGACCAGATATGCTAAATTTAAATTAAAACAAGAAACCACAAGAGGAAGAGAAAAGTGGAGGAAGGTGTTGCTAACTTTGACTTTTCTATTTGACAAAGAAAAATCATTGAGGGTATGGAAAAATATGTAATTGTATTAGGGGTAACAGCAAAATTCTAACACATCACATCAGCATGTATTGGAAAACAGACGTTTCTTCCTCGAATACCTTTTATACTAAATAAATTTTATGTTGAAAACACGGATTTAAAATTTTTCAAATGATATTATTTTACACTATAGTTGACAGAAAACTATACATCTAGTACAGCTTTGAATAATTTTCCTTTAGTACATTGAATAATTAATTGCACCTGTCAAGAAAAAAACAAATTCATTATTTTTCTTTTAATAAAACAGTACATTAAAAAATATCATAGTATTAGTCTATTTTTCATAGGATCAATTTCTAGTTAAAAAAATAACTCTTCATTTGATACCTAATTGGTTTTTGGCTCATTAAACAAATTTCACATATACATATATATATATATATATATATATATATATATTTATATCCGTGAGGGTCTGTGCTAGTTTAAGCGCACCTCGACTATCTCACGGGACGCTTGACCCTATAACATTTGGGTGAAACTCGTAGGATATTAAATTCGAGGTAGGTGGCTACACCATGGATTGAACCCATGACCTCTTAGTTATTTACTGAGACCATGTCTCCTCTTTTACCACTAGGTCAACCCATAATAGTTTATATATATATATAAAAGAGAGAGAGAGAGAAGCAAAATAAAATATTAAATTCTATTGTGTTCGTCAAGAAATAAAATCGATGAACTAAATTTAGATTTTCTCTCCCGCATGCTCCCTTTATTAGGTAAAGAACAATCAAGGAAAAGAATAGAAGAAGCATCTCAACTCCTTCATCCAAGTGCCACTTGGCTTGAGCGAATATAGCTTAATTGGTAGATCTCCACTCTTGCGACTAGGTCGTTGTGATTACACGTTGGATGTCCAATGGTTGAGGAGGTAATGATAGTATTTTGTACTTGAATCAATAGGTCACTTTATCTAAGTAATGGGAAAGATGACCAAAGCATGCCACGAAAATATTTTACTTAGAGAAATATGGATGGTCAAGAACTAGAGTAGGTAGGATGGGCAGTTGGTCAGATCTAGTATTGATCATACATGGACAGTAGTTTGAGTCGATGACTCTCTTACGGTTTCCGGAATCATAGATGGTTTATGACATTACAGAAAAGGTGAAGCCCAATTGAACCCCTTCAAACATAGAATTGATGGGCGGTCAATTATTAAATAATGTAGATATAAAGACCCAAGTGAAACTAAGTTATGAAATTTTTAGGTAAACAATAAATAAAAATGTATAAGAAAAATAAAGGGCACACCAGCCTTTTCCCCTCTTTTTGCTTAGCCCTGCGGTTGAGCTAAAGAGATAATTTTTTAACATATCGTAATTATAGCTTCTTAACCATAAAAGTATATCTTTACCACACAATTTAAAAAGGATAAGCATTAATTGAAAGGATAGCTGATTTGAAATGTGTTCATCCAATTATCATTTCATTATGAACTTAAAATAAGAAAAGAAAATCAAAATATTTTGAGTTTTAAAACTACAATAATTTCAAGCACGGTTTTGCTAGAGGCGCCAAGGTCATTGTCAAAGCTTGAGGTTCTCTGACTTTGTTCAAGATGGATGGAATAAAAGAAAGCAAAGGGTAAGAAAGCACCTGTCTTCAGCCAGGGGTCGCTTCTTCCCTTTCTTCTCACCATTAACTCCGTTTGAGGCACCCTACAAAAATTACCATCAGTCATTTATCTGATCTAATCAACCACAAGAATTATGATTTTTATAGAAATAACTGTTACCGAGCCATCCTTCCACTTGATTGTTGTTCCAGTAATTTTAATTGCCCCATCTTCAAAGAATGTATATGTCTTCTCTAGCTTCCTATCTTCAAAATAAGGATTCTCATTGAAATTCTGTAATTTTAAGCAGTTTAGAGACAGACATTATCACTTTCTGCAATTGAGGGAAAGTATCAATAGGCCCAAAAAAAAAAGTAACATATGAATGATGAAAATGGATGGACACGGTACAAATCAAACAAGTTAGCTGAAGCTTACAAACATGATGGAATAGCCCATCTTTACATCCTTCTGATCCTCCACTCCAAGAGAATCTAAGTGCCTAAAGATCTGTGCGAAGAATAAGAGACCAACAGTTAGGAGAGTATATACTTGTGCACAGTTGATTATTACAACATCACAAGCCTCTTTGAATTAGGATTTCAAAATAAATTGAGTATAACAAAACTTGCAGAAATATCCATTTTTCATCCAACCCACAATTAGAAATCAAATAGAATAAAGCAAAATACCATCTGATCTTCTTCGGAAAAAAGATCACAAAGTGCAGGATGACTCAAGAACTGCAAAAAACAAGCATGGGTAGAGTGCATCAAAGGGGGAAACAAAAGTAAATAAATTATAAACTATGTAGCTGCACAAAGATAAGATATAAAACGCCAGTAAATAAACAGAGCACTAACAGCAGTTAACCAAAAGTCTGGAATAGTTTTGATAATTTCATTCCGTTTCACATAGACAGGCCGCCTTATCTCATTATATTTCTGTTCAACTTCCAAAACTTTTTCACCTGCTTCTTCATTAACCTGTTGGATGCCAAAGGATCAAGGCTAAGTACAAGTCTATTTATGAGATATTGAATGATATATAAGAAATTGCATTATTGCCATATAATCAAACATTGACAGAACATAGCCATGGTGATGAATATCTTGTACACATTGCCTATCAAGTCCAAAATTTATACTCATGTTTAGATGCCCAAAACAAGAAGTCAGATCTTTTGACCCAATACTGGACCGCTTAAAGTCTTGAGTGGGAAAGAACTTCTATCAAACTTGGGAATTATATCAATCATTAATAGTTCTAACGCACATGTAATTGTTCTGCATAAAAAATAAAAATTTCTGCAAAAAGGAAAAATCTAGCTATATAACCTAATAAGTGTAATCTAGAAGTATGCACACTAACCAAGTTTATTACTTTGCAAGAGATGAAAGCAGGAAAAGAATATTAAAAATGAGGGACAGAAAAAAACAAACAGAATTCTAGATAAATGTTTTTGTAAAATTATACTTAGGGTTGGATATTTATGCATATATTTTGATAAGAAGCAACATTTTAGAAAGGTAAATGAAAAACAAGCAAAAACCTCAACAAGAGAACAAGGTGGGGTACGGGAAATCTACATCTGAACATTGCAAACATCATAGACTCCTTCACAAAAATAAATAAATAAATAAATAAATAAAGATGTCTCTCAAGGTTTTAGAAAGTCCACTGAGTCGTGTACCTAGGTGCGCTTAGGCCCAAGTTCGGGTCTTTGCACTTCGCTTCAAAGTGAGGCTCCCTTAATAAAGCCCACTTGAGGCGCAAGCCTAGTACTTGTCGGACATGCTTTAGAGCCTTGAGTTCGACTTCCTACCTTTTTTTTAAATAAAGTTATAATTTTTAAGAAAGAAACGCATTAATATTCTTTCATCTCAAATTGAAACTCTATTTTCTTAAGCTTTTAGTCATCTTATTACTTACCATACTGGTTTCCTTCATATATATATATATAACTATTTACATTTTTCTATTGTGCACCTCATAGTAAAAAGCCCGAACTTTTTTTGTTCTTTTTTTTTTTTTTTGTGACTTCCTTGAGCTTTAAAACACTGAGACATCCTAACTAGAAATCCTAGTAAAAAACAATGTTCCTTCCAAAAAAAATTAGTTTTCCATGTCAATGGGCACCCCTGATGAACAAAAGAATATCAAATTTTAGGATAAAGAGTTAGCCAATTGTTCAAACGAATCATAACTACTTTTAGCTCAAAGAATTTAGGGTAAAATGACATATACATAAGACAGATTACAAAAACCAGGATTGCCGTTAATTGTATAATTCAGAACGCCTGAACCACCCTCATTCCATACAAGAATCATAAGCCAAGAAAATTAGCCCTAATCACACGGTTCCATCCGTCTGGGACCTCAACTCAGAAAGCTAATCAATCAAAAGTTAAGCCTAGGTATAATAGTGTTTGAATAACCAACTTATGTTCATCACACTAAACATATAAGAAATTAAAAAAAAAAAAAAAAAAAAAAAAAAAAAAAAAAAAAAAAAAAAAAAAAAAAAAAAAAAAAAAAAAAAAAAAAAAAAAAAAAAAAAAAAAAAAAAAAAAAANAAAAAAAAAAAAAAAAAAAAAAAGCAGCTTGAATCAAGTCCAGTTAAAGAAGCAAGAGAAAAACGAAATAAGAAACAATAGAAGGAAAGCAATTGAGGTAGCATATCCATGAATGAAAATGACGTTAAAGTTCAGGAAAGGCAGGTAGAGAATTAATTTAGAGTGACATATGCATGCAGAAAGTAAAGAGTGAGAAAAAGGGAAAAGGGAGAGGCAGGGAGGCGACCTTCTCGAGTTCGTCTTGAACCTCCTGTAACTTCTCGATATAATGGACGAGTTGGACGTCAATGTGGTCAGCTTCGTCGACGTCAAGTTTGTCGGCGGGCTTGGATTTTTTAGGCTTATCGGCGACCATTTTAGGGGCGGAAACCTAGTTTCCTGAGTTGAAGAGAAAGCGAGAGAGGCAAAAATAAAATAAAAATGTTTTGGGGGCAAAAAGGAAAGAAAGAAAAGAAAGAAAAACTGGAATGGGGTAATGAAGAAGTGGTAGTTGCTCTGTATTTATATGGACGGACGAGGGAAGATTGTTTACAGTTTTCCATTCCTATGTTCTCCCTTTCTCTCTCTTTTTCTTTTCTTTTTGTATTTTTTCTTTTTAGTTAAATTATAATTTTCTTTTTTTCCTTTTTACTTGTTTTTTTTTTTTTATTATTATTATTTTAATTTTAATTTTTATTTAAGCTGAAACAAGGCAAACACTCCACCAATTCCAATAAACAACTCTCCTTAAGGAGGGAAATGATACAAATTGGAAAGCCATCTTTCCAAACATTAGAATCAATCTGATTCATCAGAATAACCAACTCCAACGAATCAATAACTAAAGGGAGGGGAGTTGTCATATCAATGCCTTTTAAGCCCCTTCAAACCCGCCACAACACTTTCAGATTCAAGAAAGAGGATAGACGGATTTCTCTTAATTAACTTACAACCACCATGAATTGGAGAACTGACAGAATTGCACACAGTCCACCCTAGCTCATCTTCACTCTTGCTCGACACCCAAGAAGCATAAGAATTTAGTTCCAACCATTAGAACAGGCAGCTCCCAAAAACTAGAGGGGTGAGGCTTGGACCATATAAGTTTTGTATCTAAGAAGATTGTTTCCAAATATTGCAAAATGAGTCGAATTATTTATGAATATAAAAAAAAAAATTTCTATTTATTAGTGATAGACTTCTATTATAATGATAGAGCCACATGGTCTATCGTTGTGGTCTATCGTTGATAGACATTGAAATTTTTCTATATTTGTAAATAGTTTTATATTTTTTTTATTTATCATAATTTTCCAAAAAAAAAACTATTTTTGTTAAGGAAAACAACAATTTAGTCCATAAGCTATAACGATTCAGGGTGTGTTTGAAATACATTTTCAAATGTTTAATTTAAAAAATAAGTCAATTTGGAAATAGCTTTATTCCGGGTGTGTTTGGATTTTGAAGTGTATTCTAAACTTTTAAATAAAAATGATGGGCCCTTAGTCCTTTTGTAAAAACGATTATTATAATTTAGTGAAATTTCTTACGCATGTAGATTGATAAACTGATCGAAAAGCAATTTATTTATGAGCTTTAAAAATTAAGTAGTTACATTACATAATAATTGATATTTAATTTTGATAGGGAATAAATTACTACAAATTTCAAAGTACAAATATTATATTGTTACTTGTTAAAGTTTTCGAACTAAATTATTACAAATTTAAAAGTATACGAACTGAGTTGCTACCCGCTAAAGTTTAGGGATTAAATCGTTTCATAGAAGCGTAGGGACCAAAAGTATTTTGTAACCTTATATCTAATAGGTACTTAACCTTTAAAATATTGAAAATTATTAATTTATATCTCATAACTTTTAGCTTTGTATTAATCTAAATCTTGAACTAATAATTTTATTAATTTAAACCATCAACTTTGATAAGTGTGTCAATTTACAGCCTCTTTTAAATTTTGTTTGAATTTTTTCGTGTGCAACTTATAATTATTTTAATTAAACTAATAAATTTTTATAAGTGAGTCAATTTAGACTCTTAATTAATACTATACTTAAAAATCATTAATGCATTGTGTATACTTCAAATGTCAAATTAACAAAATGGACGATTATAATTGGCGCATGAACGAATTTCAAAGGAAAGCTTAACTTAGAGTCCAAATTTATTTATTTATAAAATTTTAAGAATTTACTTGATAAATTTATATGACTTGCACAATGTTTATTCAAACAAATGCAATTAAGGTTATAAATCAATGCACTTACAAAATTTAAGATTTAATTGATATGACTCAAAGGAATAAAAAATCTAATAAGTCTTTAAATTTTCAATATTATGTCTAATAGACCTTTGCTATTTGAAACGATTGAGACAAAAATTTATGTTGTCAGAAACTTAGGGCTACCTTTAAACTTTTGTAACTACAATTTTCTATTAAAATGATGATGATTACAAGAAGAATTTGCAACCTAAGAGAATCCCTCTATTCTTCTTTCCTAGAAGTAGACTCTCAAAACACTTTCAAAAGTCTAGCAAGTCACTCCATTTTGTCCACATTATTGTCACACTCACACACTACTTGTTATAAATGATATGGACTACTAGAGGGCTCTAGGGCAGGGCCTAGGCATCCAAATTTAGTGCATTGACAATCTCTTCTCAAGTTCTTGGCTCCAGCTTGTGAGGTAGTACTCACTCTTTAGCTCATTTTTTCTATTTTTGTTTCTACTAGACCTTCTTCCAATAAGTCTCTGATTGAGTCATCTTGATGATTATGCTCCACAAATCTCAATGAGTCCAAAATTACACAAGCTTGAATTCATGAGATATATATTTGTGCAAAGAAATAAATGGTGCCTTTGTTGTTGTTATTTTAGTTAGTTGATTCAAAAAATGAGAGTTTACAAGTTTAGATTTCTTACTTTTATTTTATTCATCAATGAAATTTGTTTATTTCTTAAAAAGAAAAAAAAAAAAAAAAAAAA
>QLSR01000088.1:69396-126297 GCA_031780015.1 Citrullus colocynthis
AAAAAAAAAAAAAAAAAAAAAAAAAAAAAAAAAAAAACCTCTGATTAAGCCAACGCTCAATTTTAATAAATCTAACCTAAATTGAGCTTGCCTAAACATTAATTGATATGACCTTTCTCCTTAGAGGTTGAAGGTGCATTCCCATCTCCGTAGTTATTGTGCTAAAAAAATTTATAAATTAAAAAGTAAAATGACATAATCAAAATGAGACAAGTTTGACATCTAAGAGACACCAAATATCATACGTAAGAAGTTATCTCAGGTTTCTAGTAGGATAACTGTTCCGCTGTAATTTGTACATATAATTACTTGTTAGTTTAACATGTCTTCAATCATTCAAAAATCAAATTAATAGTATGAAAAATGTGCTTTAAAGTATAAAACTGTTGAAAATAAGAATAAAAAATATTTAAGGATTTTGTAGATTTTATTGTGTGTATTTTTTCCTTTTATATTCCCTAATGTTCTTTCCTTTCATTGTTTAGGGATCTCTAAAGTCTCTATTTATTTTCCTCTTCTTGTACATTGTAGTGTATCAAAATTAATAGAGAAAAATTCAATTGTGAAGTCCCTACCTTTAGTAGGGTTTTTTCACGTTAATCTTGTATTTTCTTTTCCTTCTAATTTCAACATGGTATCAGAGCAAGATGAAACCCTAGAAACCCTAGTCATCATTGACGAAAGTGAGCATCAGCAAGATCGGACACCACCGCCGGATCCGCCGTCCAAGATGTCGTTGATAGATATGTCTGATCCCTCAGCCCACGCGCAGCTGCTGCGTTCTTCCAACACTTAGTGCCAGAGACAGGATTCTCGGCTGCCCGAAACCCTAATGTCGCCATCACTTTCGTCGTGTTGCCGATAGAGGTTCTAACCGCCGCAACACCAGAAGCTCAGACCAACGTCGCCGCTGCTAAAGTTTCACACCTCGGGCCGACAGCTCTCGCCTTCACCGGATCTTCTTCGTGGTCAGATTTTTGGAGCCAACCAAGACCAAATCGTGGTCGTCAAGATGCTGTTGTTAGTGCTCCTTCCATTCCTGAAGTCGTCGGCGCCTGTTCCGGACATCTGACCACCGTCACCGCCAGATCTGGAGTTTGGTCTTCGATTCCAGCCGCTACTGCTACTGTCAGACCCGATGATTCTTCAACTATGATCCAACAACAACTTGCTAATCTCCAAGCAAGCTTCCAACAACAAATAGTTACCCTTGGGACAGCCCTTAGTGTTTCGACCAATCTTAATCAAAGTGCAGGAAGTTTAGGTATTCAGTCAGATCTACAGATGTATTCAGAGAATCTGGTAACTGTATTTCCAACCTTAACTACTGCACCTTATACACCTTATTCGTCTGGACCAATGTCAATGGGTAACTCATGATTAATTGTTGGTGAAAAGTTGAATGACCAGAATTATTTCTCCTCGTCTCGTTCAGTTAGAATGGTGCTTGAGAGACGCCATAAGTTCGGATATCTAACTGGCGAAATACTGAAACCCAGACCCGAAGATCCTAAGGAGCGACTCTGGAAGGGAGATGACTCATTACTTCACTCTCTGTTAATTCATAGTATGGAACCTCAAATTGGAAAATCTCTGTTGTATGCTGCTACTGCTCGGGGCATCTGGGATGCAGTTCAGAAGTTATATTCCAGAAGACAGAATGCATCACGGCTTTATACCTTGCAAAAACAGGTTCATGAATGCAAGCAAGGAAATATGGATGTCACATCTTATTTAAGAAACTATCCCTTGTTTGGTAGGAAATGGATTTGTGTCACGAATTCATCTGGGACTGCCCATGTGGAGGAGTTCAATATTATAAACTTGAGGAAATTGACCAGGTGTATGATTTTTTTAGCAGGTCTAAACTCCAAATTTGATGTTGTTCGAGGTAGGATACTAGGACAGATACCAATGCCGACACTTATGGAAGCCTATTCTGAGGTTCGCCTTGAGGAAGACAGATCTTGTGCTATGAACGTCATAGTCACTCCCGTGACTGACTCTGCAGCCTTCAGTGCTAAATCATCTAGTTTCCCTAGAGACAAGCAAAACGGGAACCACCTCTAGTGTGTGAGCACTGTAAGAAACCTTGGCACACGAAGGATCAGTGTTGGAAGTTACATGGTCGACCACCAAATGGCAAACAACGACCTCCGAACGACAAGCCGAATCCCAGTCGGGCTGTGGTAAGTGAACCTGCTGTGGCTCCCAGCCACAATCTCAAGTGAACTGCCCAGCTGACTTTAGTGCCTCATCTCTTGGGATTGTTGTCCAATCAGGTACATCTCAATCCTTGAGTCTCCTTAGTGTTAATGGCAAGAAGCCCTGGATTTTTGATTCAGGAGTTACAAATCATCTGACTGGCTCCTCTGATCAATTTCTCTCATATCATCCATGTGTTGGTAATGAAAAAATCTGGATTGCTGATGGCTCCTTTGCTCCGGTTGCAGGCAAGGGTCAAGTTTCTCCCTTTGATGGCTTGATATTACAGAATGTGCTGCATGTTCCTAAAATATCTTACAATTTATTATCTATGAGTAAGATAACTAGAGATCTGAATTGTCGTGTGGCGTTCTCACCAGAGGATGTTGTTTTTTAGGACTTGAGCTCAGGGACGATGATTGGCACTGCCCGACACAATAGGGGACTCTGCTTCCTTGATGATGATACTTCTTCTAGGCATAGTTATAGGACTAGTTTGTTGTCATCCCATTTTTCAACTTCCAAAAACGATTGTATGTTGTGACATTTTCGTTTTGGACATCCAAATTTCCAATATATGAAATACTTATTTCCTCATCTGTTCAACAACGTTGATGTCTCATCTTGTCCTATGACGTGTGTATTCGAGCAAAACAACATAGAGTCTCTTTCCCGTCCCAACCATACAAACCCTCTCAGTCTTTCACTCTTATTCATAGTGATGTCTGGGGACCCTCGAGGGTGACTACCTCTTCCGGTAAGCGATGGTTTGTGACTTTCATCGATGACCACACTCGCCTTACATGGGTCTTTCTCCTCACTAATAAGTCTGAGGTCTCATCCATTTTTCAACAATTTTATACTACCATTGAGACTCAGTTCAACGCCAAAATTGTCATCCTTCGGAGTGACAATGGTCGTGAGTTTCTTACTAATAACCTCAGTAAGTTTTTGTCCATTAAAGGTATTGTTCATTAGAGCTTGTGTGCCTATACCCCTCAACAAAATGGAGTGGTCGAAAGAAAAAATTGTCATCTCCTCAAGGTTGCCCGATCACTCATGCTTTCTACCTCCCTTCCATCGTACCTATGGGGAGATGCAATTCTGCCAGCGCCGCTGATGATGCATAAAGCTTTTTTTTATAGAGAGAGAGTCAAGGGGGCTTCCGCGGGCGATTCTGTAACCGCAGGATAATAATAGTGTTCAATCAGTATGTAGTTATACCAACTTGGTACAAACTTTATATAAGTTCATACAACGTGCTCACACTGAGAAATTGATGCTCAATCTGGCAAAAGCCTACGATGGGTATCAGTTTGATTTGCCAGCCTTTCTGGATTTCCGTGGTAGAATCTACCGCAGTGGTGTCTTGCATTTCCATGATCGTGGTTTAGCAAGAAGCTTTCTACTCTTTGCGGATTAAAGCCACAAAACAATCCGTAGTGAGAAGGATTTCCGCAAAAATGCTAATTGTGCTATAGCGTTCCATTACAAGTCTTTCGAGACCCTTCAAGAGGTTGATCATTGGTTAAATGCCAAACTGCAGCTCACCTTATCAATCGAATGTCTTCCCATGTGCTCCACCTTCAAACTCCTCTTGAGTGCTTTAAACTGCTTTACCCTACCACTCGCCTTATTCCTAATGTTCCCCTCCAGGTGTTTGGGTGCACAAGCGTTTGTCCATAGCTTTGGCCTTAACCAAACTAAGTTTACCCCTCGTGCTAAAAAATGTGTCTTTGTTGGGTACCCTCTCCACCAGAGAGGTTATAAGTGCTTTCATCCTTCTTCCCGAAAATACTTCATTTCTATGGACATCACCTTCCTTGAGATAAACCCTTCGTTCCCATTAGTCTTCTTCAAGGGGAGAGTAGTAGTGAAGAGACTAACTGTTCATCATCTTCAGCCCTGATTGATCTCCTTCCTACGCCCGTCCTAAGTACCCAAGATATTGTCCTACCCACTAGACAGGTCCCCTGGATAGCTTACTATAGGAAGAATCTTAGAAAGGAAATGGTGTTCCCTACTGATTTGCAGCTCCAGTACCAGCATCTGAACCAGCACATGCTCAAGGTACTACTAATATTAATAATACTTGTGTTGAAAACGATATTACTAATTCATCAAAACAACTAGCTGAGAATGACAGGGATGATATAACAAAAGATATCACAGTTGCTAGGAATGATGAAGTGTCAACAGAAGCCCAGGAAAGAGAGACCATGTCTCAGAAACCTACTATTGAGAACGAGTCCGACAAACCAAAGGAGTGTGATGCTTCCCTTGACATGCTTATTGCTCTGAGAAAGGGTACTAGTCATGCACCAAATATCCTATGTATAGTTTCCTCTCTTATAATAATCTGTCTTCTAAGTTCCAAGCATTTACTGTCAGTCTTGACATTGTAACGATACCGAAGAATATACATGTGGCTATGGAAATTCCTGAGTGGAAGACTGCCGTCATGGAAGAAATGAGGGCTCATGAGAAGAACAATACATGGGAATGTGTAGCCCTCCCTACAGGGCATAGACAATTGGGTGTAAGTGGGTGTTTACAATGAAGTATAAATCTAACGGAACATTTAACAGGTATAAGGCCAAGCTTGTAGCAAAAGGATTTACTCAAACATATGGAGTAGAATATTCTGAGACATTCTCTCCTGTTGCAAAGTTAAACACAATAAGGATTCTTCTTTCGGTTGCTGTCAATAAAGATTGGCCTCTGTATCAACTAGATGTGAAAAAATGCATTTCTAAATGGTGATTTAGAAGAAGAGGTGTATGTAAGCCTCCTCCTGGTTTTGAAACCCAGTTTGACCATTGTGTATGCAAACTTAGAAAGGGCATATGGATTAAAAGAGTCACCAAGAGTATGGTTTGAAAGATTTACTACCTTTGTCAAGTCCCAAGGGTTCACTCAAGGAAACTCTGATCACACTCTATTTACAAAAATGTCAGTTTCTGATAAAGTTGTTTTATTTGTGTACGTAGATATTGTCTTATCTGGAGACGATACTGCTGAGATCAACAAACTAAAACAGAAAATGGCTGATGAATTCGAAATCAAAAATCTAGGGAACCTCAAGTACTTTCTTAGAATGGAGGTGGCAAGGTCGAGAGAAGGGATCTCAGTTTCATAGCGGAAATGCACGATTGACCTTTTGAAAGAAATAAGTATGACTGGATGTAGACCTGCTGACACCCCAATTGAATGTAATGCCAAATTGGGAGGTTTTGCTGACAAAGTCCCTGTTAATAAAGAAAAATACCAGCGTCTTGTCGAAAGACTAATTTGCTTAGCTTACACTAGACCAGACATTTCCTATGTTGTCAGTGTCGTTAGCCAGTTTATGCAGGCGCCTTACGAAGAACACATGGAAGTTGTGAACCGCATTTTAAGGTATCTAAAAGGGACTCCAGGGAAAGGTCTGATGTTTAGAAAAATCGCAAGAAATGCATTAAAGCCTATACTGACTCGGACTGGGTAGAATCAGTAATTGACAAAAAGTCCACATCTGGGTATTGTACTTTCGTCTGGGCTAACCTTGTAACGTGGAGAAGTAAGAAGCAAAGTGTGGTGGCTAGAAGTAGTGTTGAAATTGAATACAGATCTATGAGTCAGGGTATTTGTGAAGAAATCTAGTTGAAGAAAGCCTTTTCTAATCTCCATCAAGACAGTGACTTACCGATGAAACTTTACTGTGATAATAAGGCCGCTATCAACATTGCTAACAATCCAGTTCAGCATGATAGAACAAAACATGTGGAGATTGATCGCCATTTCATAAAGGAAAAGGAAAATGGAAGTATTTGTATTCCTTATATTCCATCTAGCCAACAAGTTGTTGATGTTCTCACCAAGAAGCTACTTAAGCAGAGCTTTGACTCATGTATTAGCAAGATGAGTCTCCCTGATATCTACATCCCATCTTGGGGGAGTGTTGAAAATAAGAAAAAATATTTTGGGATTTTGTAGATTTTATTGTGTGTATTTTTTCCTTTTTACATTCCCTAATATTGTTTCCTTTTAGTGTTTAGGGATCTCTAGAGTCTCTATTTATTTTTTCCTTCTTGTACATTGTTGTGTATCAAAATTAATAGAGAAAAATTCAATTGTGAAGTCCCTACCTTTACTAGGGTTTTTCACATTAAACTTGTATTTCCTTTTCCTCCTAATTTAAACAAAAACCAAAGAATAAATTCACGTCAAGTCGATGCATCATCAACCAAAACTGATTATAAAGACACTTCTTAAATCAATTTACCCTAAAAGAACAATAATGATACTAACGAAATGAAACTTTTTTCGTGTTCATATTTCAATATTAAAGTAACAAGAGATTAAAAAATTATGTTACTTGAACATTTTACAAATGATATTCATGTTATAATTCCAAAACAACAAGAATAAACAGAGCAGATGAAGAGCAAAAACATAGAGGATGAAGTAGTTAAGCAAGATAACAGAAGCACATATTGATGCTTGAATTGGACCCATTATGGGCATCAGATTAATCAGAGACAGTTCATCTTTACATAAACATTTACATCAATTCTAATAAAAGCTAATACTTGAATTTCAATCTCTCCCTTACCATAAAGGCATCAAGTTGAAAAGTTGAGTCCACCCCATGAGAACTCAGTACATTTCATGCTTGCTGTTATAATATGAAATATGCAAATCAGACAAAACAGTTCAATTATCTCATAGCAACTCAGTAGTTTTCATGGAGAACTTTGATTTTATAACAAAAGATCACTCATTTTACCTCAACTTCAAGCTTTGCTTTGCTTCCATTTCTCCTTTTAATCTTCTTCTCCATTTGATTCCGAGTAGAATGTCTGGTTGGCGTGTTATTACAAATTTTCTACTGACTTTCGTCTAATATCAGGGGCAGCTCTAAACTTTGTCCTCCTCTCTTTATCTTTAAAATAACTTTGTCTCCTGCGTTGTACTCATCCAATAACTTGTACAATTCTGCTTTATTTCTTACCTGTAAACAGATGCGAACGCCATATATCCTTGAGAAACAATGGTAACTTTCTTAAATATTTTGGAGGGGCATTTCATTGTTCATGCAATTATACAGAAATGCTCTCCCTGTTTAATTCAGCGGCTGGAAATGCAACAGTTTTTGGAAAGAAAGGAAGGGCTTACCGGCTTATTATCGATGCCAGCAATGATATCCCCAAGTACTATATTACCTGCAAAACCTCTGGTGGTGGGCAATAGTCCGGCTTTGGCTGCAGGACTATTTGCAGGAACCTAAGGAGTAAAAACCATAATTAAAAAGACTAAATAGTCTAATATTGAATTACTTGATACATGTTAGAAGGAAAAGAATAATAATGAAGAAGATGAAATTAGTCTGGGGAGACTCTACCTGCAGAATTAGAGCTCCATCATGAACGTTGAGTTGATTAGCGATTAGGTCGGGAGCAAAATCTACATTTATGCCAGCCCGCACAACCTGTATAAAACCCAGAATCTTAGTCATGAATGGTTTAAAAGACTTTGTAATAGTTTATAATGGTTTATACCGTATAACGAAAAGGTAGAATCTGACTGTTAAAAGAACCAAGCTAACTTAACTAAAAATATAGGCTGGCTTTGTAAAAAAAATATATATACACATATTAAAATACAGCCATAAGTATAGCAACCTACTTAATCAGTAAGTTAAATTACAAATTTAGTCATTGAACTTTTAAGTTTGTATCAAATAAGTCCTTGAACTTTAAATAGTGTCTAATAGATTCAAGAACTTTCAATATTGTATCTAATTAGTCTCTTAACTTTCAAACAAGTGTGATAAGTCCATAAACTCTAAATTCTGCGACTAATAAGGCTCCAAGCTTTCAATTTTGCATCAAATAGATTCTTAACCGATTTGACATCTTTTAACATTCACAAACCTATGGAATAAGAAATTGAAAGTTGAATGTCCCTATTAGAGAAAAACTTCAATTTTTTTCAATTTTAAAATTGAAAGTTTAGAGACCTATCGGTACTTTTTAAAGTTTATTTTAAAGTCCAAAAATTTATTAGATACAAACATGAAAGTTTAAGAACTAAACTTTAATTTAACCTTAATCGTACATCTTAATTCACTAGAAAGCAAGACCACTTACTCTACCAAATTGGATCAACTGAGGTACAATCTTGAGTACGGTTAAAGATGGGATTGCAAAACCAACACCAGCTGATGTTCCTGCAACCATAATAGTACAGAGTAATGTTAATCGCGTTCCAAATGCTATCATTGAAGAGTAGGACAAGGTAAATGTGAAAATCACAACAGCTACCCTGTTGTTACAGCAGGGATGCAATTGAGTTTTATAAATATTGAACTAAGCATTGATGGTGAATTGGCACTTGGCATGAGAACGATTGACATTACCTGTTTGAGTAAAAATAGCAGTATTGATACCAATTAAGTTTCCTTTTGAATCAAGTAGAGGACCTCCACTGTCAAAGATACAGGAAAACTTGAGCTCCTTGATGTCAAAATTAAATATATGTGGTGGTAAGTTACACATTCAGCAACCAAAGAAAGGAATAGGAAGACAAGATTTGCTTGGAGAAAGAATGAATGTGGGGGAATTCATTTTAGGATGAATCTTAGACTAACCTATTCCCAGGATTGATAGCTGCATCTGTTTGGATTCCACCCCCGATGGTGACACCAGTTTGACTAAAAATGTCGCGATTTAGTCCACTGATGACTCCAACTGTGAGAGTATGATCAAAACCAAAAGGATTTCCAATTGCCAAGCACTGTTGCCCCACTTTAAGAGAAGATGACTGCCCGACCTTGATTGGCCTCAGTAAATCGTTCGAGGCATCCACCTGCAAGGACACAGAGATTATCTCATTTTTGGTTAGACTTTTGACCGCGAGCAATAGTCTCAGAGTTCACAACCAGTGATAAAAGTTTGTTCTCTGGAAAAGTAATGGGGACATTCCGTCCAAAAAAAAAAAAAGAAAAAAGTTGAGATCCAATCTAAAAATGGTGAACCCAAAGAGGCACTACCTTGAGAGAACATGTTAAGGATCCCACATTCAAGAAATCAAGGGACCTCGCACTCTTTATAAGATAAATGAGCTACTTCTCTCGTTGCCAATTGGTTTTGAGATGGAACCTCATGTAATCTAATAAATTTAAACTTATGCAACGACTGTGTGAGACCCTCAGTTATGCATACTTACGTGAGAAGGGACAAGAAGGGAATTTCAGATGGTAAGGGGGAAGGGACAAACGGTTAGTGGAACGAAGAAGGCTGATACGCATGTGGGGACCAGGGGGAGAAGGTTATGTAATAGCTGGAGGCTTCGGTGAAGGGGTGTGGAATGTTTTGTGGCCAGAGGCTCATTGTGGAGAGATTTCCAGCAGCACTCAAATCAGCTAGAGAACCTATCTTTTCGTGTTTCTGCATTTCTTCTATTGTCTGCTTTTTTTTTTTGTTTATTTTCTTTTTTATGTTAAGTCTTGATACTCTATTCTGTTGTTGTTGAGACTATGGAAGTTTTGTTATTGACATAGTGTCATAGAAGCTGTTTGCTCTGTGGCTTGGCATCTCTTTGTTAGGTTATATTGTTTGCAGCTGGTGGAAATCTAAAAGATTGTTGACATTAGAGCTAGTAAATCTAAAATCCAAACAAACTGGTGTCAACATTAGAAATTCGTTTAATTCCTTTAAAAGAAAAGTACTCAGCCCAAACTTGAACAGAGATGCAATACTCATCCAAATGTGGAAATTCTTTGATAAACTATAAAGCAGAAAATTTAAAGTTGAAAAGCCTTACCTTTAGAACAGCAAGATCCTTTGTGCGGTCTGCACCAACAAGCTTGCCTTCAAAATTCTTTTGTATCCTATTCAAAGATTTAGAAATTTGAGGAAACAGATAAATGTATATCACAGTAGTATATTGGTCTAACTTCAAGTGACCTCACCCATCAGACGCTAGAATATTAACCCGTGCAACAACCTGCCCAGCGCTCGGATTTCTTGCAAGGGCACTAGCAATTACTGTTTAGTAATATAAAGCAAAGGCTATGAGGAAATCTTGCAGTTCTTTTTGAATGACAATCTCAAGGTCATTAGGGGAATACTAGGCTTGGCATTAGAAATGTCATATTTTGGCAAAACTACATTGCAAAATTCAGATGATCCTTTCTGAAGTCATTCAATGTATAGTTGTTTTTAGTTGTATGTGATCACCATTTTACTAGGGCGTTAAAAGCACTCACCATGATAATTTGTTACTATATGTCCTTGATCATCCCAGACTACTCCAGATCCGTTTCCTTCAGGAATCTAGAGTAGGCATGGTAAATATGAAAATGATCAAAAAAGGAACACAATAAAACGACTTGGGATATGCCAATTCGTAATGTGTCAAAGTTGCTAAAACAATGTTAACCATAATTTTATTGCCAATTACCTCAACCATACCAGTAACGTTGAGCTGAGGACGCAAAGTCACGTCGAAAATGTTGACGACAGAGTATGTATTTTTCTCAAACAATTGGACGATTCTTTCCTGTCAACCACATATTTCTCGTTCACACACCATGATAAATAACAACAATGCAATAATGTTCGAAAAGAAATCAAGTAGAAGGAAAGCAAATATAAGCATCTAGCGAAAAGAAATAACCTCTGTAGGGAAAAGGGTTCCAGAAGGTGAAATAGTGGGAGTTACTTCATCTATGGTCACAGATGGATCGCCCAAAGCTTGAGCTGTAAATGCACTACACATCTTGGTTATAAATAAGTTATTTTCTCACAAGTGTAACAAAGTATAAGCAGCCATATAAATCTATAAAAGCTACATGGTGTAAATTAACATTTATGCTTCTTAGAACGCTCAGATCAGAAATTTGCACATTTCAAGTTGAGAGGGAAGATTTGAACATGCTTTCAGTTTCAAAACATAACAAGTTAGCTATTTTAACCACAACATTTCGTTTTCACATACAAAAATGAAAAATGTTAGCGTTCACCACCACGATATTTTATAAATGATATAGAAAATAACATAACAGGTTGAGACCAGTCTAGAGGAACTAAATCCAGGTTCACTGAGGAGAGCATAAAGCTGAAACAGTGAGACAAGTAATTAAGTACCTAGAAGGATAAGGCCACAAACTCAGAAACAAACTAGCAAATAGCGTCCGCCGAGTTGTGTAAAGAAATTTTCTGCTCGCTACAGAACCAAGATCCCCAGAGTCATCACCAGCACTCCTGAATAATGAGCTAAATTAATTACAAACTTCACACAAAGACCAAAACCAACAACCGACAATAGAACTCAGAGCTAAAACACCTAAATGAATATCAATGGGTAAAAGATGAGCCAAGATTTTGATCAGACGATGCAGTAGCACAGAGTAAAAAGGAGAGAAAAACAACCTTCGAATGGAACTGGATTCGGAAGTGCTGGGATTTGAAGTAGAGGGCTGAGAAGAAGAACATACAGAAGACACACCATCAAAGCACAGTTCTCTCCTTCCCAATAAATGGGTCGAAGTCGAAACACCAGATTTCACCATCATTCGCAGTTGTGGAGCATTGCATGCCAGAACTTGCATTTCCAAGAGCTAAATTTAGAAAATAACATAAAGTAAATTTCAAGATCAAACGAATAAACAAACCATCCAAGGTAGCATAGCAAGAGTAATTTCACAATTTCCAAACGGCTTCACTCCCAAACCACCATTGAACTAATACATAAGCAAATGGATAATTCTAAATGCCCCCGTTGAAACACTAATTACAAACCTGAAGATGAAATCTCAACAGATGCAGCAAAATCAGAGACAATGAGAGAGGAAAACTGAGAGAGGCTATAACTGGAAGTGTTACCCAACAACCCAACAGAGAAATTAGAGAGATAAGAGAGCAAATGGGGTACTGGATTTAGCTATGGCAACAGCTCCACTCGGTAATGGGAGGCTCTTTCTGAGAAGAGGGTTTTTGAGATACAGTGAGTATATTACTTATATATCTTCTTCGCCCATGGAAGCTCTATGGAACTGTCAAGCTTACATGCTCCATAACCAACCACCAAGGATCAACCAATTCTCTTTTCTCTACTTGGGGATTATGGTTTTATTGAAAACAATGGTTGAGATAAGTTTGTTGAGATAAGTTTTAGAGCAGTGAGAACCCTTTTTTTTTTCTTCTTCTTGTTTCTTTGATAATTAGAGCAGTGAGAGCATTCAACATAGTACATGGTGAAAAAGGATATTTGGAACTGTCCTACAATTGGAATTGAAGATTGGTACCTTATGTTATCACAAAAGCATTTACATCACAAAAGCATAATCTAAGTTTACTTCATTCCAAATCTGTACAAGCATTTGGGCCAATATCTACTCCTTTTACCAACCATCTTGACATTTTGATTTCAATCTAATTTACTCCTCTTTAATAGCGATTCCATTGGGTAGTTTTCAAATTTTCAAATTTACACATTTTTACTCACAAACTTAAGCTTTTGAACTAATTGATGACTTAATATGATATTAAAGTAGAAGATCTTGTTGGTATTCTACCAACCTCCAAACTCACAAGTAATGAGAAGTATTAAAGTGTGGATATAATTAAATTTACCATAATCTATTAGCTTAATTTGTTGCCCTAATCAAAATATTATTAGCTTAATTTGTTGCCCTAATCGGTGTTTTGACACTGGTTTTAGTTGTAGTAATAGTTGTGTAGGTAGAGTTATGCATTATAAAAAATTAAAAATAAAAATAAAAACTTAAGTGCTTTGAAAGAAATTTGATTCATCCATTAATTATTAGGTCTTTAAAAATAATGCATATCCAACCAAAAAAATTGGAAGTCAATAATATATTTATTGCATGCGACGCTATTGTTAAAAATTATTTTATGGTACATAGACTAGGTAGACCCGTAGTGAAAATTTCTATCGAAATCTCGAAAATTTGAGATTTTCATTGCCTCAAAATTTTGATTGGAGGAAATTTCGTTTTTCCTCCAATTTTGAGAATATTTTGATTTCCTCCGTTTCGACAAAATTGTGAGATTTCAAGAAAATTTCAAGAAATTTCAACATTTCGAGAAAATTTCGATTTTTTAATTAAAACTACACTAGCTTAGTTCAAATTTTTCAATTTTATGATTTTGTCTATAGTTTCAATTAAGCTTTTTCTATGTGCTACTTTTTTAGTTTCCAACTTTTTTCAATTTTTAGCTTTATTTTCAACCCAAAACTTTCATTTCTAAAAAAGTTGAATTTGAAAAACCCACGAAAAAAAAAGAATGTATATTTATTTTTAACATCATTCAAACTTTTTTTCGTTAAATTTCTTACATCATTTCACCTCAAAATATTCCTAAATTTTATATTATTTTGTAATTTTTTTCCATTTCCTTTTCAAAATTTTGCTCTCACATCAACAATTATTTAGACATTTACAATAGACATATAAATATT
Organism: Citrullus colocynthis; assembly: GCA_031780015.1. Taxonomy (NCBI): domain Eukaryota; kingdom Viridiplantae; phylum Streptophyta; class Magnoliopsida; order Cucurbitales; family Cucurbitaceae; genus Citrullus; species Citrullus colocynthis. The sequence goes on from QLSR01000088.1 coordinate 83,071, forward strand.
GTCTTACTTTATAGAAATTAGGATTAAAAATGGTCAATTATAGTCTAATTAAGTTACAATCGAAGTTTCATTAATTAATTATAACAATTGTCATCAATTTTCATAACTTTTTTCAAAATTTGAATCGATATCAATATTTTGATCGATATTTCCATAAAATCAAGACTTTAACTTTGGATAGACATAACTTTGAACTTTGAAGACCTATTAAATTTTTTTATAATAATGAGTACACCAGCCTGAAAAAAATTTAGGAATCAAACTCATAATTTACCTATGAATATCATCAGAGTTTGGAAGACTGCATGTTCAAATATCCATAAAAATGAAGTTACAAGTATAAGGGTAGAGGGAATATTATGGATTTTTATTTTTTATTTTTTATTTATTATTTTCTTTTTGGAAATAACCACAGACTAACATGAGATACCAATTTTTAGATTTATTTTTTTTTAAAAAAAAACAATAATTAAACTGCTTGAAATTATATTTTAAGTTAGTTATATATTGTGGAACCACTTTTAGAAGAAGAATAGTGCATTTTATTTGTCAATTTTATCGATCTGAGATTTGTTTTATTGTTAATTTTTAAAATAATTGCCGTTAGTTTTGATTTCGGAAAAAATAGTATGAAAGAAACTAATATAGTGTTTTGGTAGGCCTTGAAGTACCTAAAGTAACCTTATTATTTTAATTATTTTTCTATTGATAATTAATTTATAATTTATTATAATATTATTTTTTAAAATTTTATATAATTTGAATTTTAACTAATTTTTTTTATTTAAATTATTTGATAAAAGTTTAAGAAAAATAATTGTTATAAAAGATTGAATTAATTAAAATTTTAAAATATATGTGAAAAATATATTGATAGGGAAGAATATTGTTATAATATATTTATTTAAATGGTCAAGAAAGTACTTGATTTTTAGAAAAATAAAATCTAAAAGTTGGTACTATTAGCTTTTACACATTAGTTATAATTATAAAAGTGATTTTGATAGATTAATTAATAATTTGAACAAGGAAGACCGTTAAGATTTTCTCAAAATCGCTTTTAACGATTACAAACGCAATCCCAAAAGAACCTTAAATTTAAAATTAACTATCTAGGTTTTAGAATGGTTATTTCTTGTATTTATAAGCATAAAGAAGATGTTTTTTAAAATGTTATTTTCAAATATAGAAAAATGAACCAATATATAACAAAATTTCACTGTTTGTCTGCAATAGATCGCAATAGACTATTGTTTGTGTCATCGCGATTTATCGCACATAAACGGTGATATTTTACTATTATTTGTAAATATCTTCAGCATTTTTGTTATTTAAAATAATTTTCTGTTGTTATAAAATATCCTTTGCCTATGGGATTGTCAACTTGTCAAGATGGCCGAGTTGGTCTAAGGCGCCAGTTTCAGGTACTGGTCCGAAAGGGCATGGGTTCAAATCCCATTCTTGACAATCATTTTCTTCCATTTTTCTAAATTAATATGAAAATAATATTTTTTATTTGAGATTAGAAATTCAATTCCTCCGCTCTATACCTTACCTTCAAACGGTAAAAAACGAATTCTAATTTCATATTAGCTCCTACAAAGATTAGAGAACCTACCCTTTTGAAGCTTTTATTAGCTTTCTGTAGTAGCCAAATTTTCTTCCATTTTTCTAAATTAATATGAAAATAATATTTTTTATTTGAGATTAGAAATTCAATTCCTCCGCTCTATACCTTACCTTCAAACGGTAAAAAACGAATTCTAATTTCATATTAGCTCCTACAAAGATTAGAGAACCTACCCTTTTGAAGCTTTTATTAGCTTTCTGTAGTAGCCAAATGCAATTCAAACATAAATGACATGAACTCAAACTTAGTAACCTAGGTTTATATATAGATATTAAAAAAACATAGCAAAACTTACGAGAAAGGAAAGAGAAATGAAGAAGGCTGTAGTTTAATCTTCCCATTTGGAAAAGTAATGCAACTCAATTTATGGTGACACCAGCTCAGCAGGTTTCTTGTAATCCTCTGCATATTTAAAATCCTTGACACCAACTTCAAATCCACCATTGTTAAGAAGCAAAGTTCATCATCATTTGGATCATCTTCTAAGTCCTCTTTGCAATTCTTCAACATGCTTTTTTTTCTCTTTATTATCTTCTTCAATTTTCTCTCTTTCTGCGAAAAGGACAAAAAAAAAAAAATGTTTGAGCAATCTTGTGAATGATATAAGATTTTGATATTGTACTTGAATGCATCCCTATGAAGTTTAATAGGAAAAAACAAACTTTTTGGAGATCTAAAAGAATTTGTGTTTGAATCTTGGAATTTGCAGGACTTGTACATTCATGTTTTGCTTCTAAATGACACTTTAAAGTTGATACATGAACAAGTTTATCTTTTCGAATGAACTGCCCCAAGATTCTTATGGATTCTTGTAGTATCATAATAAGCCTATCTATTTTAACTGCATTTTCCTTGTCGTCTTCTTCTATTCCTCCCTTGTGCTTATTGTCTTTCACTTCGTCTTCTACAATCAAAAGTCAAACTTACAAATAGTTAGCTTTCTTCTTCATTAGTAGCAAACTATATGATCAATCAACCTGAAATAAATGGCAATGAGGAGAGAAACTCATATATTTTATTATGTATTATTATTTGTTTCAAAAAATACATATATTATTTCACCTTTCATAATTGTTTTTAAACTAACATTGTAATAGAAATTCAATTGGAAGTTTGAATACGAATTGGGACGAGAATTAGTTTAGTATGACTTTATTTTAGTGCTTTTTTTTTTTTAGGTCACTTTTATGTCATTCTATATCTTAATTTATTATTCAATATTTAACAAATTTACGTTACCATATGAGAAGTTGATAACATTGCAAATATCTTTAAAAATGAATATTTCTTATATGGAACATTCTGGATTTAGTTTTGAGTTTGATTTGAATTTAGTGTTTAAATTTCAAGATTTACACTTTTAATATTTAAAGCCACGCAGAAAAAACTATTTTACTTTTTTATTTTTTGGAATACCAGGTTGATGTTACTCACCTTTGACAAGAGGAACTTGCAGAAGCTTTCTCCTAGCAAGTCGATTTCTAACATAACATTCGACTCTGGACCCTTCATCAAACGATTCATTCTCCATAAATCTCTGTATCATCACTTGAAAATGCTCAAATTTCCCAGCAACTTCATTGAATCTACAACTTCCATAATCTTCTCTGCTATACATCTCCAAGGCTTTCTTGTACTGCCACACAATGAACTCCCAAGAAACCCATAATTGCACCACATACACCAACTCCAATTCCCCATCAATTTCTATTCTTTCCCCTGTTTTAGCACATGCTTTCTTATCCGGCTTACACATACAAATGCCTCTCCATAATACAGATTCCACCCTGTCCTTCGATTGCATCATCTTCAACTCTGAAAAATTTTACTTGGGTCAACATAATTTCAAGGAGTTGAATTAAATCATGACTAGAACTGACCTTTTGCGTACGTTTTCTGGCGATTCAAAGTGTCGTATTTTCTCATTTTTTCTGTGTATAGCTTGTGGAATCCGTGGAGTTCTTTTGTTAATTCTCTGCGATTGAAGCTTTCGTCTTTCTTCCATGGCTTTAAATTGTTTTCATTAGTTATTGGGCACTCTGATTCTTCAGGAATGGATGGCAGGACAGATTTGGATTTGGCGTTGGCTTTGGCTTTGGCTTTGGCTTTGGCTTCCATAATCTGAACTTGCAGAGCTTTTATAAAGTCCTCTTCTTCCGACTCAATTTCAGCGGAGTCTTCAATTTTAATAGCTTCCATAGAATCATCGAATTCATCGAAACCATCATCATCTTCAATTCTGACATCATTGGTGCAATCCAAACCATTTGGAGAAAAAATTTCTGAGGCTTCTCTGGGATGAAGATTGAAATCTGGATCAGGACTCGAAGGAATCGAGCAGTGTTCTTCAAGGAGATCGTTCCGGTTTGAAATATCGGATCTAACTGAGTCAACATTCTGAGTAGTTTTCAAAATTTCCTCGTAAGTCGGAAATCGGAAGGTTAGAGCTGAAAAGGGTGTTTCGATTTCATCAAAATTGATACTTTCTTGTAAAGCTTCACTACAATCTTCGTCAAACAGAGGCTGTTTGTCGTCGGAGGTCTTGAAGGACCTGAAGTAGCCGAGAAGGAGTGGGAACAGAGCACAGAACAAAACCGATAATACTTTTAAAAGAATAACCAAATTGCTGAACAAATGTTCATTATTGGGAAAACAAAACTGGGTTTTGGACAAAAACTTCATCCGTGAACGTGGGATAATTCTTGAAATAGGTTCCTCTGTTTTTTGAAGGAAAAACAGAGTGTGTTTTTGAAACCCAATCTTGAAGATTTTTGGAAATATTGAGGACCCTTCTTAGACAATACCATTTGGGGAAGTTGATCTTCGTTTTTGATTCCCAGAAATTCTCGTTAAGGAAATTTGAGAATTTCTGGAAGGCAGGGGACGAACATGGAAATTATTTATTTCTACGAAAATATAAAATTTCTATTTCTAAACAACTTAAGAAAAATATATTTTATAAAACTTTTTGACTTTATTTTTTATTTTTATTTTTTATGTCTATTTCTCGTATTTAAAGTCGAAGAGCATGGTTGTGGTTGTGGCCACCATATATAATCTGTCATTTTCCTTAACGGTTGACTTTTTAAATATAATTTTCATTAACGATTGACCTTGTTTTTATTGGGTATAAACTAAACCAATTGTTTGAGAAAGTCGTTTACTCTTCATTTTGATTTATATTGCAAGTTAGAACGACGATATATATATATTTTTTAACAATGGTATGAAATCTAGTAAGAGTGCACTGTGACTTTTTTTCTAATATATCACACAAGGTAGGAGTGATAATCGATTCGATTTTGTTTTTTGGACCAATCAAAAATCAAACTAATAGTTTTACATAAGAAGATTGAAATCAATGTCCAATAAAGAACAAAATCAATAGATTGATTTTTATTTGATTCGGTTTATGTTTGGTTCTTGGTTTTTTATATTTCCTTTTTTTCTTCCAAATTTCTATTTTTATTTCTACTTTTGTTTTGAATTGGTTATTTTTGCTAATTTTAAATTAAAATTGGGTCTATTTCTTTTTTTTTTTTTTTCATAGATTGAATTTTGATATTTTTGTTTTTTCTTGGTACTTTTCTAAATAAAAAACATACAAGCTCCATAATAGTTGGTATTTTTTTTTCCCTAAACAACCAATAAATATAAACCATAACAATTTAAAATACTAACAACTACCTCAGTTTATTTTTAAAAGTATAGATATACCCTCTTTTCAGTTCGATTTTTAATGATTTGTTAAATAAAAAGTCGATCCGAACACATACTTTTTTGTTTTCTCCAAATACAAACCAATATGTCCAATTTTATGTTAAGAAATCAAACTAAACCATTAATTTAGTTTGGATTGGCTTGGTTTTTCAGTCTTTTGTTTTGAATTGGTTATTTTTGCTAATTTTAAATTAAAATTGGGTCTATTTCTTTTTTTTTTTTTTTCATAGATTGAATTTTGATATTTTTGTTTTTTCTTGGTACTTTTCTAAATAGAAAACATACAAGCTCCATAATAGTTGGTATTTTTTTTTCCCTAAACAACAAATATATATAAACCATAACAATTAAAAATACTAAAAGCTACCTAAGTTTATTTTTAAAAGTATAGATATACCCTCTTTTCAGTTCGATTTTTAATGATTTGTTAAATAAAAAGTCGATCCGAACACATACTTTTTTGTTTTCTCCAAATACAAACCAATATGTCCAATTTTATGTTAAGAAATCAAACTAAACCATTAATTTAGTTTGGATTGGCTTGGTTTTTCAGTCTTTTGTTGCGCCCCTAACATTACGGACAATCATACCATCATAGCCCTAACAATGATCTACATCGCGATCTGACCTTTTCATCCAAACACAACAAACTGTGAGAAAAATGGGAAAATACAACAAATTAATTGTACTCATTTTATAAAGTATCGTGTTAGGGATGACCATGTAGCCCAAACGCCATGACTATTTCTATCGCGATCTTATTTTTCCACCCAAAAACACACAAACGGTAAGGAAAATGAGATAAACCCAAAGGAAAATGAAGATCGCGATATGGTTAGTGATCGCGTTAGGTCTATGATAGATATGGTCATCCTTAATGCGCTACGTCATTAAAAAAAAAAAAAACATTATTGCATTTTGACATAAGCAAGGTTAGATTTCATACATCTATGAGAGGTGAGTCATCTATCATAAAGACCCTTGTGAAAGGGTTATCCGTACAAAAAAAAAAAAAAAAAAAATCTAAAAAAAACTTATTCAATCTTAATACATGTACTTTCAAATGTCTAACTTTAGTCTCAATATTTTTTGTTGATATAAAAAAATGGATCAATAGTAAATATGTATATTTTGAGAAAAAATAGTTCAAGAACTCTGCAAAACAAAGAAAATTGAACACATGCATGTTGTCAAACCACATACACTTTGAAGCTCAAATTATTTTTGGGTTTGTGAGTAACTTAACAATAAAAAAATAGTAGAGGATTTTGGGTCTAACTTCGACCAATGACTCTTCATTTATATATGTTAGTAATGTGTAACTGATACTTGGACTCATAACTACACTTCTCGAATTTTTGGAATCAGTGAGTCATTACTCGTTGGGCGGTTACACTACCACCACTTGAAGTTGTAATTTATGTTAAGTGTATCACCCACTCTTCCCCTCAATGGTTCCAAACTCACACTCTGAGGTCCTCCATGGATTCTCTTAACGTCTTTAATAAGTCAGTTTGAGCTTCTGCATGTGTCTTCTAAGCTTCCCCCATCAATCTTTTTAGCTTCTTGTCCTTCATGGTCATTTGAACTCTTTTATGGGTCCTCTTAGCTCCTTCATGGGTTTGTTGAGGTTTTCCATGGGTTCTATGAGCTCCCTAATAGGCCCTCTTAGTTTATTTCATGGCTACTTTTATCTCCCTCATGGGTTTCGACCATCGATCTCTTAAGACCTTGGGTGGCTATTGGTCATACATGGGTCCCATTGGCCTTGACCCACCATCTCAGGCCTCTATTCCTTTTTGGGCCTCCTATTTCTTTAGACTCTGGGTTTTGGCCCATCTCGATAAATCTACCCATCACACTTTCAATAAATCTTAAATGTAGTTTTTATTCTTGATTTTTAATAACCTTTTATTATTTTATTAACGCTTTTACTATAAATTTAATAATTTTTTTATTATTTATTAGCATTTTTACTATAAATTTTAGAAATATATTCACATACTTTATTTTTTCATAAGAATGTTTATTATACTTTCGAAAAAAAAAATTGACTTGGAAGGACTACTCGTCATAAAAAGATTACAAAGAACTGAATTTAAAATTGATTGAAAATATAGGAATAAAAATTAGACACTTAAAAGTATAGTACTTAAATTGAACATGATACAACAATGTCAAAGGCCAAAGTGGTATTTTAACATATCTTTTAGAGCAAATATTAGTTTATACTCTTGAACAAGGAGTTTTATCGATTTAAATCCTAAACTAATGATTGTATAAATTCAAATTCCAAACTTTTATGATTGTATCAATTTAAATTTCGAAATTTTATGAGGTACCAATTTACACCTTTGAGTTTCTTTCCGTTTATCAAGTTTCTTTCCGTTTATCAACCATTACTTCGCACTTAACTTATATCAATGTCGACCCTTTTTTTAACTCTAGTAAACCAATGGATCAGAGCCCCTGTTTGAAAACCATTCATCCATTTTTTTTTCCTTTTTGGTTATTTAGTAATATTTTTGGAGAAAAAAATTATTGTCATTTTAGTAAATTTGAGGATTTTAAATTGAATCAAATGAAAATAGTTTTATATTAAATGTTTTTTTTTTTAAAAAAAGTAATTAAATTTTAGAAAGATAATAAAAATGGGCTATTTTCTGTTGGCTTGATTTGAAAGTAAAACCAAATTATTGAATGATATCATTGGAACAATATCTATTCAAGTCACTCTCACAACAATATTCAACCAATCACATCTATTTCATTCAAAAATATTTTCTAAATATGTTTAATACGCAAAACAGGTCTTGTAATACATCCAACAAATAATTGTTGCAAAATAATGAAGCCACATTTTGTCAACAAAGAATATCTATCATCTGCACAACACACATATTCCTATGTTAGCAGTTTATACACAATGATCTTAAGATTGACCTTCATGGATGTGACTAATTTATTTTTAGTCTTCCTCCAACTTCCCTTGATTGAGCCACATTTTGTTCAGTCTACATGGAAGTGTACAACAAAAATTAAAATAAAATAAAATAAAATAAAATAAAATAAAAGCTAACAAAGGGGAAAAAAATACTTGTGTTATGCTTGATTGAGCGGTGCTTGGAGACTGAACAAAGCCCAACCTTTTAATCTAAAACTGTTAGTTAATGCCACACTTCAAAAAAGTGTACAAATATCACACACATGTACACCAACCGATGACTTTTTCAATCTTTAGTCTTAGATTGAATTGCACTCTTATTTTGTAATGAATTTTAGTTAATTCCTTAAACCCCAAATTTTCGTAGAATACTTTCAATTTCGGGCACATACATCTTATCCAAGCTTAGATTTCTCAACTTCATCTCAGATGTACAAAATCTTTATATATATATATTCCCATGGAGCAGGAATAATGTGATGAATACTTCTTTTATCCATATGAAATTTTAAAAAAAGAAAGAACCAAAATTATGCATATGTTCAATCAACATTCTAGAGAAAATGTTCCTTAAAAAAAGAATACAAACTACTTACACAATCTACTTAAATAAATATGTATACGACCAAATGTGGTGGAAGAATATTGAGTGGAATAAATTCCTCAAGCTTTTATTTATTATTATTGTTATTTTAAATTACTTCAAACCCTTTCTTTCAAATGATGCCGCTCACCATCCAACGGTAAAATAACTACAACTTCCTTTCTTATAACTATTTGGAAACTCACTAGAGAGATGTTTGTCGCGTAAAGTTGAGTTATAATAATTATATGGGGAATTAGATTGTCTGAAGTTTTTTGGATGTAAAATTAGGTTAAGTTGAGTTAGAATATTTGTATTTGTTGTGCTGAGTTGAGTTACGTTAGAAAGTATGTGTTTGAAGTGTTGAGTTGAATATACGATGCAGTTTTTTTAAACAAATGTATTATATATATATATATAATTTTTTTTTTGGGTATTTTGTTCTGTTTGCTTTTTTTCTCTTTTTTTTTTTTTTTCTTCTTTTTCTTTTTGCTATTTTTTCTGTTTGGTTGGGTTTTTCTTCTTTTTTTTTTTCTTTTTGGTATTTTTATATGTTTGCTTTTTAACTTTTTTTTTCTATTTTTTTCTTTTTACTATTTTTTCTGTTTGCTCGTGTCTTTTTTTCCTTGTTTTTCTTTTTGATGCTTTTTATCTGTTTGTTTCTTAATTTTTTATTATTTTATCATTTATTCTTTTTGGTATTTTTTTCTGTTTTCTCTCTCTCTCTCTTTTTTTTTTTTTTTTTGTTTTTTTTTTATTTTTTCTTTTTATCTTTTTTTTTCTTTTTTTTTTTTTTTTCTATTTTTTCTGTTTTTTTTTTTTTTTTTTTCTTTGTTTTTCTTTTTGGTTCTTTTTTTCTGTTTGTTTCTTAATTTTTTATTATTTTATCATTTATTCTTTTTGGTATTTTTTTCTGTTTTCTCTCTCTCTCTCTTTTTTTTTTTTTTTTTGCTTTTTGTTTTTTGTTTTTGCTATTTTTTTCTATTGTTTTTTTGTTTTCCTTTTCTTTCATTTCCCATTTTTTCCTTTTCCCTTCTTTGTTTCCTTCTTTATGTCCAATTGTATCCCTATTTGAATAGAAATGTAAACGCTAGAAAATGGTCAATTTTTTCTCAATCTTGGAACATAACAAATTCATACAAAGAATAGATACAAATTACACAAATTTGTGCAACAATTTTTGAACCCTCAATTTACTTAACTTATATAGATATATTTTTTATTCCTAAGCTACAAAACGTGTATGAAATAAACAAAAAACATTTCACAACATGCTTAGCTCTCAATCATAAACAAACAAGAAACAAATAAATTGAACATCTTTATTTACTAGGGGTGTACACGGATCTCTCGCCCTCTCCCTCTCGCTCTCGCGCTGGATCTCTCGCTTTATCTCGCTCTATCTTGCTCTCTCTCTTTCTCTCTCATTACCTCTCTCGTTCACTCTCGCAATTTCTTATTTTTTTTATAACTTATAAGGTGTTTTTTTTAATAAAAAAATCATTATTGGTCCACAAACTTTAGTAATTGTGAGTGAGGAAATGGAGCACTTTTTTCAATACTTATAATATCTGTGTCATAATACAAACACAAAAGTTATATGTCGTGACGTATGCAAAAGTTATCATTCTTTTGTCCATTGTTTATTTGTTGTTATCCAAAAGAAATATAAACAAAATACAGGGGTACTGGTTCAAATATCAGTAGATGGAGGCAGTACCTCTTCCTTGCGTGTTCTGGTACTACAAGAGTCAATAAGATGACTTGATCATCCTCATTCAAGCCATCAATGATGTATATGGCGTTCGCTACTTCCTTCCGATGCCCGAACTCCAGCTCATATAGATCAAGACAAATGTAAGCCCAAAGCATGAATTCGAAATTTTTTTTAGAACCGTGTGCTAATCCGACATGCAAATAATAGATGAAAAATAGATGTAAATAGAGGACAAAATAAATATGAAAACACGAGGGAAGAAATCGAAAAAGATAACATAAATCTAAAAAAAAAAAAAAACAGAAACGAAAAGAAAATGGAAGAAGAAAGAGGGAAGAAACCGAATAGCGGAAGAAGAGAGAAGATGAGGGAAGAAACTGAGCGTCGGAAGAAGAGAGAAGATGAGGGAAGAAACCGAGCGTCGGAAGAAGAGAGAAGATGAGGGAAGAAACCGAGCGTCGGAAGAAGAGAGAAGGAAAAATGACAAAAGAAGAAAGAAGAGGGGAGGATCTGAACAACAAAAGATGAGGGAAGAGAGAAGGAAAGGAAAATAAAACTCACCGATTTTTAAAGTGAGTTTTGTGTGGGTAAAAATGTGGGTTATTAAACCCACTGTTTTTCTTTATGGGCCTAACAAACATGGTTAATGGATACCCACCCAACCCATACCTATTTATCAAACACCCCCATGACATTGTTTGATTCAATAAAAAAAAAAAAAACAAATCATAAAAGAAATAAATAAATAAAAAACACATTTGCCTCTTTGGCACAAATTGTAGTCTCCTTCGCTCTCTTCTCTTAAGTAAAAAAGTTTGCCAAAGCAAGCTTAGGTCAGTGATGACGATTGACATAATTTTCCATCCTAGAGGTGGAAGGTTCGAATCCCCCAATCTCCAAATGTTATACTAAAAAAACCTAGAAAAGCTATGGAGAAAAATTCTTGTAATGTTTCATATTTACTCTAAACTCATATTAGGAAAAAAAAAAAAAAAAAACTCCTTGCCTCTTGTCTTTCTTCAAGTTTCTATGATATGATATATGCTTCTAGTGTGATGTTCACTTTTATTAATGGTTTTTTAGCGAAAAGAAATGAAAGATGTATGTTGATACAATCATAAAAGTTTGGGACTCAAATTAATAAAATTATTTGTTTATGATTTAAATTAATACAATCTGACCCTTTTCCAAATTTATTTTCATCTAAATTTAAAGAGGAAAAAAAAAAAAAAAAACACCATTTTTAAAGTCGTGACTCGTGCTCGTAAGTCCATGAGACGAGTATAGCAATTACCAGTTTTGCCCCTAATCTCAATCGTCACTTTGAAACGTATCAGCCGTTGGATCTAGGGCTTCAAAAGCTTAAATCCTTACCCTATATATCCAACTTCCTTTGCCCAATTGCTGCCCCTTCTGCCGCGATTATTCTCGGAGACGCATAGAGCTCACTCAAGGTTAATCGAAGATGGTGCAGCGACTTACTTACCGTAAGCGCCACAGCTACGCTACCAAATCCAATCAGCACCGTGTTGTCAAAACCCCTGGTACTTTTCTTCACCCTTCCCTTTGCCCTTTCCATTTCTTGACCATTCTATAGTATTTTAGTATCAGTTGCATAATGGGTGTCGTGATGATGCGTTTTAGGTGGAAAGTTGATCTATCAAACCACCAAAAAGAGAGCCAGCGGTCCCAAATGTCCTGTTACCGGGAAGAGAATCCAGGGGGTATGTGTGATTTTATGTCTTTGATCAATAAAGATGTTTTTTATGTTGATACGAAGTTCTTATTTTTCGGGTGTTTATAATTTCCATTTGCATTTGGGCATAGTCATTCTTCTTGAAGCCGACATTGCGTCCTACTGATGGGTAGGGTGTTTTCATTTTGTTAATTGCTTGAGAAGTAGAAGTAGCGTGGTTCGTAGGTGTTCATTGCCGGCATTTATGTTTTGTTTAGTTTCTGATTTAGTTCAGAATTTTTAAAGTCTATATTTCTAATACATCTGATTTCCTTCTATTTCTAATGCCAAACCCCCTTTTCAGTACTTGATTTGCTTTTTTAACTTTGGGTGTAATGTTCGCCTGATATCAAAATTTAGATGCCCTTACACACCGAAATATTGTAGGATCTAGTGGGCTGTCTCTTGAGATTAGTGAGGTGCGTGTAAGCTGGCCCGAATTGTAATGAATATAAAAAATATATCAAAATTTAGATATTTCTTTTTGTTTATATACTCTGGGGCAGTTTTGATGAGTAGATGTGTATGTTGTAAGTATTTTAAGCTCAGCTATTGGCTATTGCTAACAAATAGAGGGTAGTGAATATAAGCTGTGTTACTCTCAGTCCCTAGAATATATACTTGTTTGTAATAATTGGTAGCATTTTGGCTTAATTTGATACTCTTTTTTCTGTATTCTCTTTTAGTTCTAATCTTTTCTTTGAACAGATTCCGCACTTGAGGCCTGCTGAATACAAGAGATCTAGACTGGCTAGGAACCGTAGAACTGTTAATCGGGCATATGGTGGTGTGTTGTCAGGAAGTGCTGTAAGAGAGAGGTATGTGTTCATTGAATGAATCCTGATATTTTTGGTTTTTTTCTGCTATAACCAAAGTAGACAAGCTTAAGGTCTGTTTCAACATTGCAGGATTATTCGGGCATTTCTAGTAGAAGAGCAGAAGATTGTGAAAAAGGTATTGAAAATCCAAAAGGCAAAGGAAAAGTTAGCTTCCAAGAGTTAAAATATGATTAGGTGAAAAGAAGGGGATAAAAGAAACAACCATGGAACTGCTCCGGTTTAGAAATGTTTTGCGTTGAATTTAAGAATTTTAGTGTTGATAGCGGGTAGGTGTTTCTTCTTTTGCTTAATTGGATCGATCATCACATTTTAATTCTTCACTTTGTTGACAAATCAATTCCCGAGGTCTTGTTTTGAGATATTGTGTATCTACTATGACAATGTTGGGATGTTATTTTAACTCCCTTTCTAAAGGCTTTTGTATTATGTTACTGAATCTTATACGATATATCTTGTGGAATTGACGTTAGAATAGAATTTCTTTGATTATATGGTTTAGTTTATTGTTCTCAACTGTTTGATAAGTTTATCCTTTGGATAATTTTGTCTATGTTGGTTATGATCAATTTTGAGGAGATCAAGAAGCGTATCTTCTAGAAGTACAATTTCCATACTCCCGTTCAGGAATGTTTTTGGGATGGCTTGTGAACTAGGTCATGGGGGGTGGGTTAGTTATGTGGAGCCCAATAGTGTTTAGACTTAATAAAACATGAATAGATGTGTTTTTAGTGATGGGATATGAACTCTTTTGGGCTATGCGGAGAGTGGAATTGCCCTCTCTCGCAGGCTCTCTCTCACAGTCTTGTTCCCTCTCGTTGTTTGGTTGGCTTGCTCCTGCTCTATTTCGGGAAATTCTCACCTTCGTCCCCACCTACAAATGGCAGGGGTGGGGATGGGGTAAATTCTGCCCACGTGGTGCCCTACCCCGCCCTGGTCCTGTTGTCAACCCTACTCCTTGTGTGTATTTTGGCATGTACCTATCTTAAAACTTGATGTTAAAATAAGAGCAAATAAATCCACCTCAAAGTTTGAGAGATTGTTTAAAATTCAGGGTTTAGCCTAAAATATTATATGGAATTGTATTTTAAAATTTAACAATATCCTTAGACTTCATAACATAGATTATAATTCAACACAACTGATTAAAATTTAAAATTTAAGGAACTTAATCTGAAATTTATGTTTTAGGGTACATTGAGGGTATTTTAGCCGCCTGTAATGTTTTATATTATCTTTACTTGTCTTACAAAAGAACAATGAATTTTTCTCATCTATTGGCTATTTTTTTCTTAACATCTTACAGAATAAATGAGATATGAAAAGGCTATAACATTAAAATAGATATTGTCGACTAAGTGACTATATTTCAACTGAACTAAAAAATGTCAAAAAAAGAAAAAAAAAGGGGAAAAAATGTTTGTAGAAATAGGATTTGGACCTAAAATTAATTAAATTTAAAGTGTAGTATAGGATAACAATCACACATTACTACCTTTCGTTAAAAAAAAAAAAAGAAAAAAAAAGGGGAAAAAATGTTTGTAGAAATAGGATTTGGACCTAAAATTAATTAAATTTAAAGTGTAGTATAGGATAACAATCACACATTACTACCTTTCGTTAAAAAAAAAAAAAAGAAAAAAACAGAAAAGTAAAAACAACCTTTTGGTGGGTCGAGTTTTCTTTTGGTTTGAAAATGTTTTGTTTTTTGTTTTAAGTCTTGAGTTCGATTTTAATTTAATTTTTGGTTTTTAAAGTGTTACAATTTTACTGTTAGATTTGAGTTTTGTTTGAATTTCGCCCGTAAGTTTGAAATTTTCACCCCAATTTTGTGGAAGGGTGAATACAATCTTCCGTCTTTTAGCATTAATATTTATTAATTAATTAAAAAAAAGTTATAAAATGAAATTTTAAAATTAATTTTATAGTGATAAAAAATAGTGAATCTTAATGAATTATATTCTTTTAATTGTTTAAAATTAGGGCTCCTTGCATAACAAAATGAAATTAAAATATTGCATAAATAAAAAAAACTTAAAAACTAATTTCAAATATAATAAAATTTATCTTCAACCCTTAGAAAATGTCCAAAATGCCCATTGAAGACATGAAAAAAAGGGGAAGCACGAAATTTCTTGTTTTTTAAGTGATAGGCTTAGAATCATAATTCTTTTTGTAAGATTCTATCAAGGAAATATAATTGTCTATCAATGATAACACACCATCCATAATATGCTTCTATCAAGGGAATATGATAGTCTATTGAAGATAGTACATAAACCATCTCTATAACCAATATTTATATATCACTAGTGAATCTGTGATAGATTTCTATAACGAATGAACTTATATTAGTGATAGACATACTAGCTTTAGTTTAATTTCTATAATGGATAGAAATTGATACCTAATGATTCTATTAGCGATAGATTCTTATAATCGATAAACTTCTCTAAGTGATAGAAGCTTGTTATTGAAAATATATTAGCGCGATTAACTATATTTCTTTTATAGCCTCTATGGTTGATAGAGAAATGGTTGTATCACCCATGGCAAAGCAAAGTGAATTTGACCATGAATTTTCAATTGTGAATATTTGGAGAGGGTTTTGATAGAGCCATGGACTTGGCCCTAGCTCTCACCACTACCCAGTAGTAATAACACCCAACCCTTTTGCCTAAAGGAAAACACCAAATCCCTCTCCTTCACCAAAGATCTCGCCGTCTCTTCCCTCACAGTTCTTCCCCTTAACCAACAATGTTCTCAAGCTCCACCACCACACCCCCAAATTCCTCCTCCAATCAATTCAACTTATAATTCCGCCATATTCATGGCCGCTTGCTGACAACCAAACCTCAAATCCGACGTCTCCTTCGTTGATCTCGTCGTTGTACCACTCACTGCACCACATATGCTATTGGTGCGTTCGTCGAGGTTGAGATTAAATTTTTGCCACGATATAATAGGAATTAGGGTATTACAACAAATGATACACTAGAGAGTATTTAAAAAAAAAATTGACTCTTGTGAAGAAGATGGTCTCGGAAAAGATGTGGTTTGAGGAACAAGATTTTTTGGATATTCACGCAATTTTACCATGTGGGACCCATCTATGAAATTCTGAAAAAGTTGATAAATGGGTTAGAAAAAGAACTTCTTACAAAACAGGTCAGCTTTGTCCCATAAAAAACTTTTTGGGTTAGAAATAACAATTTCTCCTATTAGTGCTTTTGTCGAGGTTGAGATTAAATTGCTGTCGGGTATAATAAGAATAAATATAAAAGGAATTAGGGTGTTGAAAAATTTTGTTATATTTGCAATTTTAAGTATTGTTTATATCCTTAATTAATTATCCTAAAAATTCTTTCAATTGCGATTACCCTTTAAATACACTCACATAAAAGAGTGAAAGTGAATATTTTTTTTCCTTATATTTAACAAAACCTAAAAAAAAAAAGAAAAAAAAAAAGAAAAAGCCATTAACAAAAAATAGAATGTCAAGAATGGGATTCGAACCCATGCCCTTTCGGACCAGTACCTGAAACTGGCGCCTTAGACCAACTCGGCCATCTTGACTAATTGGTAACCGAATTTCACTTTCCATTAATCATCTTTCAATACATCATAATTATTCAACCCATTTAATAGATGAATGATAAATGAAGCATATATGTTTTAAAAAATTAATATGTAGATATGTATTTAGAGAATTATTAATTGAAAAAAATGCTTGTTTACTAACATTTTTATTTTTAGTCGTCATCATTTTTTTAAACTATTAATATTTTGGTTACAATTTTAATTATTTTAAAAAGCAAGTTACAAGAAAAGTAATAGAATAAAGGAAGAAGAACACACAGAATTTCTAAAATAGACCATCAAGGTTTTGCATAGTTTGAGCAAAGATACATTGCATAGCATTTGCATATGTATGCATTGAATCATCCCATCTCTTATATTCTCACTCTTCTGCCAAAACATTAATCTCTTCTCCTTTATTCAAGTTGTTTCTTCTTTTCTCAATATTACAAATTGCATTCATTGTAAAGCTTATCCAATTTTTTTATTTTTTTATTTTTTATATTATACTTTAAGAAACTACTATATATATATATATATATATATATAGATTTATTAATTTGTATGTATATACATTGAAAGATTCATCGGAAGATGCTTTAACAAATGGAATTAACTACTACATTGCATTATTGGATATATTTATTGATTGTTGTCTCTAATTTACTAGTTACTAAAACTATACTTGTATAAGGTCAATGAAGATTTTCTACCAGTGTTTTTAATATTACATAGGATGTTTCAAATGTTTTTAATTTTTTAAAATAAATTCAATTTGAAAGATTTGCCATCTAACGCTTTGGTGATTTTCTTCAAATAGAATGAATATAGATTGAATCAGGTTGATTCCTAAATGCGGGATGTCTAGTACTTGGATTTTTTCCTTAAACAGGATTGACCCTGCAATTCTTTCTAAGGCCAGAATGTCAATTCCGACTTAGTTTGAGATAGTATTGGCAACAATAGAAAGGATCCCAATGCTACTCATTTTCATATGGGCCAAATGGATCTACAAAGAACGCCACAAGCGAAGGCAACTCCTTGGGTCCCCCATCGGCCATTGAGGACCGAATGGTAAGGCATTGATCAACATGGAAGAGACTTTTTTGTATATAATAATTAAAGGGAGTAGAAAAGCTGCTGCGTAGGTGTCTGAGTAATTGGGAGATCTACTAGAATTGTCCGCCAATTCAAACCCGTCCCCGGACAATTGAGTTTGGTAAACGTATGAGATCTCTACTACAATTCATTGACATTTTGTTCTTTTGCTCCGGAAGTCGCCAAAGAAGACTTTGCTGATCTTATTACTACTACGTCCACTTAAACAATTCAAATTTAATTAGTTTGGTTTGGAGAGTACTTGTTGGATTAAAGTGTTTTTTTTTTTTAGTGTGTTAGATGACTTTTATTTCAATTTTATATATTTTGCTAATCCCCTATTTTTTCCTCCCATTTTCTCTTTAAGTTTATTTTAGTTTTATATTGAAGATGGTGGATACATATATATATTTTTTTTATTCAAGTTCCACCGTTATAATTTTTTGATGCACATGCTATATGGAAAATGTTATATAATTAATAGAGAGAATAGTTTTGTAAAATTCTACTGAAAAAAAAGCATAGTTTTGTAAAATGGAAGGAGACGAGGGAACTTAAATTCAACATATTCTTTCCATTTGAATAAAAAAAAAATACGTATCCACTTATTGTGTTCAAAAAATTAAACCAACCGAATCTAATCAATATAGTTTGAGTTTTGAGTTGTGTTCAAATAAATGAAAATTTTATGGATTGGATTATAATTCATGGTTCATCTAAAATAACCAAAAACAGCTCAAACCAATCCAACTTATTATTAATTTAAAAAAGTATATTTTTTAAAAAATAATTTTTACAATTATATATATCTAATTTAATTTAATTCCATGTTTTTTTTTTAAAATAATTTACCATGTAACAAGTCCTAAAAACAAATTCTTTTAGCATGTTTGAAAATAAAATTTTCATAATATAAATTAAAGTTTAGTTATTCATACTAATTTAATATGTAAAAATAGCTAAATAAATTTTCGCTTAATAGTATTTTACTTATTTTTAGAACAAAATTTTAAATAAATGACACAAGTAATTCGAACTAATCCAAGTAGTTGGATTGAGTTTATTATTTTAATATTTTATTTTTTTTAATTCATGATTCAGTATATAATAAGGGTTAATTGAGTTGAAGAAACTTACAACCCGAACAATTAGACTGAGTCTAAATAGTGTTCCGAATCTAACCCCACCCACGACTACCCTTAATCTTGAACATAACATAAAATAGACTTAAGAGAGAAAATGGGGGAGAAAAACATAGCTCATTAGCGAAATATAATGTAAAATAAAATTTGAAAAATATAATTAAAGGCAAAATTAGATAAGATTAGACAGAACTAAGAAGTAAAATACTAATCACCGAAAGAAAAAACTTAAAAACACAAAAAAAAAAAAAGAAAAAAAAAAAAAAAAAAAAAAANTACCCTTAATCTTGAACATAACATAAAATAGACTTAAGAGAGAAAATGGGGGAGAAAAACATAGCTCATTAGCGAAATATAATGTAAAATAAAATTTGAAAAATATAATTAAAGGCAAAATTAGATAAGATTAGACAGAACTAAGAAGTAAAATACTAATCACCGAAAGAAAAAACTTAAAAACACAAAAAAAAAAAAAGAAAAAAAAGAAAAAAAAAAAACAGCAAGAAAGAGAGAAGGATAGAAATTTGGAGATAATGTACTTTAAAAAGAGAGGGGTACACGTGGAGAGTTTTGATTTGATATTTGCTGAGGTACCCCAATATTTTCCGTTTCTTAAATTATTTAAGATCAGTTTGTGTCATTGTAGGTTTTAAAATAATTGCGTGTAGTTTTACTAGAAAAATCAATTGATGTAAAATAGGATTTGATAAAATCTAATTTTAAATTAAAATAATTGTTACGTTGTTTAGTAAATGAATATTAAATTTATGTAATAATACAGATATAGGATCAAATAACATATTATCATTTCAATTATTTTTTATATTCATATTTAATTTATAATTATTTGAAAATATATATGATTAACAATCTAATTTTTTTAATAAAAAATTATTTAATTATTATAAACTAATGGAGTGATAAATTTGAGATGGGCAAGGGAAGATACCAAATTTTTAGGAAAGCTAAAATCTAAAAGCTCCATTAGAACGAATTTAAAAGTGATTATGTGTAGATTAATAAATAATTTATTTTACCAAACAACCAAAGCGGTTAAGATTTTCGTATAATCATCTTTTATACTTGCAAAAGCAATCCCAAACGAGACCTTAGAACTCAATAAAAAAAAAATTGCTCTATGTTTGCAAATTGTTTTAAAACTACCAAATTTTTGCTAATACTTTGTTAAAATAACCCTAGTTTTACACATAATCCGAATTTGGGCAAAGTAGAAATTAGGTGATATGTATATTAAATCCGGATTAGGATGACTTGCGAAAGAGACGAAATAACACCCATAAATTGCATACACAAAACCCGATCTCCAAGACAGAGATGGAAAAGACGTTGCAGAAAGTTTTAGAGTTGGAGAGGATGAGGACTCAATAGGACTTTACCTCCACTTGAGTCCTAAAATTGTATTTATGTTCTGGTTCACTTTAACTAAAATTTTTGGTCTTCTTCTCAGAGTGGACTTTTTAGACTTGCTTCAACCCCGTGATCTAACTTTTCTTTCGGGTTCTTGTTCACAAGAGGAATAACTGAATTTAACATTTCATTTAGTGAAATAGCAAAAATATTTATTGTTGGAGTTTTAGTGGTTGTTTTAACGCCGTTCGTGGTGGTTGTTGTAGATGTCTAAAAAATGATTTTTCTTTTACAAGAACGGTTTATAAAAGGAGCTTTATGGCGGTGGTCTAAATTTCTGATTTAATAGATTAACATTCATATTATCTTGGATTGTCTAACAAACCCTTATTGAGTGTATGATTGGATGCGATTAACGTATAATACATGACATATAATTATATCTTAATCTTTAAGAAGCAATAGGTTAGATTATCTTGTGAAATTGTGAACCGATGACAATTGACATTGTGTAATCAACTTAGAGAAACTACGTGAAATTTCTAATTAGGTGTTTCCTATAATTCCTAGAGCATAATGCAATCAATTCAATTTGTTAGTATGCGGTTCATCTAATTTAATTGGCTAATTAGATAACTTTTGAGAGTTCTCGAACAAGTGGGTGGATCCTATCTCCTAGGCTAGGCCGTTTATTCTATTTACTTGCACTTTTATTTTCTACGATTTACAATTCCACATTTTATTTTCTTCGCATTTATTCTTCAATTCCACACAAAACTCCCCGCTACAGTGAAACTAATCTTCGCGCTTCCCTCCAAATACACCAAGTTTTGCTGCTAATACTACGCTTTAGTAGTAAGAGTTGCAGATATCGGAAATTATAAATATTATTTGATTGGGTTTTTTGGGAGCAACACCAAAAATGCTTACATCAAATTCGGTGCTCCGATGTATAAATAGAAATTATCGTTTTTAGGTCATTCATTTTGCCACTAGCCGATTGGGATCGAGAGACTCTCCTCTTTTCTTCAGCTTTTTGATCTGTTTATGCATGGAAACTCTTCCCCATTAATCGGTATGTCGCTAAGGTAACATTTTCTAGCTTGAGTTTAGATCCTTTTCCCTATTTCAATGTATTTGTGAGATTTTGAATCAAGTTTTATAATTGTTGAATTCAATTTTGAATTGGACGCTTGTGGATGTATGATTACTACTTTAAATTAATATTTAATTCGTGACACTTAGGTTGTATGTTGATCCAATAGGTCGACTTGCGATTTGAATTAGATTAGGATCCAACCAACTTAGAATTGAACCAAAAGAATATTTAATCATGACTGTTCCAGTTTAATGTTCACACTAACATTCCCTAGAACTTAATGCGATTAGAACAACTTGATTTGCATGCATTCATCTAATCAATTTGGACTAGTTTGTTGATTATAACAATTTAACTAGCCTTTCTAATTAAGTTGGTTAGGTGCAAGCAACTATTTAATTTTGGTAATGAGAATTCAATGATCGAATTACTTGAATAGGGAAAATCTTTTATAACCCAAGCTAGACTTTTCTCTTACAAATTCTCAACCCTTTTATTTATCACGTTTATTTTTTGCCTTTAATTTTTTTTTTTGTGCAAATAAACAATCACAACCCCCTTTAATTACCTTGAATTTGTTACTACTTAATTGAAAAATTCTAGTACTCCCGGTGTTCGACTTGGTCTTGGCACTACTACGATTTTGGTAAGATAATAAATATAAGATGGATTGAGGGGAAAAACAACTTATTCTTGGTTCAAAAGTGTAAAAGAAAAACCCAAAACGATCTTAAAAGGCTCACACTTAAGGAAGGCGGGAAAAATTTCCTATACTACGGTAGTATGGAAATTTCTCCATACTACTTCCATTTATTGTGTGCCACACCAACATGCTTTCTTAAATATGGTGAGACCTATTGACATCATTGTAGGGACCATAAATATTAAAGAAAGAAAATTTATAGTATGAATGCATGGAGTATAATACTACGGTAGTACTAAAATTTTTTTCGGGAAGACGTGTTGCTATAATTATTATGATTTCTAGTTCTTGCTAAAAATTTCTAAATGAAACTTTTCCCTTGATGACTTAGTCATGAACTATTTACTCTTTAACTCTCTATATTATTACTGACTGACGTAAGTCTTGTTAGTCGGACCCAGATGCTGCCTAGGGTATGGTCTTAAACCCTGAACATGGTTCATGCAACTTTTAACTCCCTTCCCTTACGTTCAAATATGATATGAACACAAGTAATAGGCATCATTTCAGCTTTTTATTTTATCTTGTTTGGTTAATGACTTAAAAGTCTGATTGTTTGAAGCTTATATTGTTCCTTAATTTTAAAAAGACATGCCAAATTATCTTATTTTTCTCTTCAAAACTGAATTGAATTTTGAGTAATTGAGAAAATAAAAACAATAATGGAAGGATGGCGAAAGGAGAATTCACATCTTGACAAAGAAAGAACATAAACATTTAAAAAGATGAACAAAAATAATTATTATACAAGGACGAAAGAATTTTTATGAGTATTAATAACAAGAAACCGCTATTTATATAAAATAGGCAGACTCCATAGGAAAGGAAGCAACCATTCATGAACAAAGTACACAAACACAATTCCTGATACATTATAAAGTATTTGTAATAGATAATCTTATATAATTAACAAACACATCTTTTCATTTAAAAAACAGGGGAGAAAACAAACAAATTTGACTTTAAAATGGTATCAATTTTAACTCTAAATAACTTTTAATTTCATCCAAATATATCTCAAGCTTAAATAAAAACAAATATCGTTGCAATCTTAATCTTAAATTTTTAATAGTGTTTGAATTTTAATAATGTAATAAGTTCTTGACAAAAAGAATTCACTCTCATACATTCATTCAATGAACTATAAAAAATAAGAACCACATAAAAATGAAAAAAAAAAAAAAATTAGAGCAAAATGAACAATTTTGAAGGAGTTCATAACTCATTCAGTTTAAATAATAAGTATTTGACATAAATTTAGTAAAATAGCTGTGATGTAAATGTATTTGAATAATATGATATATTAATTAAAACAAATTATAAACAAAAATTTCTAAAGGAGCAGCATAATGAAATATCACCCACATTGTTTTTTTTTTTTTTTTTAAATTCATTAAAGGTTTATAAATAGGTTATTTTTTTTTTTTTTTTCTATTTTTTTTTTTTATTGTTCTTTTGAATTTGATTGATCTTTGGAAGAGAAAAAAAGAACGATAAAGGTTGATATTAACCTTTTAAATTATTTAAGTTTGTTTTTGTTAGATATGTACTTTGTTTCTTTAATATTAATAATACAAAATGATACAAAATTTCACTTATTTAAAAAAATACTATTATTGTTATTTTATTTTATAAAAATATAGTCTTACTTTCTTAAAAGATACCATAATAAATAATTATATGTTCTTAAAATTAAGAAAAAGAATAAAAAAAAAAGAATGATGTAGATACACAATTGTGTATAAGTTGAAAAAAAAGTGAGCATTCAGAAAATATAACATATATCTACCAACCCGGGCATTTTTAAAAACTCCAAATAGTTTTTAATTATATTTACCTGCATTTTCAAATAAGTTTATTAATAAATAGTTATATCTTCTTAAAATAAAAAAAAAACATAATTATTTAAATACAAAATCTTGTATTCAAGTTTTGATGTTCATAAAATCTACAAAATAATAAATATATTGAACAAAAAATACATATTTGTATTCAATACTAAAAGTAAAAACCTTAATATAGATTCATTATCAATATTTTTTTTTATTCAAATTCATAAATGGTTATCAAATAGGTTATATGTTGTTTTTTTTAAAATAATATTTATATGTTTTTTTAAAATAAGTAATTAATAAACAATTATATCATCAAATAGGTTATATGTTGATTTAATGCGTTGAACTATACAATGCTTACAAGTATTTGTAGTGTTAAATGCTCTTTACAATAATTATAAATAACTTTATACACAATGAATTGATGGATGAACATATGGAGTAATGAGAAGGAGTGGAGATGGGATGAAATTGTCAAGTTCAGACAAGCATGCGTGGAGATGGTGGGTCCATGAGAAAAGTGGGGTTAAGATAACTTAGCTAGCATATTCCTAAGTGTTACTTAAGTAAACATTCATGCTACCAAACTCAACATTATCTTTAAAGCCAATTCATTTCTTGTTAAATGACAAAGATTAATCACTTAATCTCTTAAGTAAATGATTATACTTACTTAAACCCATTTGTTCCACAGATTTAGGAAAATTTGAAGCACCTATTTAAACAAGATGAAAACAAACTTAGATAAACACCTGGAAAATGCTAATTTCATGCACTTAACCCGTTAAACATTCAATTATTCATGGTGTCGGGTATTGAAGATGAGTAGAGATGGAAGTACAATTTCAATCAAACTTATATTAAGAAAATAAACAAATCTCTCAATTGTCAGCAACAAAATACAAGATTGAAAGATGAACATAATGGAAAAATGGAAATAAAGGTCGTCAAACTGCTAATGACAATGTTTTGCTTCTTGGAGGTTTGAGATAGTAGCTGTTTGATACATAATTTGCACAGAGGTGGATGGATTCTCACTCTCTAAGAGATGACTTTGAAACTCTTAGAATCTTCTCACAGAGAAGCTCGAAGTGGAAGGGGGCAATGGACGTTGAGAGAGAATTTGAGGAGAGCTTTCACCATTGTATTTCTCTTTGTCATTATTATGAAGTTCATCGGGCTATTTATAGGCATCCAAGAAGTAGTCCCATGATGACCTGACACCTTTGCATTTAATTCCATGCCTTGTTATGCAGGCTTCATTGTGTCATCAGTTCATTGGATCTGCCATGGTCTGGTTAAGTCAGTTACCCACTTGCATATTGACATGACAATTGCCGCCCAGACGTCTATTTCTACTATTCTTCTTGACACCAGGTTTCTCAACGCATTGATCTTTATAACAGTTTAACCTTGATGATTTTAACAGCATCTTTTCTTTTGTACTTAGAATAATTTTGGTCTATTTTTAGCTCTATCTTGTGTTCAAAAGGATACAAACTCATAATTTTCAGAATAGTTGCTTTTGTAAACATTGCAAACGCAAAATTAGTCATGTTACACAATTCAACTACTAAAGTCATCCGTTCATCTTTAATATTACTCCAATTATTCTAAATAAAGAGTACAATAACTTGTATTTCCACAAGTCATCAGCTTTTCAAAAAATATGTTACCTTCTTAACTATTTAAATAAATATATTATAATAATGTCATTCTGAATTGATATAGTTTGTCAAATCTATTGTCGAAATTTAATTGATTCAATATTTTTATAACAATTACTTTTCTTAAACCTTTATCGAATAATCTAGATTTAACAAAATTAATTGAAATCCAAATCATATAAAACTTTAAATAAAAATATTATAATAAAATTTAAATTAATTATCCATAGGATAATAATTGAAATAATAAGCTATTTTTGCTCATATAACTAAATTACACTAATTTAATATTAATTGACCGAACACAAAAACTAATTTTTCTAATTTACAATTAAAATTCTTCTGTTCATAGTCGATTTTTCTAAAAATACAATTGCTAGCAATTATTTTAAAAGCTACAGTAATTCCAAATGGAGGCTTGGAGTTGAAGTTTGGTACCTATCAGTTGTTAAAATTATTTTTTTTCTTGAAAAATAAAAGCCTCATTGTTTCGTTCAAAGTTAATTAATTTTTAATCTTAATTCTCAAACATGTCAAACTAACTATTATAGGTGAATTTTGGCATGACCAAATAAAACAAAAAATTAAGATAAGATAAGACAAATCAAGATACTTTGAGATAAGATAAAATAAAATAAATTAAAATAGGAAAAAAATTTGATCTTGCTTAGGATGAGGAAAATCTCATATCCTAATCCTAATAGATTTAAGATAAATCCTAGATCAAATCCCATACAAATACACCATAATTGCTTCATCAAAGATAACTTAAAACTTCTAATTTCTTCTCAATTCTATAATTCTCTTGCTGACTTAGGAAACAGAGCATTTTTTCGTTCTGCAGATCCTCTCTTTCTCAAATTACATATTTACCGTTGTCACGTGGAGGCCAGAATTTGGCATCAACACTAACCATCTTAAATACTTTGTCTTTCTGCTCTAAATATGTAATTGACTTAATTAGTTGTTGTGAAGATTGTGATCGAATGGAGTAAGATCGCAGCTAAAATAGATTATAATAAAGAAGAAGAAGAAGAGAAAGAATAGCACACAATGATTTTACATGGAAAACCCATAAACAAATTAGGGTAAAAACCACAAACAAAGATAGAAGAATTCCACTGTATAAAATAGGGTTACTAACTTTCTTTCTTATAGAGGAATATCAAAGCTTTCTAATAAAAAGAAACTCTCTATTTTATCTCACATTTTGCTCACTTAGTTTGAGATTTTGGGATGGTTTGGCAACCATGGGCCCTCATTTATTTATAGTCGAAAGAAACTTGGTTGTCAAGCAAGACTAATGTGAAAAAGAGTAGAAGACACCTGCCCATGATAGACAATGTTACTAATAGTGTCATAGCAATTCACAGTAGTTAAATCAGACGAAACTATGATTAAGAACACACAAGATTGATAACCTAGTTCGGTGAAAATCCACCTACGTCTGAGGGGCTAAAAGCCTAGGAAAAATAACTTTACTAATATAAATGTAAGCAATTACAACTCGGTACTTATCTATAACAAACACGTGTTTACAATGACCTTAGTACAACTTATACACTCAAACCTCCTCCTAGGCTCCCTCTAGGTATGAGACAGACTAACTTAGGCTCCCCCTGATGGAGTAAGGAATATAAAAAGGAAAGCAATTAGGATCTAAAGCACTCTAATTATATTAATTTTGAAGATTAAACATGCTTTTTCCAAAATCGAAAAATAGAGGATGAACACTTACTTGTTGCAGCTTAAAATTGAATCAAATTTCTTCAGGTTTTTTTTATCACGAACACTTTGTGGACCACCACAAGGATCTTTTTCGTTATTCTTTGACCTTAGAATGGATTGTGGAATCCAAATTATGTTGAATTTGGAGTAAATTTGTGAAGAACAAATGGTTTTGGAGAGATTTGAGTAGATGGAGCTTTTCAGCAAAATTCACCAAGAAAATCCAACCATCTCCTTAATTTCTTTCTTCTACTTAAAGAATAAACCATGCAAATCAAATTAGCATGAAGAATGACACCAAACATGGTGATTAAGAAGATGAAATTGATGGTGGAAGAAGGAGGTTTGAGAGGAAAACACCTCCTACTTCTCCATGCACTAAGTGAAGAAATCCATGAATTTCAAATTTGATTTTTCTCAAAAATCAAAAGTTGATTTTTTAAATTAGCTCTAATAATTAATTTAAATAATATTAATTTAATATACAATTAATTTAAATAATAATTAATTAAATAATTAATTATATTAAATTAATAAATTTTCCAATTTTCCTGCCTATTTTAAATTTGATGAATTTCTATTTATCCGAAAAATATTTTAGTCACATTTAAATATTTCTAACCCTCCAAATTCGTTTAATTCACAATTAAAACGAACAAACCGTAAATTTTACTCCTTAAACAAATTTGAATGATTTGAAATTCTTTCAACACACTATTCTAAGGTTTAATCTATGAGCGAACGACGGGACCTAATGAACCTACAGATCATGAGCTCCATCGATTTGAAATTAATTGACTAAACTCTTTAGTCTAACTAATTAACATTTGTTTACTACCGGGACACTCCACTATAGCCTAGTAGCTGCACTCTCCTCATTGTAGATATATTTATATCCACTTGATATAATCGTTATTAGTAAGTCGATACTTCACAAGTTTAAGTCCCACTGATCCTCTAATAAACAATTGGTTTGTGGTCCAACCATTAAACCGAGTCCCTCTCGGGTAAATGAGAGGGTGGGGCCCCTTGTTGAAGACCCATAGTCAATACTTGGGAACAACTTTTCTATTAACCTAGAATTAGGTAAGAGTGAATTCCATCTTGCAGGACTATGTTCCCAGCTATCTACCTGGTCTTATCCCTAAAATGGAAGGTTTATTAAGTTGGTGAACTCGAGCCACTCTTACCCACACAAATTAAAGGATAATTCCAAATAAACAGGAGTTGATATTTAGCTCAGGATTAAGATCGAGTTACCTAGGTCATCATGGTCCGGTGTTATGCAAACTTATTGCATAGGATGCCCCCACTCTCATGTCCCTGTATTAACAATATAAAATCACACTGTTTGTATCATATACAAAACAAGCCGTATCCATAGTGTCCCCAAGATACGGTATACTCAACCTTATCCCTATACTATAGACCATTTTGGTTGTTGCCTAAACTTGATCCAATTTTATGTCTACACATAAAGTCTAAGTATTCATACTATAGCTAGGGGTTCTTAGTTTATTAGATTCAATAAATGCAATTCACATATTCAATAACAATTTTACTGAATAAATCTCGATAACAATTTTATTGAGAATAAATTTCGAAATTTACAAACTACGAGTTTTAGGACATAAAACCCAACACCCCCTAGGTGATAATGTCAATAAAGAAGATCTTAGGCTCTTTCTAAGATTGAGACTCCCTCTCAAATCAAACTTTATCTTTCCTCTCGAGCACGTTCTGCTTAGGCTCCCCCTAAGCTTGAAAAACACCTTCTTCAGAAGTATAGTGATAGGGCAGAACAGATAGCTTGAAGACCGTTTCCAACCTTTTCGCAATATAGTCTTCAATGCCTTTCAAGAAAAACACTGGTGATAGAACACAAGACAACGACTCACTATCTTCTTTGTGAAAACGACCAACCATCAATAGGAGACTAAGAGCCTTTAAATAATCGTACTAAAAATACAGATGCGAACCCTAGTTTTCGAAAATAATCGAAAACAAAATAGGCAAAAGATTTGCCCAAAAATACAACAAACATAATTTTCCAAATACGGAAAATATAATACAGATTCCACATTTCCAAAAACAAGAGCTAGCTGAGAGAAATATATGCAGAGATATACTGAATAATATTTGAAGATCATAAATAATTATTGCCAATCAAGATCTGTAACATAATGG
The DNA here is from genome assembly GCA_031780015.1 of Citrullus colocynthis. Taxonomy (NCBI): domain Eukaryota; kingdom Viridiplantae; phylum Streptophyta; class Magnoliopsida; order Cucurbitales; family Cucurbitaceae; genus Citrullus; species Citrullus colocynthis. Next base: position 112,642 of record QLSR01000088.1, read on the forward strand.
ATTCAAATTCACACCTTGATCAATATGAAGGATCTAAGGGTCACAAATTAGCCCCAAACAATCTAGAGGATCTAATGGCTATAAATTGATCTTGGATAAAGTGCAATATCTAATAACCCAAAAATTGTCTTCCAAGAAACTTTTTGAATGATAAGTAAACTTTTCAAAGAATCTTAATTATTTAACAATAACTAATATCATTTACAGATATTCTGCATGTATGGGTAGTTGATTTCATTCGATTCAACCATGATTATTATTCGATGCTTTTTCTCATATATAACCAATAAAAAAAATACTAATAAAGTTATACGGAGAGTGGAAGAATCGAACCTCCACTCTTGTGATGGATAGTAGAACTTTATTCTCTTTAGTTAACTTTATTTTCATCTTGATAGTAAGATTTCATTTCATAATAAATGAAATCATTTAGATTTTAATTTTTAAAGTTATACTTGTATTCTCACCCTTTCTTTACAATCATTCTCGAGCCAAACACCCAAATAATTATCGTAGTTGAACTTGGTTAATAAAGTGGCTTTGAAATGTCCACGTTGATCCATAGCCATTGAAAATGAACTTAAAAAGAAACAAGAGATAGAGATATAACGACGTTTTATTTCCCCAAAAACAATCGAATTCAAATAAGGTAATAATAAATGGAAATTTAATAATAACATCAAAGTAAATAGCCTCGGTGGCCAAGTATAAACATGACACGTAGCAATTAAAAATGGAAAAGTATAGAGATAACATTAAAATTTCCCTACAACATTATTTTTCAGATGGTTCCATTTCATAAAATATGTAGACGAAGAGAAATTATTGTACAATACATTAAACATATATAACATATATGAAATGGGATATCTTAAAAGTGAAGCAGGAAAATTGTAGTGAAAAGAGAAGAACTTCTACTTCCATTCCATTATTATTTAGGTAATTTATAGTAGAGTGAGCTAAGAAAAAAGCAACCATTATTCATTACTACACACGTAAAAAAATAAAAAAAAATAAAAAAAAATAATAATAAAGGGAGGGTTTTATTATTAATATTATTATTAATCGTGAGGGCTGCCACATTGAATATAACGCGGTTTTGAGAGGGCAGAAAGATAAAAGTGGTAATTTTTGAAAGAAGTGAGTTGGAGCATGCTGCTGCTGTACTTATAATTTAATGCTCTTTTGACTCTTTGCCAACTCCTTCTTTTCTTTGCTTTCTAATTTAAGGTCACCCATTTCTCTATTTAAACTCTCCCAAAACGCAAGAAGATTTTCAAATTGAAGTGAAGAAATTAGAGATCATATCATATGGGGAGGCCTCCATGTTGTGATAAAGAAGGTGTGAAGAAAGGACCTTGGACTCCTGAGGAGGATATTGTTTTGGTTTCTTATATTCAAGAACATGGCCCTGGAAATTGGAGGGCTGTTCCTACTAATACAGGTTTGTTTTCCTTGTTTCTTTATTAATTAATTTGTACATTATAACAATATAATAATGGGTTTTTTTTTTTTTTTTTTTTTTATTTATTTTTTATTTTTTAAAATTTTATTATTGGTTTTTTTTTTTTTTTTTTTCTTAAATTTAATTTTTTGACAGGATTGCTTAGATGTAGCAAGAGTTGTAGGCTGAGATGGACTAATTACCTCAGACCAGGAATTAAAAGGGGTAATTTCACTGATCAAGAAGAGAAAATGATTATTCATCTTCAAGCCCTTTTGGGTAACAGGTAAGTTACAATGAAAAAATTTTTAATTTTAACGAGTGTAAAACTGTCGGTCACATTGAAATTTTGTTGAATGGAATTGCATAGATGGGCTGCGATAGCTTCGTATCTTCCACAAAGAACAGACAACGACATAAAGAACTATTGGAACACGCATTTGAAAAAGAAGGTAAGGAAGGTTCAAGTGAGGTCAAATTATGGAGATGATGGATTTTCAGGAACATCAAAGCAAGGAATGGCAAGAGGACAATGGGAGAAGAGGCTTCAAACTGATATTAGAATGGCAAGACAGGCATTATGGGAAGCTCTTACACCACAAAATTCAACTCCTAATTTCTCTGAAATATTAAAGCCTTCATTTGGTTGCTTCTCTTATTCTTCTACAAAGCAATCCCAAGCCCAAGCCACGGCTTATGCTTCAAGCACTGAGAACATAGCCAAATTGCTGACTGGGTGGATGAAAAATCCGCCCAAGACGGCTGATAAAAGCACCCCGAATGGTAAGTGTGGCGGCGGCGGCGATCAGGATTTTGAGTCAATTTTCAGATATGAGTGTTTTGAAAATGGTAATTGTAATTCGGGAATGTCCCAATCTGATAATAATCAGGCAATGGAGGATGGGATGAATTGTGAAGGATTGCCATTTTCTGTGCTTGAGAAATGGCTGCTTGAGGAAACTGGAGGTGTTCAACCAAGAGATTGTGAGTTTAATGATATTGGAATATTGGATGAAAAGATATGAACATCATCATCATTCATTATTTTACCTAAACAAAATGTTTTTTTTTTTTCTCCTTGCTGGGATTTCTTCTTGTGGGGGGGGGGGGGGGACTATTTTTTCATCTCTCCTTTACATTCTTAACTGATTTAGATCTTAGTGTTAGCAATATTATTATATATGATGTAAAAATTCCCTATTCATGTTTTTATTTGTCTGTCCTCTTCTGTCTATTGTTTTAACCTCTTACACTCCACAGCTTCTTGTATATCCTCTATTCTTGTCTTCAAACTCAATCTTAAAAAAAAAAAAAAAGATTTTTAAATTTAACGCTTCTGACCAAATTTTGGGTAATTGTTTTAAATAAAAAAAAAAATAAATAAAAAATTTTATAAATAAAATAAAAAAATTATTAAAAACAAAAATAAAAACCCTCAAAAAAATTAAAAAGAAAAAAAAAAAAAAAAAAAAGATTTTTAAATTTAACGCTTCTGACCAAATTTTGGGTAATTGTTTTAAATGAAATAGTAAAATGAATAATGGATATTGATAGACATTTGTGTGTCTATCACTAATAGACACGGATAGATAATAGTAGTTTATATTTTGTGTATTTTGTTATATTTGTAAATATTTTTACTTATTTTGCTATATTTAAACATAACTATTTCTTTTTCATACACATATTGAAATTTGAACATTCTCCTAAAAAATAATGAATATAGTTGAATCAGTTTGTTATAACAATAATTTTTTAAATTATTGTTGAAGTATAAATATAATTAAATTTATCGTAATTCATTTATTAAAAATTTTAGATTGATCAAAATAATATTTAACATAACTATCTGAAGTCGAATTCTTGAATTTATTCCCTCACAATTAATATTAATTATGGTAACTTCATAAATGATCAAGCCTGGTGAAAAGAAGTTGATTTAAAAACTATCAATAAGGAAGATATGCTTTCTTTTGACTATCATATATTAATTTTCTCATTTTTGATGGTCAAACCATGCATTAATCTATTTTGCTGTTTTTTGTTTTTTTCTTTTTCTTTTTTAAAATTCTATGCACCTTAATTTTTCTATCTGCGTTAAATCAAATATAACTCAATTGATATATAAGTGTGCTAGAAACCATGATCTATATAAGTGATCAATCACATCCAAATTAAAATTTTCAAGAGTCATTTGGTAAGTATTTAACTTTTTTCTGTGTATTCAATACATTAACTAATTGTTTATACATTAACTTGTTTATTTACATTTTTTCTTAATTACAAAAAAAAAAAAAAAAAAAAAAAAAATCATGTAATCAACCTTTTAAAAGGGACTATTTTCAAATATAGCAAAATAAATCAAATTATTTATAAATATAGAAAAATTTTATTGTCTATCGCAGGTCTATCGCTGATAGACAATAATTTTATTTTTTTATATTTATAAATAATTTGATATTTTTTCTATTTATAATATTTTTCTTCCGAAAATGTCTTTTTAACCTGAGGTAATTAATTTGGAAAACTAAAATGTAAAGTCATGTTTTTTGTAATATATATTTACAATCTTCTGCTTTTAAAAATTTTGCTACTTTATTATCAATTTTTAAGCAATTTGTGTGAATAGTTTTAAAAGAAAATTAGGAAAATGACTACAAACATTTCAAAATCGTTTTTGAATAGTGAAAATTATTAATAAAAAATCTACTCATCAACGGCTTTTCTTCTACAAAATTTTCGTGAAACTAATCTTCTAACTTTTGAAATACATGAAACCTCAATCACGAACAACATATTCAACCCAAACCATAGAAGATGGAATGAGACTCGAAGTTTGGTCCAAAAAAATTAGTGAAGAACTACATGGTTAAAAACATAAATTTCATAACTTATTAACTTCTAACAACTCTCTATCCAAAACAATTTTACTCTATCTCATTCTCATAAAACAGAGGAAACTAAAATAAAAGAAACCGTCATCAACTAACGAAATTTATTTATTTTTGTAAGATTACATAACATACATTTTAAATAATTTGTTACCAAACAAAGACTTAATTATTTATTTTATTTATGAAAGAAAGTTACTAAGATTTGAAAAATAAAGGGGGAAAGGGAAAGAAAAGGATTTAATTGAAATAATATTGAATGATTGGTTTGTATTAAGTTTGGGTGTTTTAGAGGTTGGAAAACAAGTTTGGTATATGGGTGGCGTAGAGCATGTAAAAATGTTAGACATTACCATTGGTGTAAACTTAAAGTAAGGGGCATTGAAAAGAAGCAGAAGCCCTCATGAGAATTGTTGCCCATTTAATAGCTTTACAAAACTTTAGAGAGAAAAAAAAAAAAAGAAAGAAAAGAAGAAGAAGAAGAAGAATGGGGGATTTCTCACATTTTCCAACTGAATATTAATTCTTCCACTTTCTTTTTCAATGAGCTAGCTGTTACTCTCACGGACACCACAGAATTATAAAAAGTCATAAACTAGGTAAATAAAGGCATGAGAATTTGAATCTCTTACTTTAAAAGTCAAAAGTTAAAATTATATTATGTTTACTTTAACATTTAGAAATCGAGTATCTTTTCTTTTTTCAACAATGTACAAGAGGATGGATGAGATCAATAGACGTGTCCAAATATCAAAACTAAGTTGACACATACTTTACACTCTCATCATACCCTAAAACTCAAAAACTCTTCATTAAATGAAAAAAGTCCGGTATGATCAAAAACAAATATAAAGGCTAGAAAAATACCTTCCAATTAAGCGCTAGGGGAGAGGCATCATAGTTACAAAAAATAGTAGATTTAGTACACCAGATCAAAGCAGAAGTACGACAATCTCTTCCCATAATTGATAAAATGATCAACAATATTAATGCTTTTCTTAGCTTGATTTGGATGTTTTATTTGCATTTGTACATCTTTTCACTTAATTATATGTGTATTTTTTTTTGTTGAGTTTAATTATGTGTCATATCTCTCGTGTTTTATTGACTCTGCATGTAGTTTAATTTATAGCTAATAAAGTAACTATGTGAGTGCGTAGTTAAGTGAACAAATATAGTGCTCAACGATAATTAACATGACTATCTCTCATGAATTGAGAGGTTTAATTCACACATCTACATATTTTGTTGTATTAAAAAATATTTGTTTTAAGAAAAAAACATTTGGCCTTTATCATATTGTAAATAAATCACATATAGGATGATGTGATGTGTGTTGTAAAGTTTATTGATAATTACAATATACATAAACTTTCTATATGTTATAGTTTGGTTGATATTTGTGGTTAGAATGAGGAAAAAAAGGGTTAATTTGCATCTGAAAGTAAGTTTTAAAAGACCAAGTCATGTGGGCTTCTCATAGACAAGTCATTGTAAAGGACATCTCATGAGTCTCATTAAGTGCTGCATGTGGATTATATATTAAAGACAAAAACCCAAAATTTAGGGATTGGGATTGCCAATATATAAGCCAAGTGACAACACACACACACACATATATCATATATCCAATATGTAAAAAGTTATTTCTCACAGTGAGTACTTTACATATGTGTGTACCTCTCAATTAACTTTAAGAATATAATGACAGAGATATCTAACTATTTAAGAAGCCTACAATAGCTCAACATGAAAAAAAAAAAAGAAAAAAAAAAAAGTTTAAGAATTATATCATTTTGCCAGCTACTAGCTAGGACCTTCAGCCTCTTATTCCCCACCATTTTCTTCACTTTTAATTTCTTAACATTCAAAGTTAATTGGTTGGGGAGAGGAATGATATGTTTAAATTAACAAATTGTGAGAAACACATCCTTTTGTCTTGAGAAAAAGATGCAAAAAGTTAAGGATTAGGTATATGCAGTAAATGTTAATTGCATCAACCTTGTGATACCAAAGCTGGCATAGATGAAAGAAATAAGAATATAATAAGTGTGTGACAAAATATATATATTTATGTATATTTTTCTGTAAAATAATAATAATAAGACTCACAATTATTGAAGTCGAATTTCCACACAATAAAGTGAAATTGTCAAAGTTTGAAATGAACTACGTACTCTACATCGTTGACAATAGTGCTTTTGGCTACAATTGTTTGCTTGAATGCCCAGTCGAAGAGGATAATGATAATTAATATTCTTTCATATACGATACCCAAAAGATTTATAATTACTGTTGAAAGATATATACGTGATAGCATCTAAATTGTGTTATCTTCTTCAGTTTAATTTTGGATCGTTGTGCTATTTAATAAGTTAAAAAATATTATTTTGTAGATTTCGAGCATTTAACAATTGACAGGTAGAGCGGGGTATTAGCAGCGAAATGGAGTTAAAACGGGCCAATACGGAGCTAAATTGCATTAACTTAGAGAGAGAGGGGCAAAAGGACCAAATTGCCCCTGAAGCAACAACACTGCGATGCTTTTTCCAGAAAAGCTGAAAATGCAATAGCACCTCTAGCGCCGCGTTCTGTCCCAAGCGTTGCGGCGCTCCAAGGATTATAAAACATATTTCTTTGATATTTTAGGTTACTTACCAGCCATCAGCCGACCAAGACTCGATTTCTCTCTCTTTTTTTTTTTTTTTCACTTTTTCATCTTTCTATGCATTGTAACTCGAACCCATTAATCTGTTTGTCGATTATGGCTAAGGTACTTTATTTCTAGCTTGAGATTTTGATGTTTTTATGAGATTTTGAATTGAATTCCATTGTATGCGTGATTTAATTCTGAAATTTAGAGTATTACGATCATATTGTGGACCCTGGTGTATACTTTGATTACTACCTTCGGTTACCTAGAATTGTAAGCTGCTTAAAAGAGAAATTCAAAGTTCTCCTTGTGTTCGACCCAACTTGCCACTACTACGGCTAGGTAAGTTCGATAAATTATTTAACACGAAATTGGGTGAAAAATCCCATTCGTCAATATGTTTGTTTAAATTGCTCGAGTCATGTGCATAGTAGTCATATGATAGCGATAATAAAATTAATTATAGGATGTGTCGCGAAATCTTGCGAAGAGAGATAGAATGACCTATGTGAAAAAAAATATAATGACAAAAAGTTTTATCATTTCAAGATAAAGGGCATGTTTGGATTGTCTTGAGAAAAAAAGTGTTTTTCAAAAAAAATTATTTTTATTTAAACTCTTTTTATAAAAACGGTTTAAAATGCACTTCAAAATCTATTTTGAGTGGTTATCAAACACTCCAATTTTTTCCAAAATGACTTATTTTTTATATTAAACACTTGAAAATGTATTCCAAACACACTCTAAGTTGTGAAATATATTTTACTTTAAACATGGTCAAACTACAATATTATTCTCACTGATACGATTTTAGCTTTAAATGTTAGTTGACTTTTTAAAAATGATGACAGATTGACTCTATGATGTCAGTTTTGTAAAATAGCACCTATATTCATGGTATATTTTGGGCGTTTACAAAAATTTCATAATAGATGATGGGCAAAACCCGTAATCAAAGGTGTTGTTACAATGGCAGTTATAAACCACCATCCAACATTAAAAAAAAAAAAAAAAAAAAAGGAAAAAATTAAAAATTTCGCGTTTTGATAAGTAAAATCTGCACCTTTAATGTCATTGTTGAACCACCACCTAAAAGTTATTAAAAAAATTATATATTTTTTTAAATTCTCGAAATGACGTCATTTTGATAAGTATAAACGCCACCAAAACCTTTGCCTAAAAACGACGTCGCTTTATTAAGTAAAATCTACACATTTGATGTCAATGTTGAACCGCCATCTAAACTTTTATCCGAAAAGACATCGTTTGCATATAACAACCCCCAAATTGAAAGTTTCCCTAATTGTGTGGCTATCAAAGGAGTCAATTTCTTCATAGCGTGCGGCTTCACTTGGATTGACAACACATCAAAAGTTGTTCTTTCTTCATTAATGACAACAGTATCAACGACGATCGAACGTTCCTTTTCTTGATTTATTCGTTTTTTTTTTTTTATCAAAATTGTATCCTCATTCTTTCATAACTATAGAGATTCTTTTATCTATGACTTGTGTTGGTTGAGAATGAAATTTGATTTGAAATTTGTGTTGGTTGTGAATAAGTGGTGTTCAGCATTAAAATTAAACAAGAAAACCTTATTTGTGTTTTTATGTTGCTGTTTGAGAACAAAGAGAGGATTTTAGGTATTCTTTCATTTGAGAATAACAAGACAACCTTGTATCATCTGTTTGATATATATAGGTTAGAGGTAGTTTTGGTTCTTGAATTTCTATGAATTTTCTTTTTTAGAAAGCTAAATTTTAGCTCTTGCATTTTTACCCAATTTTTATTTTGGTCAACTTAACTTTAAATCTCAATTTTACCATACTAATGAGAAAGTTAATTTGTATTTTTTTTCCCTTTTGTACCTTTATGTTTGATGTGTGTTTGAAAAAATTGAATTGATGAATTTGTTTGGTATTCTGTCCTATTAAATCTTGAAATTTGCACTAATCCCTCTAAACTTCTAAAAACTATTTGTTTTTTAACATCTTTGAAATATTTGTATTTCCCCTATTAAATCTTTTATCCTTAGGTTATAGATATTTTATATATTTTTATCCCAAACCACAACTTATATAATTTTAGATCCTCTTGAAAATTCTGTCTATTATGGGTTTGATTACCCAATCATATAAGCAACTTCATATTATATTGCTTTGTATGAGGTTTCCCATATAATTTATTGCATGTTCTGAAACTTTGGTGCAATTAGCTGCTATGGTTAATTACAATTATCTATGTTTGGTCTCCTATAGCATCAAATATTTCTATTGGGTTCTTATGTTTGGTGCGAATAATTACATTTGCAATGTTCTGTAAATCTTGCTTTAGCTTTTAAAATATATATTTATAGATTTTGAAGTGAGTATTGTTTGTATATGTGATATATGTCCATTTTTTCAAATTTTTTTTACATAATATATCTTTATAGATTTTTGTTAGTATGGACAAGTACTAGATGAACAAAGATAGATTGTCAGATGAATATAACTTAGGTGTTAGAAATTTCATTTGAAAATAGACTACATCATTCCAAAGGGTTAAAGTTCATATGGTGTCCGTATTTAAATTGTGGAAATAAACTCAAACAAGATGTTGACGTAGCTAGAGACCACTTGTTTTTCTATGGCATTGACAAGAATCATAATGTGTGTATATAGGTTTCTTTGGAAATATTTTGAAGGGTTAGAAGTACTAAATATATTCAAAATAGTAGACTTGAATGATATTGCACCTTATTTTAGGACACCAACCAATCCTGCAAGAACTCTATCAATGGTCTTCTCAGATCAACCACGACAAATGGTGCTTATTCCATACAATCCTGGGTAAGAGTTTAAATTATATATATATTAGTTGGGTTTTTATGTGGTTTTTGATAAGATAATCCTATATATATATATATATATAAAATAGTGGTCATTGGATATTGTGTGTGATTGATGTGTATGCAAAGACAACATATATTTTGGACTCATTATATCCTAGCAGGCTAGATGGTTTGAAACACATTGTAACTACATAAGTTTCTTAAATATTGTGTTAATAATGTTAAATTTTCAATATTCTTTAAGTTCGTTAAAAAGTTTACATTTGTGTTATATATGTTATCGTCTTTTATTTAGTGCAATAAAGATGCATATGAGGCAAAGTACTCCCCCAACACAAAAAAAAAATGTCAAACTTACATGGTTCCTTGTAAAGGTAAATAAAAATTGAGTAATAATTAATAGCTCTTATTACATATGTCCAATTTTTTTTTTCTAAAATTATTGTTATTTATTCCTACATTTCAGTGTCCTCGCCATGTTGTGTGGAATGTGAGTATTATGTTGTGGGATTCATGAGAGAGGTTTTACATCATCCAGATACTGCTATCAATTCCCTTTATGTCACATTCCAACTTTTAACATATTGTGTACTTAGTACTTGTGAATTTATTGTAATATTTTGTTATTTATTTGATTTGATATAGTTTAATATTAAGAACTATTTTATCCAAGAAGAATTCGATGAGGTACGAGTTGAATGGAGCATGTGTCAAGCTACACTTGATCGAATTATGTGGTGGTACAACATATATTTGTTTGGCATCACTTTGAACTTTTGATATCCCTGGGGCATTTGATGTAGGATGAAGAGTTTTATTAAAATTTTGGTAGATCTTAGGAATTTTGTGTAGGTTTGAGACATATTGTGTATCATCATTTGGTTGTCAAGTTGTAGGATAGGTTTTTTGATATTTTGGTAGATCTTAGACATATTGAAACTCAATTGTGAATTTGATCAACATTGAAATAATATGAGAGATTGTGTTATCTCGAAGATGCTGAATATTTGTGTGGAGGAATTAATTATTACAAATAGACTAAATGTCATTTAAACAAAATAGCTCCAACTAGGCTCAATGTCAATTCACAACTGTCATTTATTACACATACAATGTTGTTTACAAACTGCCATCGTAAGAAACCGTCATCATATATGTATGATGACATGGGTTTGATGCCAGTTACCAACTGGCATCATAACAAACCGCTATTGCAACACCATAAACAACCGCCATTGCATATACATGATAATGGTTCTAAACCGCCATCAAACCCCAACCGCTGGTAACCTGTAATGTCACTAGATACAATCACGATTTATAATCCGTCATCATAAGTATATGATGTTGGTTTAAAACGGACATCTAAAGTTAAAATTTTTGTAGTGTCTACCAACTCAAGAATATTAAAATAGTTAGTTATGTATTAGTAATCCTTTTTCCATACGAGTTTTTCTTAGCAAGTTCGAAGTCTACTCAATTTTGTAATGTAATAATGTAAACACACAAACATTGTACTATTATACTATTATACGAATTAACCTAATCTGTTAATATATGTTTGTTACACTTGTAATTTTGGTAAAAGTGTCAGAAAGCAACATTTTAACCTTCAATTAAAAATAGTTTGAAATTGTCCGTGGAAACATAATTGTCGTTATTAAACTATAATGGAAAGTTGATTTGGACTAAATTATTATGTAATGTTATTTAATGTGGTTATTGTAAATGATGTAATTATTTTACTAGTAAACAAAACCTAGTTTTTAATTAATACACACCACAGATGTGCAAATAAAATTGTTACACAATACGTCAAAATCGTCGCTTTATATAGATGATATTAATTTTCTTTTTATCTACATTTCTACATTTCTTTAAATTCGACACCAATACAAAGAAGGAAATTGACATTTTAATCGTATTGTTAAAAAATTTATGAAAAAAAAGCATGTGAATATAATATAAATAATAAAAATTTTAAATTTTTTTAAAAAAATTTAACTATCATTTTAATCTCTATAGTTTGAAGTTTCTCCAATTTTAGTGTTGGTTACTTTCAATAAATCTTAAATTTAGTTTATAAAAGTTAACTTTAACCAAAATATGTTAAATAATAATAATATTTTTCATACAAAGAAATATAATATATAGTTATATTTTCAAAATTTATAGTAGAGATGTTAATAGATAACAAAAAGTTTTTAAAAAACAAAAATAAACTAGCATTGAGGATTAAACTTAAGATTTATGGTAAAGTATGCTGGACCGATATGACAATTTTAGAGAGGGGTGAATAGGGTTTAGTTAAACTTTTTGAAAAAATGCTCAATTTAAACTAATTAGATATTTTAAAATTAAATTAATAAAAACTATAATTAATGCTAAACACAAGATTTATAAAAGATGTAAAATGCTAGATTCAATCAATTTCAACCAACAAGAATAATAATCTATAGCATGCCACTAAAAGTAAATGCAAAATTAATTGATAAAGAGTTAAAAAAGAAGACACATTAATTTTTATAGTGGTTCGATCAAACTTGACCTAGATTCTCTTTCCCGAATGCATCTTGAGATTCAGAATAAAAATTTCGTTCGACTCTTTCCAAGAATGAGAGTCGAACGGCTACCTTGCTCCTTTTTCGGGTTCAAGAGCAAAGTTGATCCTTTCCACGGGTTAGGATCTAACGGTTACAATATTCTTGAAGCTTTAAATCACACAGTAAAACTCTCTAAAAAAATAGATATACAAATTTGAGTTCACAATATTTAATCTTCACAATACAATAAAAAATATCTCCCTAAAATAAGATAAAAATAAAGAAACTGAGTTTGAAGAAAGAGCAATAATCTACGGCTTTTTTGCTAAGTTTTTAGGATTGTAAAAGTTGTAAAGATTGGGAAATTTTTGAGGAAGATGAAGTTTAAAAAGAGAGAGAGGTGGAGTAAAAAGTGGATTTTAATTTGAGTCATTGGATGGATAAAAAAGTAAAATGATAGTTAGAGATTAAAAGTAAAAAAATATTTTGTTATTATCATTTAGACACAAATATAAAATAATATTAAATTCATTTTTTTTAACATCAATCTAAGAATCAACAATATACCATGTGTCACTCACTCCATAGCTTCAAACGACACTCTCTTAAATGGTCCAACTTGATGATTTGGCCGCCACGTCACCAACTCCGCTAATGTTCTGTTTAACCTTATTTAGCTCCAACTTCTTCGTTTGAATTCCGATTTGGGTGATTCAAGAGACGTCAGAATCATTGTTAGTAAACAAAATCAGGTTTATTATTATCAAAATATTAATTAATTAATTATAATTAATTAATTTGAGATTAAGAGCCTAAAAGCCAACAAAGTAGAGGTATTAAAATTGGACAATTGAAAGCATAGGATTCAAATTGAACAAAATTCAAACTCTATGGACCAAAATGATTTTTTAACCTAAAAACCAGAGAATATTTTTTTTACTAATGTAATTTTATGTTTTCCAAAATTATCCATTAATGTTGACATTTTATCAATAATTTTCATCATCATTGTCATAAAATTGAGACCTCAAACGTTTCTATCAACATCAACATTTTAAAAAGACTAACTTAATCATTCCAATCAATTTATGAACTCATCATTCAAGTTAATATTTTTTAAATATAGCAAAATGTTATTGCCTATCAGTGATAGACACTGATAGATGTCTATCAATATTTTTTACTATATTTGTAAACAAATATACATACATATATATATATATATATATATATATATATATATATATATATATATATATATATATATATATATATATATATATATATATATA